>JAKWJA010002499.1:12617248-12883672 GCA_027704765.1 Solanum habrochaites
GGAGGTGTTCTTGAGTTCATGTAGATCTTGTTTGTTGGAGTTTTGATATTTCTTGAGATGAAGTGATCTTTTGAGTGTATTAGTGTTTAGTTAGGTTGGGTAATTGAATACAAGAAAAACATGAGAAAAAAATCGATTAAAAGCGATTTAGGGTCAGAAAATGAGAGGCGAAATTCGTCGAAACGTTGCCTGAAGAAAGGATGGTGTGGCGCGCCCCAGATGTTCCCATAGGGATGAGGAGGTGCGCCTTAAGTGCTCCCTAATGTAATCTACGATGTTAGGGTCTGGTGCCCCCCGCCTGGAACGCGCCAGGGTCGCTTGCCCCAACTCCTTTTGCATCAGCGTAGTCCATTGAGCTCATGTAAAGTGTTATTCCACTCTTTTGATTCTAAACACTTAAAGTACTTTATTAAACCTTATAAATCATTCATAACATTAATCTTTAACCTGGAAACAATAATTCAAATCAAGGGTAAAGTAAGGAAAATTTTTTAAGAGTTCTTCCGGACCTTTTTTAGAGAGTCCCTTCTAGTTCTTTTGAGGAGTCTTCTACATCTTCTAGTAACCTCTATTCAAGACTCAAGAAAGTGAGTATAAGAGTGAAGAGTATGTATTCATGAGTCAAAAGTATCATCGAAATCCTCCATTCCATGAATGAAAACTCTTGAATTCGTAATTCACATTCAAGAGAGAGTTAAAAGTAGAGTTAGGAAAGCCTTTAAGTTAAATTGTAAATTCTTTGAGATCCATCATTGAATTGAACTGAGTTTTGAGGAAGTATATAAGAGAATGAGAGATTCATATACATGATTTCAATCGAGTTACTTAGATCCTCTAGTCGATTTATTCCTTCTCATAACTTCCGCATGAATTCAATAAATTGAGTATCATCGAGAGGAGTGGTATCTCCAAGTTCTTGGTTGTGAGTATTGAGTTCCTTATTCCTATCTAAGTTAAGCAGTAATTTTTAGTTTTTGAGTTGAGTAGTTCATGCTCATAATTCCACATGAACTCTCCAAGTTGAAAATCATGAAATCATCCATAAACATGAGATCATGAAACTTGAATCCATACTTCAATTCAAGGAAAATTAAGAGTCAAGTCAAGAATTTAAGAGTCAATTTTAAAAGTAAGAAGTCAAGTCTAAAACTATGGAGTGAGTAAAAGTACAGTTTTCAAAGTTCTTAGAGTCTTACTTAAACGTTTTAAATTGGTTTTAAGGCTCAAGTTCGAGTTAAGGAAAAGACTAAAGGTTGTTCATTTCTCAAAAGCAATAAGGGAACTAAGTATTCCCTAAGAGTTAAGTTTCAAGTAAGCAATGAGTATCAAGTTTAGTTCACTTCTCAAGATTTATAAGGGAACTTAGTAGTCACTAAGAGTTTAAATGAGAAGGAAGGGAAGCTAGACTTCCATAGAACCTATGACTAGTTTTAATAGAAGAAAGAGGAAAGTATAATTTCCAAGAGAGCTTTTTAAAAGCTAGGTGTTGAGCACTAATCTCAAATCGCAGAATCAGTATGTTTTAAAAAACATATAAGAGATAGTATGTGTGTGTTTATATAGATATATCTATATATATGTGGTATGTGATTAATAACCAAGTGCCATGTAAACCATTTAGTATCATCGGTAGTTAGAAAAAGGGTCATACTTTTAGCTGAAACCTCATAATTTACTAGTGGATACATTAGCAGTTCAGGTTATCTTACTCTGGAAGGTTAGGATGGTCGGGCAGCGTGGGCCTAGTTCCCGTGCTGTTGTCTCATAATTTAGCTCTTAAGTGATGGTTTTCGGTTAGAGAAACTCCCACATAAATTATATTAGTTTCATATAAAAGTAAAGTTGAGTTTATTATTGTTTTATCTTTAATGAACTAAGAGTTACACTGCTTTGCCAGTTTTATACACCTTGCATATGTCTTTATTGCTTTATATTGAGTAGAGTATCTTATTCTTGAGTATTCTTAAGTATTCCTTGAGTTTCAAGTTTGAGAAGAGGTAAGTATGTTTCCATCTTTTTATTCAAGTATCAAGCTTATGTTATGCTTTAGAATTCCACTTACATGGTCGTACATTCCATGTCCTGAGCCAATTCGCCGGCATCTTCTCATGATGCAGACATTGCTATTCAGGATTATCAATAAGAGATATGTTGGTACATTCTAGATTAGAGTTAGCTATGGTGAGCCTCTTTGATTACGGAGGATTTTATTTATTTTTCACTTTAGTCAGGATGTCGTGGGTCTTGTCCCAACTTCCATTTTTATCAGTTAGAGGCTTCATAAATAGTCTGTATAGTTGAAAAGTTTTAATCATTTATTTTATTAAATGTTTTAAAGACTAAAGTTGCCTACTTTATGGCTAGTTGAATATATTAATTTTATTCAAAGTTGTTCATTTGAGTTATAAACTTTTGCATTTTATGTCAGTTTTTAAGCTTCATATGCTTAAGTTAGAGTCTGTTTCGGCTCAGCTTAAAGTGTAAAAATGACTTAAAAGCTGATTTTTGACCTTATTTAGCTGTTTGGTAATACTCAAAAGTAACTTATTTTAAGTTAAAAAAAACTTATTTTTTTAAGCAAAAAGTTAAAAAGCGGGGTAAGGGTACTTTTTCTTTTTAGCTTATAAGCTGTTTTTTAAGTTGACCAAATTTTTATCTTTTGCCTAATATTTTTTTATACAATCTCGAATGACCAACATAAAAACTCTATAGCATCTTTTTCTGCCATTTTCCCATTTTCAAGTTGGATAGCAACTCAGCACTTTTTCCAAAACACATAAATGCTTATTTTATAAATAAGTTTCAGCATTTCAAAGTACTTTTTTAAGCATGCTTTTATGAAGCCATCCCCAAACGGGCCTTAGTCTTCCACTGGATTCAACCAGGATGATTGTTCACTTGGGAACTAGCAATAGTTCTTCACTGCAGGCCACATCCAGGGTTTGTTATCGCTCGGGTGTGGACCAACAAAAATCCCTAATTTGGGTATTACTATCATGGGTTTGAACTAGGTTTTGTAGTTGTTATATTCAAGAAATAAGGGAACGTTATTGACTCCCATATATAAATTGTGTTGTAGTCCCGAACAAGCGGAAAAATCAAAAAATGAAGATAAAGTTATCTGGTTTTCAATGTTTATTTCAGAGGTTAATGGTGCGATTTCATATTGTGTGATACAACTTTATTTTGCCATTGTGATACTTGTAAGGTAGCATGTAAAATATAGTCATAGATGTTGAAACGAGATACATAATACGATACCATGAAATCATGATTGATAGTGCTCTTGATTAGTTAATTGTGATGTGTTATTGGGGATCGGCGACATTGTATTTTCCAGCATACTAAATTGAATCGGATTGTCATGTTCATACATGCTAAATGGAAGATTGCTCGTTCCAACCTAAAAAATTTGATCAGATTGCTACGTGTAGTCATGCTAACAGTTTGACTTTGGGTTCCGTGAAATTACCAACTATGTGATGAAACATGTGAATTGTGTGTTAATTCTTATGATAGTATTGAATATATTGATATTTATGAATGTTTATAATGTTGTAATTTCTTCTTTTTGTTTAACTAGTGGGATATCCATGTGATTCTACCAGTACACCATGGTTGTTTACTAATTCTGCACTCGCTCTTATTTTTTGTTGAGTACACAGCATCTACCTGCAACTATTGACACATCTCATTTATAAGATCAGTGAAAGTTTGAATTCATGTGTGAGCTAGCTCTTCCGGGATGCCTTGAGTTCTCTTTTTTAAATCCACTGTTTTCGGACTCAATCTATTTGCTTAGGTGATGTTTGTTTAGGGGTTGTACCCCATGTTCTTAGACTTGTCATTGTTGGAGTTTTGGTACATTGACTTTCATATTATTCTAAGTGTATTTTTCGAATTTTTTGTTTATTAGACTTGCTTTCGTAACATAAATATCTTAGTTTAGATTATTTTTTAGTTGGATGGTAGAAGTGGTTCTCCACCAGAGTGTTACTGTGGGTGCCAATCACAACGGTTTGGGTCATAATATTATTATTTTTTGAATCTTTGTTCAACAGAAGATCTCTAATTTTATCACACCGCCTCTCATACTATGAAAGAACTTTAAAAAGTTACCTTTGCTTAATGATGACTCATCTTATCCATGTCCATGAAATATCAATCCTTGATTCGAAAAGAAGTCTCACCACATCAACAAAATCTTTTAGACAAATTATGTGTTCTAGTTTGGTTTGATTAGATTTCTTAACAAATGCATCTTGAATTGATTGATCTTGCCGCATTATTAGATATTCATACTTCTTCATTGTCTGGTTGTGAGAACTATTCGATCCACCAATGTGTACATTTAATTTTTATTTTGTGTCAACTACTATTGCTATATCACTTGACATAGTCTGATTACAAAATTCTTTCATAGTGAAGACAATGATGATCTCCGACCACTTCTACAAATTCTTTCCTTTGGATGAAAGTTCAACCATGATCTTGTTTGATTAGTACATACATATGAAAAAATTAAGTAATGCTAACATATTTGTGCACCACATTTGACCGATGTTTTAGCTAAGCAAATAGGATATATTTATGTATTCTAAGTATATTTACTATATAATAATCATCATCTATAACCACGCTTGGAAACAAGGTAGGTGGTCAGTCGGGTGATCTGTTTGATGGCATGCACACAATAAATACGTCATCATGTTTTGTAAAATCATCAAATCTATTCAAACATCAACCAATTCAATATATTTAAACTATTAATTATTCAGAAGACAAAAGAATACGTGCAAGCTCTTCTTATTTTTTCACTCTCATACATCTCCGTCTTATGAGAACATTTCATCAATCATGGTCAAGTACACGGAGAATAAGATTCTGACATTAGAAAAATGTCTTTTATATTGTAATATTTTAAAATATTCCTAGGATCAACACAACGGGGGGGGACAGACCGAAGGGATAGAGAGGCGTACCTAAGTTATATATATAGATCATTTAAATTTTATTTCTAATATAGTATTTTTTATCGTTTTTTATCTTACTTTGGTAACATTACCAATTCGTTATCACCTTTGGAATTTACCATTCCATAATTAGATTTGTCTTAAATAGACGTATATAGACCCTTTGAAACTAGTGTTCTACAAAATCAAAAAACTGAAATGGATTAATAAGTAGATCAGTCAAAATTACAAAACATCTTATTTGTGGTTTTGTTTGATTTGATATTATGGGTATTGAAATAGAATCCAGTATACGTTGTGATTTAGTTCAACAAAAAAGAACTAACGTGATATATATATAGATATATATATATATATATATATATATATATATATATATATATATATATAATATCATATATATATATATAATTTTAAATTATATTTTACCACATAAAAAGATAGGGGGTTGTCAAGTGGATGGTTGGGTTGAAATTGAGTATTAAAAATGGTTGAAATAGAAATCGCGTTGGTCTTTACTTGCCCAAGTTTACCTTGGTTCAAGGGTATTAGGTTGGGTCTGAATCGCCCCGTTTAACGATTACTATCAATAACTTTAAATAGATATTTAACTGTTATAATCACAATGCGAATTTCAGCTAAATGTTTTTAGAAAACAACAAAGGCTAGATAAATCCTAAAAGATATTGAATAGACAATAACCCACACTATTAATATTAGAACATATCTTAGTAAAACGTTTTAAAACGGTTGATACTGGAGATTTAATTGGCCCAAATTGAGAATTCTCTTAAAATGGGTTACGCTTGAATGAGTAGAGATTAAACCAAATTCAAATTATCTTGAGCCCAACCTTTACAACTCTAAACAGGCTGGACAGGTTACCTATTTTTGGGTATTTTTACCCCCTCCCCCTCCCCAGGGCTCTCACCCCTTTTACTCTCTTGGTGACTCGAACTCGTAACCTTCAGGTTGGAAGTGAGGGGTGCTTAAGATCCAAGAAGCTCCCTATAAATAAATATCATGCCCCAAGTGTACACCTTGGACGCGGCCGGCACCCAACATCCATTGTTGGCCTTGAGCAAACCCTTGACCAGGGTTACTTTACTCAACGGAAGACTTACCTTAACTCAAGAATAAAGCTGGAAAAATCCTCATGAAAACACTTTCAATAACAGTCTTGGCCAAATATGGCACTTAAGTCTCAAAACAATATATGTATATCTATAAATAAAGAGATACCCAAAACTGACTATCTGGCTATCTGTTTGTCAAGGAAGCCTCTACTACTAATATGATGAATGTTGGGACAATAACCACAACATTCTATAAAGGAAATATGGAAAACAATTAAAGAGACCTCCATGATGCAAGAAGGCTCACCAATGACTCTGCACGCTCAAGATGGATCAACGAGGTGCGAGATGTTATCCTTTTTACCTCATTTCCCCAACAAAAAAAAAAAAAAAAAAAAATGACGATGCACAGCCAACTAGCATCAATACATTGAATGTACGAGTATGCGAGTTGGAATGCAAAACAACAACTACTAAGTTTGAAAGGATTAAGAGATTGTCCTGAGAGGCTCTTGCTGGCATGGCGCGCCAGGCCCTGTAAGACAGAGGCTGCCTTGTTGGGGCTCTGGCAGGTGCGGTGCCCCAGGGCTTGTTAGACTGGATTTTTGACTTTTCTTCTCCGATTTTTCAGTTCTAAACCTTCTAATATCCCATAGATCTTACTCCAAACAGTTAGGCTCACTAAAAAAAATTCAAAAACCAATGTTGTAGATCGTAAAAACAACCTGAAAACACGAAACAATCAACCAACGCCATAGGCACACTCAGCCAAAAGAATTCAATGGTTTTTTCACAAGAACTTCAATGTTCATAATTCTATTCTTACTCTTATTGGTCTAAATTAAAAATATGTTGTGTGGAGA
Source organism: Solanum habrochaites (assembly GCA_027704765.1). Classification (NCBI taxonomy): domain Eukaryota; kingdom Viridiplantae; phylum Streptophyta; class Magnoliopsida; order Solanales; family Solanaceae; genus Solanum; species Solanum habrochaites. The sequence goes on from JAKWJA010002499.1 coordinate 12,624,161, forward strand.
AGACCATCACAGAAAGATCTCACAACCTGATTGGGATACACCCCCGACGAATTCCACTACATCTTTGAGTCTTAACTGAAAATTGATTTTTTTTCTCCTTTTACGTATCTCTTTTTTCACCCAAACTAAGTGTAAAAGTAACTTTAAATCTTAAATAAAACTTGGTTTACCCCAATTAAACTCTTAAAAACAAATAGGAAATAGTTAGGTTGAAAGACTACTTTACGCGTTACTAAAATCAGGAAGGACTTTCCTCACTCTAATAGCCCCAATCGAAGACATATCTCAGTAATACGGATATCAAAAAAATAGCAAACTCGGCTCCGTTTGAAAGATATTTCCAAGGAGTCTTCACTCCCACATAATAACTACGCCCATAACTCCTCCTGAGTTAAAAGTTATGACTGTTTGAAATGACTAAAAACTAACTTTTACACTGGGGAAATTTCAAAGATTTTCATTCTTTACGGAAAATAACTATTCTAGTTTTTCGTTTAATTGATTATGTTGAGTTACCAATGTTTACAATAAAAGGGTTGACTTCTATATAATTCTAAACTATCACTTAGAATTTTTTCATAATTTTCATCAAATATATTTTTCAAAGATTTTTGAGATGTATGAATTTTATTAGTGAAGTAAAGGTTTCTAATCCTTTGAGTATGCGACACTACTGAAGCACAATTCAAAATAACTAAAACAATAATCCTAACAAAAATAAATAAATTAATCAACTCAACACTAAAATGACAATCATGTTGAATATTTATACTTTAGTTTTACAATGATTTCATGTAAACTACATAACATAATTTTAATTTTTATTTAATGTCAATCATTAATTAATACTTTTTAGACTTATTTTAGTGTTATTGAGTACTTTTAAACTATAAACATTTTCGTAATGATTTATTAATTTGAAAAATTTATTTTATGTGATTTTATTATTATTTTTCTTAAATATTTAGTGCCATCACACATCTCATATTTTGTGTTATATTATTGACAAGCACCTTAGATAGTTGTACTATGGTTGGACTAAAAAAATATTTGGAGGACAAGTTAATTATATAGTTGTATAAATATTTTACCGGAAAAATAAAAAGATTAAGGTTTATTAGTATGGTTGAGCTTATTAATTTAAAAGTTAAACCACAAATGATTTGCTTGGGATATTTGAAAAAAATTGAAACCCAACCCAAAAAATTGTGAAGTGAAAACCCCCCCAATTTATTAAGTGATTTATAATTTAAAATTTTTAACACAAATTACATTTAATGGATATTTAAAATGAATAAAGTGTTATCATGTATCCACCTGATATTTAATCTCAGACGAGTGAGATATTCTTATATGAGAAAAGTGTTTCTTCACTTGACATTAATCTTTACAAAATAAAACACTTTACTAATGACCCAAACTCCATAAAATAGGTAATTACTTTGTAAAAATGAGTCAATGATGATTTATATGTCAACTAGTATTTGAAAAATATTTTCAACACTTACTATTTGATATATTTTAACAACTCAATTTTCCCAATTCTCTTTTGTTTCTTAAATTTGAATTAGAACTAAAGTAGAATTTTCAAGTTTATCAAGTCACCAAATTATAATTAAGAAGTGTATTTTATCCCAATTTAACATAAAATAATCAAAATAAATTAACTAATTTATTTAAATAACAAAATATAATCTACAATGCATATAGGGAATTGAGGGGAGCCAACAAGTTCTGTAATAAAATATGTTGGCATTATAAGAATATTAAAATACAAATTTGAGAAGAGTTGGATGCCGAATAAGGAAGAACATATATCACGTAATCATTAATATGTTTAATTGTTTAATTTAATTATAAATTAAAAAGGAGGTAGACACATTTAAATAGATTGTAGTAATTTTACGAGTTTTTGTGGTCTGTACAGGAATGATTTGTGGATAGTTATATAAATTAATAAATAAAAAAGAGGAAAACACCATAGAATTCTTTTGAAATTCAAAACGAAAGAAAAAGAAGGTAAAAGAAAAATATTTTGCAATATTGCTTACATTGAGTTAGTAAAGATAAATAACTGAATGACAGACAACAAAAAGTAATCTTGTATAGTATAATAAAGGATAACATAAGCATGACAAGAGAAGGTGTTAATTGGATGATTTTTTTTTGTTGTGGTGCAGACGATAACTTCTCATCAGATTGAGGGTGAAATGATTGTATTATCTTTCAAAACTTCATCCCAATTCAAGTTCTTTAACTTATCAATAAACTCATAAGACAAAACTACACGAGAAGCTTGTCCTTCTTTCCTCACTTTATCCATTATCCGTTTTTTTTTTTTTTTCTAGGTGTTGACATTCTTTCTATAGATCAAATCAATCAATCTCAATAAAAGGACGAATAAAATTTTGGTAGGAAGATATCTTTATCTATGTACAGATTTTATACACAAACTGGGCTTGGTATCTTCAACTTGGTAAGGTGATATAAAGTTTTTAGCTATTTTGGGTTTGCCTTATATTTTTGAATTTCCTTCAGTTAATTAGTATTTGCCTTCTATTTTCTGTTAATTTGATTTCCTAATAATGTTTGCCTGTTTTCTTTTTTGATTTTATTTAATTATGATGTTTTCCTTTTATAGACATATGTCATTGACTCCGCATGACAACATTTACTATATGACACAACTACCATAGATATAAGTAATTGCTTATGAAAAATGAGAGGGTGTTTGGATTTACTTAAAAGTAGGTCAAAATTTATTCTTAATTTAGCTTTTGATTACTGGAAGTGCTGACAAATATATAAAAGAATGTAAAATATTTTAAAAGAAGTCAAAAAAAAGTGCGACAACGTAAAAAAAAAAAGGATCTAAAAAAAGTTTAAAAATGACTTACAAGATGTCAAAACCCAAAGTAGGTCTCCCCCTACTTTTTATTTTTGACCTTTAAAGCCATTTAGTTTGATTTTTTATTTTGATTTAAAATCTTACTTTGACTTAGTATTTGATACTCCCTCCATCCACAATTGTTTGACAGGTATACTAAACATAGATATCCAAGATTATTGTCATTTTAAAGAATCAAGAAATAATAAATCATTTTTTTCCAATTTTGCTCTTAATAATTACTCCATTTTGTTCAATTGAAAAGTTATGTAGACCTTTGATTTCTTGGAATAGTTAGAGTTATATTAGTCAAATAATTATTGTTAAAGGTTCATTGGAGGGAGTTGATATGGACTTATACCTTGACAACAATTATGAACGGAGGGGAGTAGGGATTAAATTTTTTCAACATAACGAAGACGTAAGATGTTGAAAGTTACTAAAGTTATGTGCCCTCAATGTTTAATCTAGGGACGGATATTAATAAATTTATATTAAAGAGAATTGTCTACTTAAAGAGAAAAACAAAAAACTCTCCTTGAACTTGTCATAAAAACTGTTTACTCTTACCAATTTGGAAGTTATAAATACAACCTAAGGGCTGATGGGAAAAGCGAAGGTCTACTCTGCTAAAAGGCGCGTGATTGAAACAATATTTAAAAAAGCTAAATGGGAATATTAAACCATGAAATTGTTTATTTGCAAATATATAAGTGAATAGTTTTTAAAGTTTTCTAGAAGTAAATTTCTTTTATAAAAAACAAGTTAAATTCTGTTAGAATAAATGGAAATGGTATGGGTCAATTTTTTTTAAAAAGAAGATATTCTTTTTTTTTCTCTTCATTGTTGTGTTCCTCGAATATTTTCTTCCATTGAATACAATCTTGTAGACCTTGCGTGGTACCAATAGTCATTTTTACTTTCAAGGTCATCTCAGTCAACCACATAGATATTATTAAATGGGTCCACAAAACTCAATATTTTAATGAGGCAAAAAGTTAGGGTCATAAACCTGACTCCTAAAAAGGTGCAGAAATATCCCATATCAAAGACTGATATATACTTTGTTATTGACTCTAGCGTATCCTCATCTAGTAAAAACACGTTGCTTTGTAAAACTAGGTTAAAACAACAAAAACGTAAATACATCATTTGTTTAACTTGACCACACTCTTTATACCTTTCTTCTTCCATATTTGTTGTTTTTCTTTCAAGTTCATCTCTGACCTCACTAGCTATTCATTAATCAACAAAACTCAACACCTAATTCATATTATTGAATGTAAACTTTCTTGAATTTTAAGTAATTCATTTTGAATTTTATCAGTGGTGAGGCAAAAAATGTTGGTCTATGGATTTTCAAATACAACTTTCATTTTTAATTTGAGTTGTTAAGAAAAAAATACTTTCAGTAAGTATTACTTTCCAAGTACATATTTGTAGGGGAGGGAGAGGGACAGGGTTCAAAGAAGAAATAATAAGTATGTATGCTATTTTTATATGAAAAAATCGATAAATGTTGAAGAAAAAATCAACTATTGAAGTTAGGATATGGTCCAGAATAAAAGAAGCCAGTGAAAGCAAGAAAGTATGAAAATCAAAAAAGAAGAATGAGAGGGGAGGGGGGAGGGGTCGGGTAGAGAAGAAAAGGGGTGGAAGAAGGTGGAAAAATTTTAATTAGTTGATTAGTGTAATGAATTAAAAAAAAAAAGAAAACGGGTAAATGATGCAAAAAAAAATTGAAAATTAAGAACTGGTTGCTACCATGGTTGGGTGATATACTGTGGTTTCACGGTATATTAATACTTTTTCCTTAAGTTGTAGCATTGTGTCCAAAGCCTTTTGTGCTAAGGTTTATAGAAGTTTCTCTTTTATTTTGCAGAAAAGGAAGGAAATCTTTCAAAGATGAAGCGGACGATTTTGAGACGCAAGCAAATGCAGAAGAAGGAGACCACCTACGAGCTTGTGACGGTACGTCGTACTTGTGACGGTCACGAGGTGGCAGCGTAGTGCAGCTGATGAGCTGCTGAAGGAAGATGGGGGGAAGTTCTGACCAAATGTGGTCTTACATGCTTGTGACGGTCCATCGTGTTATTGACGGTCGTCCTGCAGGTTCGTCATGAAGTTCAGAGAAGTATCGAGACCCATATTCCCAGAGTTGAGTGTTTGGAACGAAGACCCTCGACAGAACGTTGTGCCTATGACGGTCCGGTCATATTACGTTAGACGAGTAATGAAGAGGAAGCAGAAGAAATGGCATAAGTACGGAACGACGGAGTCCATGAAGGTCGTCAGACACGAGGATCATCGCGAGGAGGTCCGTCGACCCATGCCGCATTTTTGGCAAATTTCCAGCAAAATAGACTCCTGTTTATTAGGTTTATTTTTTTATAAAATAGTTCAAAAAAACCTCGTTTTTGAGTAGACTCAGGATTTTTTTCATTATTAGAATCCGTATTGTTAGACACCTTTTGATTATCATTAGACTTGGCTAAGATTATTGATTACTTTGAGTTCTTGCCATTGATTGTGGTGATTAACAAGTAAACTTTTGGATTTACTCTTTCTCATTGAAGTAAGTACATGAATTCTTATATTAATATAGTTGAATGATTGTGTTATGACCATGGGTAACTAAACTCCATAACCAGGGTTGTGGGAACCATAGGCCAATAATGAGGTTAAACCTAAGTAAAATAAATCAGAATAGTGTCTTGCATGTATTCTCACTCTTTCATGTAGAAGTCGCTTTTTAACGGATGGTCAACGTTAGACAACTCGCCTTATGTAATTGCCGGACCAAGGAGGTCGATTAATAGGAAAAGGACTTATCCAACATAGGATTTAGTGTATACTATCTAATAGGCTAGTATTGATTGTACAGGTAAAACTTAGTTCAAATATCGAATACGATTCTAATATTGAGTAAAGATAAGGGTTAGGATAGAAAAACTGTAGCAGGCCAATGTGGGAGTGAGATTTTCTAGATGCCAGACCAAGGATTTAGAAAGAAATAACTATCACTTCCATAAAAGAACTAGGAAAGATTGTGTATAGTTAGAATTATGAAGTTATGAACCTGTAGGGAACGTAACCCTAGTTACTTTGATTAATTGATTAAAATCCAACATTCAAAACTGTTTTTAAGTGTCTCTTTCAATTGCGGTAGTTATTTTAAGTCATTTAGAAATAGAAACCCCCTTTTTATTGTTTTTAATTTCCAAGAAGTAAGTGACTAAACAAAGTAAAATAGATTGAAGTAAAAGTCTAGACTATTTTCCTCTTGGAGGGAACGGATCCACATCACTAGTGGGTTCTTTACTTGACACGACCGCTGTACTTCTTATTTGAGAAGTAAGTTTGAGCGTACAAATTTGGCAGCCCGTTGTGCCAAGGAATATAGTTTTAGATTAAAACTGAACTTATTATTACTATAGTTTAGTTGGTATTTTCTGATTTTTATTTTAATGTATGTTTGTGATTTTTTTTCAGAACTATCCTCCTTGTATGCCAAATACAATGAGAGGAAGAGAACCAGTGTTTCCCTAAGATCAATAATTGGAGGCGTACATCGCAATATGAATCGAACTTGGAATAAATGATGATGATCCGACCAAATGAAGATCCAAGCTTGATGCCGTTCATGGTCAGTTGTTACCTGATGCTCGGGTGAACACCAACCAAGGGACAAAACAATCCCGCTCCTGGCCCCGCATACTACAAGCGGGCTATCGGGAAGGAGATAAAATAAAGCAAATGTTTGGCCACTTCTATAGCAGGGGATCTTATGGGGAATGTCCTTAGTAAAACTTCGCCAAAAAATATAGAGAAAATCTCCCGGAATAATAAAGCTTCGGGTAAGAGGGAAAGTTTGATACAGGAAAACACCTTCGTAGTCCAAATCCACTCACAACCCAGCCGCAGATGAGATCGTGAATTGAAACAATGCTCAGATGAGAACTAAGCTTGGGTTGGTACTAAAACAGGTCACTGGGGGGGTGCCAGAAAAGATTAAATGCGTCAACTACTTGGCTAAAACCACCACTCCTAAGATGAATGCTATGCGGAGGACAACTTATTGCAGAGTAGTAAATGACACAACGGGGGTTTTTAACCAAGCGCCCAGGCTCAAACAATCAGGATAATTGGCGCCAAGGTCAAGGGAAACCAAGGGCGGAACTATGCGGCTTAACATAACCGTGAGGGTATTATGTCCGAGATGGAAACTTACAGGAACGACAAAACTGCAACAGGGGGTAAACTCGATAACAGAAATGACAGTAAGTATGGTCCTATGTCCCCTAAAATCGTGTGAAGTTACTTCTAGGGATGGTGAGATAGGATGCGAGGGTTGAGGATATGTTGCACAAAAATGATAAGGAGGTTCGATTGCTATGATGAGCACATTAAAGAGTTTTAAAGAGTTTAAGGTTGTGATTTAGCTAGTTTTGGCGTAAAAAAGTCTGATACACATTTGCCAATATCGATTAAACGATAGAGTTGCAAATGGACCAATTATCTACGACAGTGCCAGACACGGAAACCGGGCACTCTTCCTAGCAACACTGTCTAAAATCCAAAAAATGAGTGTGCATGTATGGAGATCATTAGGTGGGTGGTAATCAAAACCAGTGACCCACCTATGTCGCTGATGAGGAAAATGTGAGAAAAGAATGATGTAAGGTGGTAAAGGGTTAATGTGAGAAAGAAGAGAGCAATGGAAAGATGCAGAGTCCCTATGAAGGTAATTACATGCCTAGACCACCACACTCTTCCATCAGAGATTATGTGAAAAGATAGAGGATCGTAAATATCGGTGTTTTATAAACAATGCCAAAAGCAGCCTCTATTAATGTCCCTTTGGTAGATAGAAGCTCTAGAACAAATGCCCGGATTCCAAGTTAAAGTTGTATGAGAGATCTGTCACAAAGAAAAGATCGGTCACTTTTGAGGATAATGATAGATTGCAGCATTGTAGTGTTATGCTAACAAGATCCCATACAAAAAAAGAAGATCCGGGGGGCGTTTTCACTATTCATTGTACAGTGGGGTCAATTTATATTTGCAAAAAGCATATGTGATATAAGGGCAAGAATAAATCTCATGCCCCTCTAGACTCTACAAGGAAGGTTGGGTTTGGGTGACCCAAAACCCACTGCGATGGCGGCTACTGATGGCTGATCGGACAGTGAAAGGGCCGATAAGGAGACCCATGATGTGCTAGTAAAAGTGAGTTGTGATCTTTCCGGCTGATTGTGTATTCTTGATTGTGAAGTGGATTGTGCAGTGTCGATTATTTTGGGAGGCCATTCCTGCTACAGGTTAGAGCCTTAGTTGATCTGGAAAAGGGGCAGGGCAAATGAAATTTCGGTGTTGAACATGTAAGAGCAACCTTAAACGTTGTGTTAGGACTATGAGGCAGAGTGGAGTGGTGAGGCTCGAATCAGTATTGACATATCCCAAAAAGCAAATATGAAGAAGGAGAATGAACAAAAAAGTTCAAAACAAGAGTTTAGGGTTGGGGATTTGGTGCTTGTAGACAGTTCTGGGTCGCTTGTCTGCCGGGCAAGTCACGTCCAATGGATGGCCCTTACTTGATTACCAAGTATTCCTCTGGAGCAGTTGAGATAAAAGCCAAGTAGGGAGGGCGGTTTAAGATGAATAAGAGATCGATAAAACTCTATTTTGGCATAAAGCATCGGGGAATGAAGTGAATAGCATACATCTTGATGGAAGTCGGAGTAATCAGTTTGTCCCCAGTCGTGCCGCGACATTAAAATCAGGCGCTTGTGGCTGGGAGGCAACCCAATATTTAGTATGTTAGTAAGGTAGCATTTTTCTAATTAGGGTTTTGAAATTTGCAGGCACATACCAAGAAATTCTGTAGAAAATTAACTCTCAGCAAGTTAAATGATGGATCAGCGACAGGAGACCATTCGCAAGGAGGACGGACACGTCGTATGCCCCTCGTACCAGGTACGTCGTTCTGTTATTCTAAAACTAGGGCACCACACGACGGACCCAAGACGGATCGTTACAACCTGATACAGACCGTCGCTCGAGGAGTCATGAGTTATTAATGAGTCGTACCCGACTCCGACCGACGGAGTCTTTTTCAAAATGTAGGACAATTTAAACCCACCCAACCCCTACATTTCACCCCCATTCCTTACACTACTCCCCCTATTTCCCTATCTTTTCAACTTCCACAATCTCTCCTCTATCAAAACCCGATCATTATCCCCCCAAAAATTCGCCAAATCCCTCAGTTAGTATAACCTACTAGGGAAGTTGATGACACATACCTGTGGGTGTCTTCCTGGTAACAGAAGGCAGTACTCTGTTTCCATCTTATTTTTCTCCAATTCTAAGGTATGGGTCTCTAATTCTACTCATTATTCCTGCAGTTTTGTTTATTAATTAAGTATTAGCTAGTTTCTTGTCATATGTTCGTTTCTTTTATAATAAGATTCTGTCTAACTAGGTTAAAAACGTTCGAAATTGCCGTGTTAAAACCCTAGGACATAGGGTGCTTTCGCATGCTAGTTTCATAGGTAGGTGGGTTAGACAAAGTTAGTTTAAACACTACAAGTGTTTGGGTTCATCGGGACTGCATGGGGGTACCCCCAGTTCTGTCACTGATATACAGAAACAAAACCCCAATGAAGTACCAATAGTAGGGTCGTCTACCAAAAGCCCCTACACCCCACTGTCATCTTTTTCTAAGTGTCCTCAAAGGAAACATGGACGGACCGTCATACCACGACGGTCCGTCCTGCACAAACCGTTTCTAGTGTCAGAGGACCCTCTTTCGAGGGTCTCTCACTTTTTTAAGGTTCCTTCAACGAACAATGTGGACAGACCGTCGTACCAACGACGGTTCGTCCTGCCATGGACTGTTATGACGGCAGCGAACCTCTCTAACGGTCTTCTCCACTTTTTCTAAGTGTTCCTTCAACGGACCATGTGACGGGCGTCGTTACCCACACGCCGTCGTCGGTCCGTCCTGGACCGTATGACGGTCAGAGCCCCTCTCCTAAGGGTCTTATTTTTCTACGTGTCTCTGACGGAAACTAAGATGGACCGTCGTACCTGTGACGGTCCGTCCTTCACATACCTTCATACTAATTGGAGACTCTCCTTCAGGGTTCTATATATATACATAGTCTAAGTAAGACACGACGGACCCCATGACGGTCCGTCATAGTCACGTCGAGTCGTCACCAGGCCCGTCGTGTGTCATTTTTACCATAGAAATGACATACTGTTTAGTTTTTTTGTGTGGTTTTTATTGTATTGTTTGCCACTTCTCGTACTAATATTGATCCTTTTACAGGTACTATATACTATGGCACCCAAGCAAGATCGAATCTATGAACGCGGGCGATCGAAGTATGTCGCCCGGTCTGCCCGCTTATGTCATTGGCCTGATGATGAACGGACCCCGGTACGTGCCCCAGACACGTCCACCCCTTCACGTGCTACACGTTGCTCAACAGAGCCAGACCCAAAAGGTGGGGCATCAGGCGTAGTCACTGCCCTCCCAGTATGATGAGGAGCGCACCCGCACCGTTTTTTGCAGCGTCGGCCTCATATGTGAGGGTGACAGTTCGGAATCAACATCTGATGCAACAGCTCGGCCCCAACTCAGCTATGACCAGCCCACCGGTGGTGTTGTAGACGGGCAATCAAGTCTAACCGACACACAGTTCCTCACTGAGAAAGGAGTTATGACCCTCGAACACTCACATTGGAAGAGGCGGTCCTTAAGGGAGCCGTCTCCCGACGATGCCTGTATCACAATATATTCACCAGGCATCGCCTGGAGGGACAGCGTCCGGTCTGGGACGTTACCGGTGAAGAAATAGTCCGAGAGTTCTACGCATCCTACGTTAGCGACTCTCTGATCACGATAGATAGGCGGACTGCCCTGCCAAACAGGACCCACTGGAGCAGGTCCGAGTACGGGGCGTGCATTTGTGACATTTCCTTGACTGCCACCGCCAGTTTCTATACGGCGAGTTGGGTGTGTTATGTTGATGCTACTCGGACCCCTCTCACTGCCGAGTTTGACTACCGATGGCAGATTGTTAAAGATGGGTCAGTTTCTGCACGCGACTCCTGAGAAAGGCCACCAAAGGTGAATGGCCCCTGCACTGTCAGTTGATGGAGAGGGTGCCTACTAGGTGTCGGAGCAAAAGGGCGGTCCATGCAAGAAGGCAACATAACTTTCACAGTGAGTTCTGTGGAGTGATTTTGTCACGCAATGCCTTTCCCCCACGCCGCCTGATAATATCGTTTTACTCGGGATCGAGCAGTGTTGATGGCGGCGATGATTGCGGGGTTCGAGGTGAATTTCGTGTGGCTTCTACAGGCATTCATGCACGAGAGGGCTCTTTCAGGTAACTACTATTACCTGTTCCCGTTGCATGATCTTTCTTTTTCTTGCAGTCACAGTGTGCCTATATGCAAGTTAGATCAGCTCAAGAACCCCCACAAGGCACGTTGAGTCGGCTTCAGTAGAGATGTGGACAATGTGTTGACTCTACGCAGAGAGGGCCCGTCCAGAGCTCCTCTCACTTGATGATGATCTTGCTGATATGGTAGCCCAGGTGATCGCCGGCTCACAGGCGGCATCCCACTGGACACTCACCACGGTCGCGTCTATCCAGGGTAGAGCACGCCCCGAGCCTCTCACACAGCCCCGTACCGGCGCTTGGTCGGCTTGCTAGGGTCAAAAAATGAGAGGAGCAAATGGCTACATTCTGCATAATATCCAGTTGTGGATGCAAAAGTCTATTACTGAGTCAGAAGAGCGCCCTAGAGCGGAAAATGTCATGTATTCTAGTAGTATAGAGCGGAAGATCGCGGAGGTCCCAGCGCTGGACGCCTTGAGTTGAGGGTGCTAGCCCGGCCAGCCCCTCCAGTGGATGTGTCGAATCTTTCAGGCTGCGATCGAAAGCCTTCGCGAGATATTACACGATCTTAGAGGCTAGGCGTTGCTGGAGTATGAGCCCTTCTATCGAGCTGCCTGAAAGGACACCAGGTTGCGCCTATTTGCTACTTCAGAGATTCCACCATCCCCCTCGAGAGCATGCCAAGAGGCGTAGGGTTCGAGACAGAGGACGAGGCGCGAGCATGGAAAAAAGAGCGACGGAGAGAGGAGTCTGCGAGAGAGCCTCAACTGATAGGAGGAGGCGCAATAGATGAGGGACCTTCAGAGTTAGCGGAGGGGGTTCTAGCTCACAAAAATGTGGAGGGGGACTAGCAGGAGGCACTACTTATAGGTGCTGGTTGTTGCTGAGGAAACCACTGTGGGTGTCACGATTGTAGAGGACGTGGGTTCCGGAAGGAACGGGACCCACCAGCTTTGCTACAGAGGAAGGGCGTTTGCGCACAGGTTGCTTCACCTACCACTCTAGGATTAAATGTTTTTATGCATTGGGGAATTGCATGTTTTTTTGTTGGTGGTGGGGGGGTAAAGGAAAGTGAGTGTTAGGGTGAAGTCTGAGTAGCCCAATTCACTTCATTTTTGGGGTTTTCGTGCTTGTGTTCTTTTTCCCCAAAAGACTGATTACTTTTCTGTTTGAAACGACCAGGTCTATTATCTTTTGAAATAGTCTAATTCGGAGCATGATGGCCTAAAATGATTTCCTGACAAATTGGAAAATGATGCATGATAGGCATAGTAAAACTGATAAATGGGTGGCTCTAAGCATGACATAGAGGTGACACAATGCATTACCCGAGTCTGAAATTCGAAATTATGTGTCTGTGATAATCTGGCGGAGAGGATGTGAGATTGTCAGGAGTATGAGGAAGATTTGAATAGTCCACTATTTGTATAAGCTAGAACTTTCCTGGTTAGTCTTGTTAAAGTAAAGCTAGAATAGCACAATTAGGAGGATCATAGGCCCTTAGTCAATATAGACCATTTTTAGCCTAAATAAAAGAAAACCAAATGATGACAAATATATCCTTCTTTGATCCAAATGATAGGAGCTTAAATGAGACCTTTCTTTTTAACCCAACCTGTCTTTTTGGGAATAATGTGTTGGCCTGGTCCCTCCTTGGACATGTGCACCTCACTTATGCCAAAAAGCAAAGTTGATGGTGGCTAATGCAGAGTGTAAAGTAAAACAACCTTTGTTATGGCCCTGGACCCAACTTTGGGTATTGTGATTAACTGACTCATTGGCAACGATGAGTTGAGGGTCGGCTATTATGAGGATGCTTGAAAGTGGGTGAGGTTTGAAAGAACAAAGGGAGATGAAGACGAAAGAACAAAGTTAACGTGACTCTTCAAGAATTAGTGAAAGAGAAGTAAAGGAAAGAAAAAAATATACAAAAAATACAAGCAAGAAAAAAAAAGAAGAGAGCATTACACAAATGAAAAAAGCAGAAGGAAATAGCAAGGTGAAAGAATATGAGAAAATGGGCCGAGGAAAAATTATAGAAGTGGAAGGTTTAGCCGATTAGGTCAAGGAGGCTAAAAGTCACTAAATTATACCAAAATATACCCTACCTGACCCTGAGGCCTATGTTTACAAGCTAGAAAATCTATCGTGATTTCAAGGGTTGTATAGCGAACTTAAGGCTAGAAAAATAAGGGCAATGCTTTGGCAAGAGGTATGAATGAGTGTGATTTTGTTCTGACGAGCGAGTGTTAAAAGTAATCCTTATCTCAAAACTGAAATCATGTGTGGAAAAATGGAGGATTTGTTTTAAAGTGAGGACACTAGTCTGAAAGTACGGAATTGTTAGAACCTTTGTTGAGGAAATTGAACGAGGAGAGGTGTTTAGTGCATTTGAGTCTGTGTCATGTTCTGATCCCCACATAATTCAAGCTACTAGTGATAGAATTCATAGATTTGATGAGATTAATCGGGATTGATACCCAAATGATTGCAAAGGGATAAACATGGATACTATTGTAGCAAAGTTTTGTATGATCATAGTGTGTCTCTTGAGGACAAACAAGAATTAGTTGAGTGGTGTTGTAATATACCGTGTTTTCTACGGTATTATGAATACTTTTTACTTAAGGTTAGTAGTGTGTCAAAGCCTTTTGTGCTAATGTTTATAATAAGTTTCTCTTTATTTTGCAGGAAATACTTTTCAAAGATGAAATGCGGAGATTTTGAAGCGAAGAAAGAGAGAGGACACCTACGGAGCTTGTGACGTCTATCGTACTTGTGACGGTCCGTAGTGGCCAGCATAGTGACGCTGTGAAGGAAGATTGGGGAATTCTGACCAAGTGGGGCTACGAAGCTTATGACGGTCCATCGTGTGTCTAGACGTTCCGTCAGCAGGTTCGTCATGAAGTTCAGAGAAGTAATCCTTATGAAGTACCCATCTTCCAAGAGGTGAAGTGTTTTGGAACGAAGAACCCGATGGACCGTTGTGCCATGGACGGTCCGTCATACTTACCGCGAGGGTAATGAAGAGAGCAACAGAAGAAATTGCATAAGTAGGGAGCCATGACCTCCGTCGTGATTCACGACGATCCGTCGCGAAGGTCCGTCGACCCAGCGCGTTTTGGCAAGATTTCGAGAAAAATAGAGTCTGTGTAATTAGTTTTGATTTTTATAAATAGTTTAAAAAAACTCATGTTTTGAGGTAGATTCTGGAGCATGTTAGACTCCTTGTTAGACCACCTTTGATTATCATTAGACTTTTTTGTGAGATTATTGATTACTTTGCGATTCTTGCAAGTGATTTTTGTTGATTAACAAGTAAATTTTGGATTTTACTCTTTCTCATGAAGTGAAGTACAGAATTCTTATATAATATATGTTGAAATGTGATTAATGCCATGGGTAACGAAACTCCCTACACTAGTGTTGTGGAACCTAGGCAAATAATGAGTAAAACCTACACTAAAATAACAATTCTCGAATAGTGTTTGCATGTATTAAATAATTGCTTTCGTTTAGACGTTTTTTACGGATGGGACAACATTAGTTATAGCCTAAATGATCCTTGCCTGACCCACGGAAGGTAGGAAAAATAGCAAAAGAATTATCAACATAGATTTAGGTTTGTATACTATATAATAGGCTAGTATTTGATTGTACGAGGTAATACACTTAGTCAAATATCGAATTGATGGCTTAATCATGAGGAACGATAGGGTTTAGGATAGCAAACCAACATATAGCCGGACCAAGGTGCGGAATGAGATTTCTAGATGCGGACAAGGATTTAGAAATACATACTTATCAATTTGCATGCAAGAACTAGGAAAGAATTTGTTATATTTCGAATTATCAAGGTATGAACCTTGTGGGGGAACACGTAACCTAGTTACTTTGATTAATTGATTAAAATCAACATTCAAGTTGTTAAGTGTCTCTTTCATTGCGTTATTATTTTCATTCATTTATAAATAGAAAACCCCCCTTTTATGGTTTTTACTTCCAAGGAGTAATTGAATAACAAGTAATAAAGATGAAGTAATCTAGACTCTTTCTTCGTGGGAAAACGATCCCACCTCACTAGTTGGGTAACTTGACACGAACGCTTTACTTATATGAAGAAGTAAGTGTTGAGCGTTATCATTGTGAAGTGGCACTACATGATTATGATGGGGCAGGTGAAAATGATATTCTACTCTCAGGGTTGTATTTAATTCACATAAAAATTGTTAAGGGTGTATTTAATCGCCCGTGTAGTTTAATTGCAAAAATAAGTTGTGATGCCAGGTTTTTTTTTTTGTGGGGGTGGGCGGTATGTTATGTGTTTTCTCTATTTAGTTAACGGAAATTTAAAAAGTAAGTCTTACGGAAACCGTTTAAGTCCAGTCTCGAGAATGTTTTATCCCATTAAAATATTGCAAAAAAAAAACCTAAAATTCAAAAAATGCAAAGGGATTTTTAAAAAAAAGTTTTGGTAAATCTAGGTTTACTACTTTGGAGTTAAAATCTTTTCTCTAAAGTTTTCTTCGGAGTGTCACTTTTGAAGAATTTGAATATTATTTTTTAAAAAAAATATTTAGTCTAAAATTTTTGATTCATTTGATCAATTATTTAAAGAAAAAAAATTAAGTGCTTTTTATATTGAGAATAGTCATACAGGTAAATTTTCCATAAGCACTTTCAAAACCTTGATCAATAAAAATTCTAGTCTTATATTTTTCATGTGTTTATTAAATTGAGTATTTGAACATCTCAAAACCATTCATTGTTGTACAAGATGTTTCAAGGTAAGAACAAGGGAGACTTAGGGTGAATTCATCATTTTCATCAAGAACCTTTATAAAGGTAAGTAGTTTGTTCTCCAATTCGGTACTTTGATATCTAGGCCTTATAGACGGAAATTTTTTCCCTATGGGAGGGTTTGAGTTCATCCAAAAGTGGGAAAACTCGAGTTTATTAGGATTTTTGTGTGTAAGACTTGGGGTTTTTATGAACACATTTATACTTAATGTAATTACCGTAATTCTATTATGTAACAATGTAACTTATTATAGTTTTAGGCAAGTAATTTATTGGGAAAGCAGGCATGTGGGTCTTGGATTGCTATGCCAAAGGACTATTACCTTATCCATGCCTGGTATTCCCGGTATGTGGCAGGCTGTGAGTAGTCCAGACAGACGGGGAACATCTCTTTATTCGGCTAGGCGGTTGGGTGCTTCTGGGTGTTTAGCTTATTTGGCCCACATCAGATGATGTCAGTAGATGAGGGCCTTCAGTTGACTCAAGTTTCCTGTGGTGAGAGAGTATACATATGTGTTCACTACGATTACCTGGCACTTACCCCAGAGGTGACATTATTTTGCTATAAATTTGGAGACTGGTTACCCGTCCTATTTCTATCCCCGCCTTATGATGTCTGCAGAGCTCAGTGTTCAGTTAAACAAAGGAACCTCGTAGAAAGGTATTCATTCGTCCGAGGGTTGTCTCCTGGGGTGTGCTCCTGTTCTGTTTGTAAAACAGAAGGAGGGGACTTAGGGATGTGCACATTGACTAAGGCAGCTGAAAAACTGGTGAACGGTTAAAGAACCGTAACCTCTGCCTCGTATAAGATTATTAGTGATCAGCTTCAGGGTGCCGCCGTATTTTCTAAGATGGTTTGAGGTCCAGGTACCATCAGTTGGGATTTAGAGCAGCAGACATCCCTAAGCCCACATTAGACTCATTACGGCCATATGGAGTTACTTGTAATGTCTTTTGGGTTTGCTAATTGCCCCAGCCGCCTTTATGACTTGATGACAGGGTGTTCAGGCCATACCTTGATTCATTTGTTATCATCTTTCATGATTGGACATATTGGTTATACTCGCAGAGATGGAGTGAGCATGAGCAGCATTTGAGGATAGTGCCCAGAATTTGAGGAGAACAGTAGTTTTATGCCAAGTTCTCAAAGTGCGAGTTTGTCTTGTGTGTGTGTAGCATGCTTGGGGCACGTGGTGTCCCAAGGAGGGTATTAGGGTAGATCCGACAAAGATTGAAGTTTATTCCTGATTGGTACAGACCCACTTCTGTTATGATGGTTCATAGCTTTGTTCGGGTTAGCGAGTTACTTAATACAGGCATTTTGTGTGTTGCGGGCTTTTCAACTATTGCAGCTCCGTTGACCATCGGTTGGACTGCCAGGAATTCCCTTTGTGGGTCGGAGGAGTGTTATAGGAGCTTCTTAAAAATATCAAAGAGTGCTTACTAGCTTTCCTCCTATATTGACTCTTCCGATTGAGGGCGAGGGTTCACGATTATGGTGACGCGTCTGGTGTTGGTTGCGTTTGGTATTGATTTTGTTAGACTAGGGCGGTTATTGCGTATGCGTCGAGGAGCTTAATTCAATGAGCGCAACTTACCCAACCCATGATTAGAGTTGGCCAGCGGTAAGTTTTCGCGCTTAAGATTGAAAGGCACTAGTGTAATGGAGTTCGCATTGTGAGATCTATATAAACACAAGAGTTTAGTAAATCAGGAACCAGAGGGACCTTAATTCGAAGACGCCGGCAGCGTCGTTGGATTGAGCACTGAAGGATTATGAGCGTATTTTTCATCATTCGGGAAAGGCGAACACATTGTAGCAGACGCTGAGGGAGGCGGGGAGTATGGGTTAGTCTAGCCTTATTTTCTGCCGGGTGAAAAGACCCTTGGCTTTGGGACAGCCGTTTTTTTAGCCAATAGCATGGTTGGAATAGAGATCTCAGCGCTAGACGCCGTCTTGTTATATGGGAGTCAGTCTTCTTGAATGATGGATCTGTGGTTGTCGTTTTGAGGATAAGGCCCTGGGGTTCCCTAGAGATCGAGTGTAGAGGGTAATGGTGATTCAGGCTACCTTAGATCCTGATGAAGTGTTGAGATTCGTCGGTCGCATGTGTGTCCGAGAGTGGAAATTGATACATTGATACGTTCTGAGGGACTCAAAGTCTGATATTCTATCCATCCGAGTTCAGCGAAGATGTATCGTTGATTTGAGACAACCCATTACTTAGTTGAGTGGCATGAGATGAGATATTGTGG
The DNA here is from genome assembly GCA_027704765.1 of Solanum habrochaites. Taxonomy (NCBI): domain Eukaryota; kingdom Viridiplantae; phylum Streptophyta; class Magnoliopsida; order Solanales; family Solanaceae; genus Solanum; species Solanum habrochaites. The sequence goes on from JAKWJA010002499.1 coordinate 12,642,521, forward strand.
AATTTGTTTCGTTGCTTTTGCTTGTGCTGCCAGCATGTAAAGGCTGAGCATTGATGCCTGGTGGGTGAATTTCAGGGATTACCCATTCCGGAGTGGAAGTGGGACCGATTACTATGGATTTTGTGGAGGTCTACGAGGATTCTAAAGGATTTGGTGTTTTAGTATTTGGGTAATCGTTGATCAAGTGACCATGTCAGCACATTCCTTCCCGGTCAGTCTTCATTTAGTACCGAAGGTTGGCTCGTATTACTTAGGGAGGTGGTTGACCTTCATGGGGGCCAGTTTCTATTATAGTAGATCGAGGTCTCACGTCACGTATAGATTGGGAGGACCTTTTCAGGATGAGTTGGGCACCCGGGTTGACCTGAGCACAGCTTTCCACCTGTAGAATGAGATCCAGTTTAGAGGCACTATATGGTCCTTGAGGACATGCTACGGGCGCTTGTTTTGGAGTTTGGTGGTCAATGGGACCAGTTCTTGCCTTTGGCGGAATGTGGATTTATACAACAGTTACCATTCTAGCATTCAGATGGCCCCGTTTGAGGCCTTGTTATGGTTAGAGGTTGTCGCTCTCCAGTTGGCTGTTGAGTCTACAGAGCCTAGGCCCGAGAGGTAAGTAAAATTTGACTTCAGGTGGCTTTGGAGCAGGTGAGAGTGAATTTAGGATACACTCAGGGACAGCTCTGAGGAGGCACCAGAGTTATACGAATCGAAGGCGTCGACCTTTGTGATCCTGTTGGTGATCGGGTATTTCTCAGTGTGTGCCCATGAAGGGGTGATGAGATAGGGAGGCGGGGTAAGAGCTTTAGCCCCAGGTACATTGGGCCTTTTGAGATACTTCAGACCGTTGAGGAAAGACTTAGGAGTTGGCCCTACCTCCAGAATTTTCAACCATCCATCAGTTTCTCAGGTCTCGATGCTACGCCGATATATTCCTGATGAGTCCCATATTATGCTCCAGATGATGCAATTGGTTGCGATATCATTGCCCTTTGTAGAAGATCCCAGTTACCATCCTAGACAGAGATGTGAGGAAAATTGTCGCTCGAGATCAATCCATTGTTAGGTCCGTTGGAAGCATGTTTCAGTCGAGGGGAGGCTACCAGGGAGACCAAGCAGGAGATGCGAGAAGCAGTTTCCTGCTGTTTGAGCCTTCAGGTACTTCTTTGACCCTTGACTTTCGCGGAGGAAGGAAGGAAGGAAAGTTCTTTTAGTAGGGGTATGGTAAATGACCTCTGGTCATGTTAGTGTTTATCTTTTGTGCATCATTTAGGCGTTCTATAAAGATTCCAAGTCACTTCTGATTACTGGGGACTGATAGATCGGTCACCTGGTAATTGGTTGGTTATTGTATGAGCTTTAGTATTTTTGGAGCTCTGAACCTGAAAGATATTTTCGATCAAAAAGTTCAACAAGGATTGACATTCAGAATCCAAGTAGGACGTTCCATCAGTTTGGAAGGGTCATTTTAGGCTAGTAGCATTGTCGACAATGACTCCCAAAGTTTTCAGGTGAGTTGCGTGTGATAGGCGTTTAACTTAAGTTAAAGGCTTAAGTTTCCGACTTTAGTCAACATTCTGAGTAAACGCGCTCGGAGGCGAATTGTCGTCAACGCGGCTGCTCCGGAATGTCGAGTTTGGTCTAGTTTGACCCTCTTTCGGGTTTTGAGGTTGTTGAGATTTGTTCTGAGCCCTTTGAGGTTTTTAACTTAAAATGCGCAATGGAAGTGGGACCCACATTTATCGAGATGACCTTGATGGAAATTTCGGACAGCGCCATTTGATTATGGGAATGTCGACTTTGGTAAGTAACATATGTTTAATTTTTACAGGTTCCGAACGGATTCCGCGACAACCCGTCGAAGGACTTTAAAAAAATTAGACAAAGCCTTAAAATCTGGTGAGCCTTTAACTACCAGAAATTGGGGTTTGGAACGACCAGATTTTGGGTTTATTAGAGTCAGTAGTTTCGTCCTTATAAAACCCAATTTTCCGCCTTTGTGTTGTACTTGAAAATTTAATATTTTGAGCTCTAGAACTCCAAATTGGGCGATTTCAAAAGGCTAAGTTGTGAGATTTTTCGAGAGTAACGTATTGGTGAGCTTGAAATCTGATTTGGGAACCCGATTTGAGGTAAATTTTGTGTTCTAACTGCTGTAATAGCACATTTTCGAGCTCAACTTTTGGGAAACTTTTAGAAGCTGATTTCTTTGCCATTTTAGGTCCAAATCTAGTAATTCAAGAGCCTATATTGTGGAGTTTTTTTGTGAGGATCGTCGTGGTGTGATTGATTTTGGTTGTTGAACCTTCATTTTTGGTAAATTCTTGTAAGTAGCTGCTGCCATTGTTGCTGATTTTTAGCGTAGAATTTGGGTTTTTTGTTGCATGTTCATGTTGGGACTGTCTTGAGTCAATTGTGTTCCATTCTGGTACACAAGTTCCGAGAGTTGTTTAGGACTTTCATTTGGGGTTAATTCTGGATTTCTCAACACGGATCCCACTTTTTTTCATTTTGACCGCGAAATTGACCCGTCTCCGTTTCTTGTGATATTAGTGTTTAATGACCGTGATAATGTTGTGACTCTTTTTGATAGTGTATCAAGTTTTGAGGCTTTTTAGAGAGTAAAAGATTTCTAGGGGAGTGAATTATGGAAAAGGCGCGTGATCTGCGTTCAGGTGGCTACGGTTGTTCTTCTTGATTGAACTCGAAACATTGTGAATGAATGTTCATTATTGGGATTGGGGTTGGGTAGTTATTGGATCCTGCATAGGGGTTTACAAATCCTATTTTCGGCATTTTCTGGAGATGATCGAGTAAATGTGAGCATGTTTATTGTTATAATTGACCTTCTTTGCAAGTATGGATTACTGTATGTTTGAATAATGTTATCCAGAAGTATGTTGGGACTTAGGTTAGGATTTGACTGGGTTTTCCTTCGAAATGCATGATTCAAAGTCAGTAGGACTTAGTTTAGCCCCGACGTGCTCGTTCCGATTAAAGCCCGTTAGACGGATGTAGAGACTTGAGTAAAATAGTTAGTATTTAGCTAGACGATGAGCTCGCTCGTAGCGATAGTTATCTTATTTCTTCAGTTGCCGGCTTCTCAGTTACGCAGTGACAATACATTTTGCTAATATTCAAGGTGAGTTTCGATTCGGCTTTAAGAACTAATTGATAAGATAAGTCTGGATGGTGTTCCATAGGTATATATTATTATGGATATGTACTAAAGACTCTCAGTAGCTATATCGACAAATCTTTGATCGCGGTATCCAGATTTAAGGTCCGGCTCGGACCATCCAATAATTATGTAGAGCATCCGATTATAGGTCCGGCCTTACGTATGTAGAGCATCCGGGTAGAGGTCCGCCTCAGTTACTTATATTTTGAATTGGATACTGGGGTATTCTGGTGGAGACGTCGTTCAAGGCCCCACCGCCGTCTGTAAGATTCTATTTTGGTTCGGTATTCTTTCTGGCCTCTAGTTCTATTTCCTTTAAGTTATAGTCATTTGTGTTACTCGTCGGGCTTTAGGGGTCTGTTCCGGTTTTATTTAAAACTTGCCGCAGAGTGTACCTTGGGCTAAGGTGGGTCCAGTTAGGTGAGTAGCTTATGTATATTAATTTAGTAGATCTTATACACGATGTGCATTACTGTGTTACTTAGGCCTTCCGTTCTTGACCTCTAGTTTTGTGATTCCGTCTTTTCATATTGCTTTACTTTTCTAGTTCAGTCGGCATGATACCTACTATGTACCTGTTATTGGTACTATGCTACGCTCTGCATGTATTTCCGTGATGCAGGTCGAGAAAACAGTAGTCAGCGTTATCGAGTTTGGAGCATTCTGCGTCCTAAAAAAAAAACAAAGGGGGGGTTGAGCACACGGCTTTTTTACTATTCGTATCCATCTATTTATATAAAGACTGTTCTTTTACTTTAGAGACAGTCTAGTGTCGGTGGTCAATGTTGGGACTTGATAATCGTTTTAATGGTAGCTCTATATTAGTGAGACGGGCTCTGATTACCAATTGTACGGACCAATTTCTCGAGCCATGGAAGGCACCTACTATAACCCACCGTAGGTAAGCCAAACCGTAACCCAGAACAACACGTAATGGGTATGACGGTAGATGGTTAGAAACTAAACAAGGGACAAGCAAAATTATATAAACAAAACAAGCAAACCAAAACATAAATACAATTTAAAGATCACTGCCAGGAGCCTTAGAAGTCACTAATACAGAGCTACCAATCAAAAACGGAGTCAAGTCCCAATAGTGGCCACCACCGACGAAACTAGATTGTCTTGAAAAAGTAAAAAGACAAGTCTTGATATAAACTATGGAGACTGAAAAATAGTACAAAATGTAGTGGTGCTACCCCTGTTCTCCAGACCAAAAATGATCCAAACTCGATCAACGCTGACTACTGTTGCTCGGACCTGAATCACGGAAAAATAGATGCAGAGCGAGCATGAGTACCAAATAACAGGTACCAGTAGGCCTATAGGCCGACTGACTTAAAAAGTAAAGAATATGAAAAGAGGATCACAAAACAGAGTCAAGAACGGAAGGCCAAGTAACACGATTAATGCACACGAGTGTATAACGATCTAACTAAATTAATATAAATAGCTAACTACACCAAACGGACCCACATAAGCCCAGAAGAGTCACTAGGCGCAAGTGTTAAATAAAAAACCAAAAGGACCCCTATAAGCCCGACTGAGTACACAAAATAACTATAACTTAAGAAGAATAGCACACCCACTATCGAGGCCAAAGAACAACCGAACCCAAAAGTAGAATCTGACGGTATGAGAGGTTCGGGCCCTTGAACGGACCGCTCACGAGAATTACGCAAGTTAGCCAATTGCAAAATATAAGTACACTGAGAACCGGGACCTAAACCAGATGCTCTACATACTTGAGGCGGACCTCTAACCGGTAATGATTCTACATAAGTATGGGATGGTCGAGGGTCGACCTTTTAAATCAGGATACCCGGACAAAGATGTCGATTTATAGCTGCTGCATGAAAGAGTCTTTATCTACAATATATATATCCCCCGTGGAACACAATCAAGCCTTAAGCATCAATGTAAGTTCTTAAAGCTGAAACGAAATCACTTTGGAATCACGGAGCGAATTAGAATTTATTGTTTCTAACGTAAACTAGAGAAGCCGTAACATCGAAGAATAAGAGTAACTATAGCTTTTTGGAAGCGAGCTCGTCGTCTAGATAAATACTAAATATAAGACGCAAGTCTGCTTACATCATCTACAAGGATTTAAGTCGGATGAAGAGCAATGTCGGGCTAAGCTAAACTAAGCCTACTGACTTTGAATATGCATTCAAAGGAAAACCCTAGTCAACCTTAACTAAGGCCCAAACGTACTTCTGATAACCAGTATTTTCAACATACAAGTATCCCATTTACAAAAGAAGGTCCAATTAATAACAATAAAAATGCTCAAGTTACAATAATTCTCAGTAAAAGCCCAAAAATATGATTTTAACACTTATGCAGGAATCCAATAAAACAAACCCAAACCCAAATCACAACTAATAACAGTCTCCCGATTCCCCTTGAATTCACATGTTCGAGTTCAATCTAGAAGGAAAAACCGTATTAGCATACCTGAAACGCAGATCACGCGTGACTCCCCAAAAGTCACCGTCCCCAGAGCTTGTACTATTCTAAAAGGCCTCCTCGGACGAAACGTGTACGCTCTCAAAAATAGAAGTCACAAAGGTATTACGGTCATTTTTAACACTAAAAATCGCAAGAAACGGAGAGGGCAATTCACGGTCAAATAAAAAAGTGGGATTCCGCATGAGAAATCTAGAATAACCCCAAATAAAAGTCCAAATAACTCTCGAAACTTGGGTACCAGAATGGAACACCAATCAGGACTCAAGACAGTACAACATGAAACATGCAACAAAAAAACCCCAAATTCTACGTAAAATCAGGCAACAATGGCAGAGCAGCTACTCACAAGAATTGACCAAAAATGAAGGTCCAACTGCAAAAACCAATCACACCACGATTGACCTCACAAAAAACCCCACAATCTAGGTTTGGAATCACTAGATTCGGACCTAAAATGGATCAACAAATCACCTTCTAAAAAGTTTCCCAAAAGTTGAGCTCGAAAAGGTGCGGATGACAGTAGTTAAAACACAAAAAATTTACCTCAAATCGGGTCTCCAAATCAGATTCAGCTCACCAATGCGTTTCCCTCGAAAAATCTACAGCTAGACTTTTGAATAGCCAATTTGGAGTTCTTATAGCTCAATATTGAAAAATAAAGTAATAAACACAAAGGGCTGATGAGAAAATGGGTTTGATAAGGACGAAGCGGCGCTAATAAAACCACAAAAAATATGGGGTCGTAAAACAATCCAATTCTACTCGTTAAAGGTCTGCACCTAGATTTCAGGCTTTGTCTAAATTTCTTTAAAGATCTCGAAGGGTGATCGGAATCCGTTCGGACCTGATAAAAAATGAAAGCAGATATGCTAACCCTACCAAAGTCGACTTCCGGGAACCAATGGCCCATTGAGTCAATTTCCTTCAGAGAGTCATCTCGCATTAAAAGTGGTCTCAATTCATTGGCATTTTAAGTCAAAAAACCACAAAAGGGCTCGGAAAAAAAAACTAAAAAAAAAAACAAAAAAAAAAAAAAAATCAAAAACCTCAAACCCCGAAAGATAGGGTCCAAATTAGCCAAACTCGACATTCGGAGCTAGCCGCGTTGACGGAATCTTATCCAGCGCGGTTTACCAGAATTTGCTAAAGTCAAACTTAGCCTTTAACTTAAAGTTAAAACGCCCTAGTCACACCAACTTTACACTGAAAAACTTGGGTGTCAGTTGACAGATACTAGCCTAAAATGACCTTTTTTTTCCGGAAACTGATGGGAAAACATAGAATTTGATTCTGCTGTCATCTTCTTTGAACTTTTGATCGAAAATGATCTTCATGGTTCATAAGCTCCAAAAAAATTTCTAAAGGCTCAACAATAACAACCGAATGACCAGGTGGACCGAGTCTATCAGTCCCAAGCAAGTCATAAATGAATTGGAATCGCTATAGGAATACTCTAAACGATGCACAGAAGATAAAAACAATAAACATGACAAGAAGGGTATTACAAATCCCACTACCTAAGACCCGCCCAACCACTCTTGTACCGCGAAAGTAAGGGTCAAGAAGTACATGAAGTCTCAAAACAAGCCAGGAAAACGGCTCTCGCATCTCCTGCTGGGTTATCGGTAGCCTTTTGACTACTAAACGATGCCTCCAACGGACTATAATAGGAATGGACTCTAGAGCGCAAGTTCCCACATTCTTTAGCTAGACGGCACGGGCTCTTATACAAATTTTCAAATGATTCTCCAACTAATTGCATCATACTGGAGCACATGGGACTTAAGGAATATATCGGCGTAGGCATCGAGACATAGGAAACTGGATTGGGATGGCGAAAATGTTGGGGTAGGGCTGAAAATGTTGGAGGTAGGGCCAACTCATAAGCAACCTCCCCAACTGTCCGAAGTATCTCAAAAGGCCCAATGTACCTGGGGCTAATCTTACCTCGCCTCCCAAATCTCATCAGACCCTTCATGGGCGACACACGGATAAATACCCGATCACCAACAGAGAATCTCAAAGGTCGACGCCTTCGATTCGCTTAACTCTGGTGCCTACTCTGAGTTTTCTTGAGTGTATCCTAAAATTACTCTCACCTGCTCCTAAGCCACCTGAGTTTGGGATTAAGTTATAATATAGGAATCTTAGTCCAACTGGATTTATTTTGTACTTGTGTTCTAATTTAGACCTAGGACAAAATAAAGTTTCACAAAAGGAGTCAACAGTCTGTGATCGAACTTCTGTAATAGTTGTTTGGTGCCCAAGCAAGCTACACTTAACCAAGTAGTCATGGATGTCTTTTATTGCATAACACCTTTATATTATTGAGATATTACATGTATAGATCTTTGGGTACGAAGTTTGGGCAAATGAACATGTGTTATAGTTGCTTAATATAATAAGGCATTTGATTGTAGATGTTGACCTTATGATTGTTGCTGGCTGTTTTTGTAGGGGTGTTAATTTGTGAGGTTGTGTTGTTTCCCATTTATGTTATATGTGATTATTAACTGCTTCATTAGTACAACTTGTATATGTATTGTTAGGGAGATGTGAGGAGTATAAACTGAAATGTTAGCTTGTTGTCATTCTCATGCAATAAATGTGTTTATTTGGGTGTAAATGTGTCATTTTATTCATTGTGATGGTCTATTGGCTTGGGTAACATGCATGATAAATACTAATGGTTCGCTCGATTGCAATGTGTGTTACATAATATCTCTTAATAGACTCAGAAATTATATTGGTACAAATTACTAATAGTCGGCTCGAATACCACGACAGCTAGTACATGTGATTGTTTGTCTGTTGGTTCCATGAGTGAACCAAGTTTACCTCTTCGTAGTGTATTTCTAAAAATTGATTCATGAGTGGTCAATATTTGTATTTAAATTATGAGATGGTTCTTAAACATTGTAAATGATGTCTTAGGAGTCCTTGGTGTTTGGGGTTATATTAAAGGTGTGATGAATCACATATGGGTGATTGTTACGATTTTAATTATGTTCCAAGCGGTTGTTAATTCGAGATATTGATCAGGAGTATTCATATTCACAAACTTTTACTGTATTGTTAGTCTAATGGTCTAGAACATAATTGATTACGGGATTTTAGCAGGTTAATAAAAGTCCCTTGTGGCAGTGGTGACTTAAAATTGTACCAAATGAGTGTCAAACATCAAAAAAGAAAAAAACATAAATAACGAATAAATTATAACAACAAAAGAAAGCATGATTGATCAAAATCTTCATTAACCATTTATTTTGCGAGTATTTCATTACTGGTTCCTGTTCATATATTATCTTCAGAAACAATATTAAATATTTTTTATTCTAAATAAGGCACAATAAATCCTCTAATTAGTTTCATCTCCCTGCTAAAAAAAAATTTTTTTTTGCATGTTCAACTTTTTCATGAACTTCATTGCGGAAAAAGCTCTTTGAACTTCATTACAATTAAATGTTTCTTTGTATTGACTATCTTTCAAAAAATATCATCAATTCCTTTTAGGGTAAAGAACATATCATCAACATGACGGACATCAACAATAAATGTCTCTAACTCTTAAGAGTAACCATCATATTTTCACTAAGATCATCTGGATATAATTCAGTCATTCTCAATACTTTCTTGATGTAAAAATAAAAAGGCGAGTCAACCGAATTCAAGTAAGAAACTCCAATAAGTAAATTTAGTTCTCACCTCATTAAAACGATCATTGAATTCTTCAAGTTGTCAGTAAATAATCTTAAGATAAACTTTAACACGATAATGGTGTGAGATTGTATGCTCAGTAACTTTGCATCGACATCTTTCAAAATTAACAAAGAACTCATAAGAAATTAGGTATCAGAATGTCATACTTAAACAAAAAATGTAAATACGTTCTTGATAAGTGAATCCCATTCTTCATCCCTTACATTTTGCAATCATCTCTTCACCACTTTATTAAGTGGAATGACATTTCTAATATCTTGTTCTTTTCTCATTAAGCTCATTTGTAATCGCCAAAATATCTTTCATCAAGTGCAATATGAAAGAAATCTCAAATGATTGACAAACTTTAAGATATTGTGTTGCTCTGACGCTCTCTTCAACAAATTAAGAATCAACATCAATAATTTTAAATGCCCCAACAAGAGTCAACTAAAGCTAATGAACAAAACAATGGATTGCATGAGCTGAACTACTTTATTGTCGACTGCCTATTTACAGGTCAACTCATTGGCCGTTTCTGCATAATCGCTGTCTAAATTAAGTACAATTTCCCCAACGTATATGAGGTACACATACAAAAAATATCGAGCAAGAAAATTAACAATTGCTTTTTAAAATAAAATAAAACATAAAGGCTAGTATTATGAACATGAACAATCCCAATAAACATTTCAATTACAAATCTTTATTTAACAACATATCATAAAATAATTTTCTTTTTCTCTTTACGTGACACATCACAACATTCATCGACTAGAAACGATAAATAGTAACCATTTAGATCCTTCATAGCAACTTAATTGTTTCAATCTTACACGCAGTGATGATATCTTTGTCAATTTTATGAGAACTAAAATTATTATATTTAATGACTTGATTCCGTTGTTATGGAAAATTCCATGAATAAAGAATCGGGCAAGGAAATCTTTGAGTAACTTGGAAATACCCAACTCAGTCTAGATTCTGAAGAGATTGGAGTTATTAAGGTGTAGGAAAAATATAATAATACATAAGAGATCTAATTATAAATTTTATTACATGAATGGATACATAAGACGATAACAAATTTGTACCACTTTACAAATCAAATTTAGATGAGTAGTACTTTTGAAAATAATATTTTCGTGAAAGGGTACATTCTACCTTCGTCGGGTAAGCTAGAGCAGGATTTTGGCTTCTAGAGCGGTGAGATTTTAAAAACCTGAATCGGTCTTTCAACCCGTAGAATCTATTTTCTTGGGTTATCATCGATAAGGAATGGTTTGATCTAAGAATTATGGTGGAAAAAACACTAACTTGGGAATAATGATCATGGCTTTTGAAATAGGGTTCATAGTTTGTTTGTATTCAGAAATTTAGTGTTTCTTTATTGACTTCCATATATAAATTGTTGTTTGTAGACCACATAAAAGCGGAACAAATCCAGAAAAGGAAGGATCAAGTTGTCTAGGTTTTCAAGATTATTTCGAGGTAGGTGATGGTTGCGATTCTATGATTGTGACATATTTTTGCTTCGTTGTGATACTTGTATATGTATGCATGTTGCAATATTATTCATTGATGTTCAAATGAGATATATAAATATCAATACCATGAAATCATGACTGGATTGTGATCTTGATTTGTCATTGTGATATGTGATTGGGATCGGCTGACACATACGTGCCGGCACACTAACTTGAATCAGATAGTCATGTTTCGCCATGCTAACTGGATCGGTTGCCCTATTTTGGCATAAAAATTGGATCAGATTTTCATATTTCTGCATGCTAACAATTTGACTTTGGGTTTCGTGAAAAGACCAACTGTATTATGAAACATGTAAGTATTAAATATGTTGATATTTATGAATGTGTTATATTGTTGTAATTGCTTGTTTATTTATCACGCCCCGAGCTACCCCGAGACACGGACACGGGACCTAAGACCACAAGTGATCCAAGCTAACCCTACTGGCATGATCATGAGAATACTAAATAATATAAACTGATGAGGAAGCTAAATCATACTTTAAATGAAAAGATAGGGAATAGCCATATTCTATAGCTGAAATATTTGAAAACATATGAGTTCAATACAAAGAAAATATTAACTCATTGCTAAGCCAAAATTAACTATGTCTGAAAATAGCCTCAAACTTACTAGAAATGTTTGGACAAGCCCCAACTAAGTCTAGACAAAACTAAAACTAAATGACTAAAAATGCTGGAACTAAACTCATGATTGTTGTCCTCGGAGAATGAGGACTCACCACTGATTCTACTGAACTGGAGATTAGCAAAACGATCTAAGCGTGATCTAGATGTTGAGAACTTGAATCTACATCATGAGAATATGTAGCGCACGTTTGCGTCAGTACTTGAAAGATACTGAGCATGTAGGATAGAGTAAACTTAAAATAAATCATAATTGAACAAGAACAAAAGAAAGTATAGTAATCTGAACATGATATACTGAATGTTGAGATAACTGAATGCAATGACCAATTTATAACATGATGAAAATGAATACTGAATATACTGATAAATGGTCAATGCAATAAAGTCTGACTGGACTGTGGGAGCTACTAATAACCAATAACAAAATCACATGAGCTAAATGTGGAGTCCGATGTATACGCCCCATCGATAGGACCCAATATACCCTACGAGAGGTATAAAGGCAGCTGGCGTGATCACTAAATTGATGCCCATGGAGGGAACATACAACCTACTTGGCTAGTAGTTCTGGGACTATCTAGGTACACTGAACCTTAGTCCAACTTGGTACTATGTTACTCCCAATAAATTAAGTGATTAACATATCATGATTGAGTTTTTGTAAATACTAGATAGCTCAAAACTAAACATGCAAACTGAGAATGCAAGAACTATTCTGATAATTGTTCATTAATAACTGAGGCATGTATATCTCAAGTAACTAAAGTATGTGACTTAGCATGTGCAATTCAAAAAATAAAGAAATACATAGGTAGTGTTCTGAATTCAATGTAAACAAATAAAGTTGAATAATAACTTACAATCTATTTGAAAATATATCTAACTAAATATTGATGATCTTTGTCACTCACAACATCCTTATGTCTATTCAGATAAGAGAACCATAGCTGACTGAAAATCTAGAGACCTAATGGGTGAAGGAACCCACTAGTGAATCCCACAACCGGTGATGAATCTCACGGAGAAATATTTAGATTTTGGGGCTAGAACTGCTAGAACCATGCTGCGTATTTTCAACTAGGGTTCTTGACCTTTTTATCCTTTCATGCTTCTAATTTTCTAAGTTTTAATTTATGATTTTGACTTAGGTAAGTTCTTGTTATGTTTCTAGGCTTAAACTGACTAAAATTTGATGATTTAGAATCAAAACTACATATCTTAGGGGTTAAACGAAGTACGAAAAGACCAAAGACCCCTAAGTTAATTGTTTTCGGACCAAACAACGACCTGAACTGACGGGCTGTCATTCAGTCGATGGGTTATGCTTGAATGAGTTGAGATTGAACCCAATTCAAATTATCTTGAGCTCAACCCTTATAATTTTGGACGGGTTATCATATTTAGGGTTTTTACCCCTCCTCCCCCCCCCCCAGGATCTCCTACCCCATTTGTTCCCTTGGTGACCCGAACTCGCAACCTTCAGGTTGGAAGTGAGGGTTGCTTACCATCCAAGAAGCTTCATCTACATAAAAGTAATGACTTTGATATAGTTTCTAATTATCACTTACAATTTTTCATAGTTTTTAATCATCTAATCTATTTGAATATTTTTTTTTTTGATATTTAGAATTTTGAATGTTAAAACGGAATAATCCATTGATAATGCAACTCTAATGAATACGTTCTAAAATTAACTTAAACCACTTCTCCGAACAAAAATAAAAAAATTAACTCTAACTCTACACGACAATGACAAATGAATGTTTGAAATCTTTATTCTTAGTTTTTATATTGATTTATACATTTAACTCCTAACCTAATTTAAATTTCTATTTTAATATTAATCATGTAATTGTATTTTAAGACTTATGTTAGGGTGATGAGTACTTTTAAATTAATAATCATTTTCATAATGACTTTAATTTGAAAATATAATTTGGTATGTGATTTTTATTAATTTAAATTTTTGTTTAAAGATTTAGTATCATATCTCATATTCTGTATTATTTTGTTTCGAAGCAACCTTTCGTAAGAATGTTTTTGGTTGGACTAAAAAAAATATTTAGAGGACAGTTAATTATATACTTGTATGAAATATTTTTACCGAAAAATAACAGAAATTCGAGGTTTATTATTTTTGTTTAATGTATAAAATTACAACTTTGGTTGGATAGTTTGAAAAAATTTGAACCGTAACACCGCGAAAAATTGCGAAAGTTTGCAACCCCCTAAGTGTTTTATAATTTGATTTATTAAGTTTTAAAATTATTGACAACAAATAATTTAATTGAATTCCAACATAAATTCAATCTGATGGATCATGTATCCCTACATTTCTTACCTTAGAAAGAGGTTTTTCAATTAATGAATTAACCTTTTTACAATACAAAACTTCAATATGGGATCAAACTAACTAAAGAATGGTAATTGCTTTAGTAAAATGGAGTCAATGATGATTTATCTGTCAACTAGTATTGAATATCTATTCACACTTAACTATTTGATACACATTTTTTTTCCACACACCTCAATTTTTCGCCATCTCTTTTGTTTCTTCAATGTCGAATTGGACCTCTAGTAGAACTTTGAAGTTTACAAGTCACAAAACTATAATTATGAATAATATTCTACTCCCAATTTAACATAATCCTAAATAAATTAACTAATTTATATCAATAACAACATATAATCTACTATATATATAGGGAGATGAAGGAGCAAACCAAGTTTTTGTAATAAAATATAATGGCATTATAATAAATAAAAATAACAAATTTGAGAAGAGATGGAAAATATAGAACAACATATATCGTGTAATCATTAATATGCATTAATTATCTAAATTAATTAGAAATTAAAATGGGCGTAAACACATTTAAATAAATTGTAGTTATTTTTGTGATGTTCTGATTGCAATTGTATTTGTGGATGTTTTTAATTAAATAAAAAAGAGGAGAAACACCATAAAATTCTTTTGAAATTAAAAACAAAAGACAAAGAAGGTAAAAGAATAATACTTTGTAATATTGCTTACATTAGGTTATTAAAGATAAATAACTTAATAACTACTAGGAGAAGCTTTCTAAAAAGACCAAATCAACAACTATATGAGAGATAAAAAAAATGGTATATAGTATAATATAGGATAGCAAAAACATGACAAGAAGGTGTTAATTGGATAGTTTTGTTTGTTGGGATGTACACGGTAGCTTCTCATCAGATTGCGTATCAAATGACCATATTGCTTTGCAAAATTTCATCCCAATTCAAATTTTTTAACTTATCAATGAACTTATGAGAAAAAACTACACAAGAAGTTTCTCCTTCTTTTCTCACATTCATCCATTCTCCTTCTGATGTTGACATTATCCTCTGTCAATCGATTTAATTCAATAAAAGGGAGAAGAAACTTTTTGCAGGGAAGATTTGTCTTTCTCTTGTACTATATTTATAACAAGTATTGTATGAGTATCTTTTAACTCTGCTAGTTTCATAAATTTAGCTACTTTTATAGATTTTCTACCATAATTAATGTTTGCCTTTTATAGATAATATTTTTGTTGAAGGAAGCTGATGGAAAAGGTTCGGTGAAGCTTCTCGACGAGTCAGAGTTTGAGTTACAACTAAGGAACTAGACACGCAATCCTAATTTTATGTACCAGTCTATACTTCGTACGACTAGGATAGGTGTAATTATTATATTTGTGTTGTATTCGGATTCATAGTGGCTAGTTAGGACTCTATCCTATAATAAGGAGTATGTCAACTAATCATCTCATTTCTGTTATACAATCCTTTGATTATTCATATATCTATGAGAATTCTACATGTTATCAGAGCAATAAAGCTTTTCCGCTCTTTAACGTGTTAGATCTAACAAAACAACCAAATTATGAAACCACAATGGCCCATTTAACCAACACTCTTTCGACCTCTTCACTTTATTACCCTATTTTGGGATGCTCCATTAAACTTAAGCCGACAAACTATCTTCTATGAAGGACACAAATGACTTAGTTGATTCAAGTTATGAGATTAACCTATCTCATCATACAACAACGTAAAGGGACCTTTTCCACTGGACAGACTACTGTGAAAACTGTAGCAGGCAAGAAGGGTGCAGAAGATAGCAACATTATTGATGATGGGAGAAAGAATGAGGACGTGTTTACTAAGGACGGATATCAGGCATACCTTAACAGAGAAATATTTACCCCTAATCGTAGGTTGCTCAATTTGTCAAGGAGAGTCGGAATGCCTTAAAAGAAGCATATTTTTTAAGCAACAAAAGATAAGGAGTCCAGCTTAAGCAAACACTGGCAAAGTTGAAGTTAGGACCAAACCAATTGAATGAAGACATAGAAATATTCAAAGGCATTGGGGATTCCCCCCCCCCCCGCCCTTCAGCCTTTCCACAAATTTGTGCAATGAGGATAAAGTGAATAATTTTGCTAGAGGTCTAGGTCCTTAGTAACAAGACCTTCATAATTGTCATGTTAGGTAATACCACCATATCCTACTTTTAATCAATTTATTTAATACTCTTAAGGTTTTTGATATGAGGAAGATAAGCGAAGTGCTCAACAAAATCTAACAGGCATTCTCTTCTCCAAATGCGGGGAAGAGGAATTACTCTCAAAGAAGGGAGACAGTTTATTTTAATTCATGAGAAAGAGGCTTTAAGCCTGTTTGAGGTAACAGGTTCTTATAAAACAGCATAAATTGGTCCTGGGTCCTCATAACAGTCCTTCAGTGGAAGTCATGAAAGGAATAATTTTGATCTGTTCAAATTTGTGTAGGAATAACCTCCTTCTCTTAAGGAGTGATTTTATTTACAGGTGATTACTCTTTACCAAGCGGCAGATGAATCTACCACACAGCGTTATGGCTCTAATTCATCAACACACTAAGGACCACCTGTAAATGTGACTCCTGGACAAGATAGTCTATGCCCACAACTCAACTACTCCTCAGGTAATCCTAACTGTCTTAAAACTATAATGATCAATAAATTATTATTGGGAATGGGATCAAAGTTAGACGTAACCACAGTTAGGAACACTTCCAAGTCATGTAAATTAAGGAAGTTCTTGTAGTCCCGAAGATTAATAAGAATTTACTTTCTCAATTTTAGTATTGCAAAGAAATTGTTTGTCACTCTTTGATTTTGATGAAACTAAACTTGGTTGGTAAAGGAAAAAGACCAGTACAACACTGCAAGCCAGGGGAAGCTACAGGAATGGACTCTATGCTTTTTGAAGATAAACATTTCAATACTTTAATAACATCAGTTGCGAACACGCTGGAACAACGACGTCATGACAACATGTGGCATAACGAGATTAGGACAAATCCTAGTTTTGAAGTTTTTAAAGTTTTTTGAATATAATAGTATGAAGCAAGTTAGTAGTTGGAATAGAATCCTACTATTTGTTCTAGTTGGTGTTATTTGGGAAAAGTTGTAAACTTCTTTTCGTGTTTGAGAAATAAAATTGAGAAGAACCTTCATTAAAAATCCATTGTGACTTATGGGACCTGATCCTCACTAATCTTCCCACTATGAAAGATACGGACTCCGTTTAATTAATGGTTTATGCCACACAAAGATGTATATGGATTTAACCACTAAAAAAGAACTCTAACATTCTTTAGGTCTTTCTAAAAGTTTCATAAATGGTGGAAAAACAATTTTCCTAAGAGATTAAGATTTTAAGTTGATGAAGGTGGTAATGTTTAATCCAAAGACACACCTCATTAGCATTTGGAAGATCAGTTTCATTGTGGAGATATTTTTTCATGTCCTAACCACATCCTACCCGGGGGTGAAGGTGGAGAGTAGATACGATGTCCCACCCACACTTTCTTTTGCTTCTCTGCCCACATAATCATATTGTGGAGACTTGCCTAGCTCTACTACTTCATGCTAATCTCTACCTTTTTTTATGGGTTGAGCTTTCCTCACTCTGCAGTAGTTCTCATCAATAGTTTCCTTCATCGTTCCTACAAATGGTGACTTCATTTGTTAAATTGTATGGGGAACAACCTGATTAAACAGTCTAACGTGTTCGGGTGTAGATGTTTTTCCATATATCAAGGGCAATTTAAGTTCAGTCCAAAGACCTATCCTGTGTGTTCATTGAGTAACAAATCAAGCTTAAAAAAGTATAGATATATCATCCCTTTACAAAGGGTTTACATTCTGACATGTTGTGTTTTTCATTAAAACACATTCCCTAGTGTCTTCAAACCATCTCATACTAACATTGTATGTCTCAGCCTCCCTGCTACTTTATTGAAATCTTTCTTTTCTCTAAACTGGCAGCAATGATATTGTGATTCATGAAGTACAGGCTGCTAGTCCACAAATTACTAGTGTATATACTTCTACACCCTCATGTACGCATTGTTAGAGATTTTTATACTTGAACTCTGAGGCGCAGGATTCAGATGCTGAGGTGAACAGGTTGAGGTTGATGAGTCCATACCAGTGTATTAAACTCTACTGCGATTTTGACTCTGCCAGCAGACCGTGAGGAACAGGTTGCCTTCGGTCCCCCAATGAATCATTATTAAACAATAACCAATTTAGTTGATTACCATGTTGACCATCAACTGACGATGCCTACACTCTATCCACTACCTTGGTGATGTACTCAGTTGAGGTACTTCCCCCCTGCACCAAAAGGAATCAGAAATGATCACCATGAACAATGCGAAGGAACATCAACTTGTCCCTTGTTTGCTCGCCTGCACAAAATTTGTGAAAGAACCATATTCTCTAAGGAAACACTAATATCACCTCATTGACTTGCAACAATTTTGGGAAGAGAACAGATGTTTTACATACTAACAAGACAGTGGATGTGGTTCCCCAATCTGGCTAGTTGAACTTTGTTTGGATCAAAATGGGTGTTCAAGAAGAGCAAGAATCAAAAAGCTGATGAACAGTAGATAGATACAAGGCCGACTTGTGTCAGGGGATTTCTCATAGCTTGAAGGGACAATTTGAGGAAACTTCGTCTATTAAGGGTTGTTCTTATCCATTGTTATCAGTTCAAAGTGGGAATGTTAGACAACTCCTATGTCAAAAATGTCTTTCTTCATGGCTCTACACAAGAGGGGGTTTACATGAAGTCACTTCCTAGTTTTATATTAATCCCCAATATCCTCATCATGTATCTACTTAAAAAGGCATTGTAATGGTCTTAAACAGGTCACAAGAGCTTGGTTTCATAGGTTTAGCATGGATCTCTTACACCTTGATTTCACTTGTAGTAAGGCTGACCCTTCCTTATTTACTTTGAAAACTCACCAACGCAAAATATTTTTCTTGTTATACGTGGATGATATTATTGTCACAGTAACTAATCCATTAATGTCTCAGAGTTGTAACTACAACTTGGGAAGGAGTTTGCCATGAAATATCTTGGCCATTTACACATCTTTCTTGGAGTTGAGGTTAAGTATTTTGATGGGGCCATCCACTTAAGCCAGAGTAAGTATGTTGATGAGCTGCTAAAAAAGACTGAAATGACTTTTCCAAAGACAATATGCACTGTTTTGGCTCAAAATCATGGTCTACATGAAGTTGTGGGAAGTCTGGTTGAAGCATCTTTTCACAGAATGATAGTAGGGATTATTCAATACTTGATTCTCACAAGACCATATTTTACTCATTCTGTGAATTTAGCAAGCCAATTTAAGCAAAATCCAAACAGTGCACATCTTCAAGGGGTGAAAAGAATTCTCAGGTACATCAAAGGCACTCTTCACTTTGGACTTAGACTATTTCACAATCACCATGTAGGTTGTATGGGTACTCCGATGCTGATTGGAGAGGTTGTGCCACCACTAGGAGATCAACTATGGCCTATAGCATCTACCTAGGTGCAAACTATATTTCTTGGACCTCGAAGAAACAGTCCACAGTTGCTCGTTCAAGTGCTGAAGTGAGTATAGAGCACTTGCTTCGAGTGCATCGGAGATGACATGGATCATGTATCTACGTCATGATCTTGGATGTGTTTCTTCGATGTGTATCTACATTGTATTGTGACAACATGAGTGCTTTGTAAATGACAGTTAATCCAGTTATGCATGCTAGCACTAAACATGTTTAAATGGACTATCAATTTGTTCGTGAGAAGGTGGCTAGAGGACAACTTGTTACTCAATTTGTGAGGTCCAAGGATCAGCTAGCAGATATTCATACAAAATCATTAACCAAACAGGTTTTTGCTGAGTTTTGTCGCAAGCTAGGAGTTACAGCTCTTCCACTCACTAGCTCGACGGGAAGTGTTGAAGGAAGCTGATGGAACAGGTCAAAGATACAGGTTCTGTGAAGCTTTCTGACGAGTTAGAGTTTGAGTTACACTAGGACTAGACTACTCAATCCTAATTTATGTACAAGTCTATACTTTGTACGACTAGGATAAGGTGTATATATTATATTTGTGTTGTATTAGGATTCCTAGTGTAGCTAGTATAAGACTCTTCTCCTATAAAAGAAGTATCTAACTCAATCATTCATTTATTAATACAATCCTTAATTCTTCACATATTTGTGAGAATTCTACAATTTTTACACTATATATCACGACAGGGTGTTTGAATAGACTTAAAATTGGTCAAATACAATCCTATTTTTAAGTCACTTTTTGATTTGTGAAAGTATTTGACAAATATAAAAAATAAGTTAAAATAAGTCAAAAATGATTTCAAATAAGTTAGAAACTTTTTTGTAAGGTTAACATGACTTGAAATAAGTTTTAAAAAATCGAGGTTTATTAGTTTATTTTGATTTAAAAATTTAAAAATTTGACACAAACAATTTGGTTCGATAATGAAAAATGGACCAGACTCGACAACATTTGAGTTCAAAACCCGCCCCATTATAAGTAACTTGGTGTAATAAATTTAAAATTTTAACATAAATAAGTTAATTTTTAATATGTTTAAAAAAAAATTGATTGAATCTAATCAGTTTAACCCACTTTCAACAATTGGATATTCTGTATATCAAAAAAAGACACCTGTTCGATTTCTGCATTAACGTTTTTTACAATACCACCCTTACTAAAAAGGTAATTACTTCTAAAAAATTAGCCAATGATGAATAATATAGTCAACTAGTATTTGAAATTTTTTCAACAGTTACTATTTCATACATTTTTTCAACACTTACTATTTCATACATTTTCTCAACAACTCAATTTTTCACAATATCTTTGTTTCTCAAATTCAAATTGAAACTACAATAGAATTTGGAAGTTTATCAAATTACTACAATACAAATATATTCTATTTCAGTTTAACATACAAAATTAAAATAAATTGACTAATTTATTTAGGGAGAAAACTATGTTTGTAATAAAATATAATGGCCTTATGATAACATAAAAATAACAAACTTGAGGAGAGATGACAAATATGGAAAAAGAATTGTGTGATCATTAATATGCATTAATTGTTGAATTTAATTAGAAATTAAAATGGATGTTGACACATTAAATATATTGCAACTATTTATGTGAATTTTATAATTACAATTGTACTTGTGGATGTTATAAATTAAATAAAAAGGAGGAGAAACTCTCACACCCTGAGCCTACAGCCTGGGTGGGACTGACACTCGGTGACCATTGATGGCCTCGAGCGGACCCTTGGTCTTGCTTAACTCAGTGGAAGATAGAAATCACACTTATAATGATAAAAGAACTTATCTCAACTACATAACAAAATAACTGGAAATGTCTTAAAGATGTAAACATTAAACATGGATAAAATGGCATCCCAAGTCTTTAACATAAGAATGAAAATGTAAAGACTACTAAACTACTAACGGTCTATGAAGCCGCCAAAATGGACAAACTCTACAAAATGCTATTGAACTAACTAAAAAGCAATAAAATATGTCCTCCGTAAAGAAACTAGGCTCACCAACTGACTCTGAAACACTCAATTGGATCAACGGTGCGCTGGATGTCGATCCTCGTTACCTGCATCTGCATTATAATACGATGCAGGCCAACTGGCATTAGTACATTGCATTTACAAAGAGTAATGCAGTGAATGTTAATTACCACTTGGCTAGAACGAACTTTGAAGACACACTTACATTGCTCTTCTCAACTCATGAATCCTTACTAAAGCTCATTTCATTATAAGGAGACTAAAAAAAATTAAAAAAGTGCTTTGAAAGAAATTTTTTCAAACACATGCTATAAAACTCTGTGTGTATGGCAAAATACCATACTCTCGTGTAAGTCAAAAAGGGGTTTACATGAACAAAAAGCAGTGGGAACACACTACACTGGTTTAAAACCTCCCCCCTGTGGGTGGGTCTCCGCAAACCCTGACTGCTCTGAGAGTTTCTCTAACCGCCACCCTCACCTCCCACGTCTAGTTGTATACCCCGCTCTCCCTCCCGCTGTTAGCCTATCCTACCCACGTCCAACAGTATGCCTGAACTGACTATGGATCCATTAGCATACTGTGAAAAGAGTTCATCTAAAAAGTATGAACCTTTTCTACCAATGGTGACCACATGGTTTATGGGGTTGTGAGTTGTCTGAACTCTCCCCTATATTAGTGCTCAATACTACTCCCAAAAATATGCTAGCTCTTATGTTTTAAAAACATATTGATTCCGTGTTTTTTAGATTAGTACTCAAAATACTTAGCTCAAAGCTATCTTGGAAATCATAGTTTCCTAATTGCTTGTTTTAAAAAGCTATAGTTCTTTTCTGAGAACTTTCTCTAAGGCTCCATAGAAATCAAAGTTTCCTTAAATGTTAAGACATTTCAAGTCACTTTGGGACTTAGTCCCCTTATACCTTTGGGGAAAAGAACTTCAACTTCACTCTTTACAGAACTCAAAACTTAAGTCTTAAAACAAAGTTAAAACGTTAGTAAAAGACTAATGAAAAGTTGAAATGACTCCTCTCATTTGACTCCTGATTTCTCTTAACTTTAATTATTAATTGCTCTTGACTTGAATCTTACAGATACTGAATTGAATTATGGATTCAAAATAATTTTGTGTTTTGAAAACCTCCATAATTCCTTAGATGTTCTCGTAGCTATAGGGCATGAGAAAAATCCGAAAATCAAAATTTGAAGGTGGATCCACGACGTGAAGGTATAATTTAATTATGATTCTTAAAATGTCTTTTGAGGCAGAACACCTCGTTAAGATATGCGATGCGGAGCAGAAATTTTGATTACGAGAACATGTCACGCAACGGGCTCATATGTTCATATTTCGCTCATTGAAATATTTTCTTCATTTTTCTTCATCAATTCACCCAAAATCGGTTCTTTTTCTTAAATTCTATTTTAGAATAGATCCCAAAAATGTACTTAAGAACCTAAACCCAACTGACCTTCCCTATCGGTCGTACGAATGCAAAACTTCACAACTCATGCATTTCAAAACAACACAATGAATTCAAGAAAGGTGTATCAAGATATCAATTTTCTAAGGATTTTTATACTAGCCAACTAAAATAATATGCTTGGCACGTGGGATAAAGATTTCAATGTTATGAGAGACTTACATACCCGTTTGAAACAAGTTTCTTAGTGAAAACACCAATGTTCTTGGTTGGTCTTGATGATTTTGCCCTTTTTCCCTTCTTCTTTTGTTTTTTCCTTTCTTCTTAGCCCTAGCGTGAAAATTCTAATTTTCTAAAACTGAAAAAGTTCAGTCTTGACCATTTTAAACTCCTAAAACTGGAATAAATAATAGGGTAGATAAAAGACTAAAATACCCTTGAAAATCTCAGATTGGACATTTTCTTAATTTAACATCCCAACTTCCAAAAGGCGTATCTCCCTCACACGATATCAAAATTATGCGAACGCGGCACTATTCGAAAGATCGTTCCAAGGGCTTTCCATCCATAACAAGAAATACCTCTACATCATCCTAATATAGAATTTATGGTCGTTTTAATATGACTAAAAATCACTTTTTATCCTTAGTTAATTTCCCAAATTTCCTTATACTTTCAAAAATTAACTATTTCAAGATTTTACAGTTCCTTCTAGTTCTTTCTAGTTACGAGATGTTACAATATCTACCCCTTGGAACATTTGTCCTTGAATGAGGTCACTCCTACAATGCTAAGGGCGGTAACATCTAATTCAAACACCCAACAAGAAAATGACACAAATAACATGCTTACGCATAATTTAGATAGTACTAAGAAGAAAATTAATACCTTGGTCTGCATTTTCTCTGGATTCAAAGAGGTGTGGATATCTCCTTTTCATATCCTTCTCAGCTTCCGAAGTAGCTTCTTCAACAAATTGGTTCCTTCAAAGAACTTTGACTGATTCAACTTTTTTTGTCCTCAACTAGCGAACTTGGAAATCTAAAATCTCAACTTGAATTTCTTCATAGGATAAGCTATTTTTAATTCCAACATTTTCAGTTGGTACTATCAATGAAGGATCACCCATGAACTTTTTCAACTTAGAAATGTGAAGCACTGGATGAACTGCTGCTAACTCTTGGGATATCTCCAACTCATAAGCTACACTGCCAATTCTCTTGGAATTCTATAAGGTTCAACATATCGGGGACTAATCTTCCCTTCTTACCAAACCTCATAACACCCTTCATGGTTGAAAATTTAAGATATACCCAATCATCCACCTCAATCTCCAATGGTCGTCTCCTCACATCTGTGTAGGACTTCTGACGACTCTGCGCCGATTTAAGTCTCACTTGGATCACCTTCACCTTCTCCGTGGCTTAATGAAATAGATCTGGTCCTATCAATCTTGATTTACCCACTTCGAACCACACAATAGGACATCTGCATCTTCTCTTATAAAGATCTTCATATGGAGTCATTTGGATGTTCGAATGGTAATTGTTGTTGTAAGAGAACTTGACGAGAGGTAGGTGATCATCCCAAAGCTCTTAATATATCTTCAAAGATATGAATAGTACGTTCTGCTTGTCCATCCTTCTAAGGATGAAAATCATTGCTTAAGTTCACTTTTAAACCCAAACCCTTGTGGAAACACTTTTAGAACTATGCAGTGAATTGTGTACCTCTATATGAAATGATTGATAATGGGACTCCATGAAGTCTCACCACCTCCTAAATGTATAACTTCACATAATCCTCTGCCGAATGAGTGGTCCTTATCGGCCAGAAGTGGGTTAATTTTGTCATTCTATCAACAATCACCCAAATTGAATCATGTTATCTTTGAGACCTTGGCAACCCTGTGATGAAATTCATGTTAATCACCTCCCACTTCCATTCCGGAAGTTATATATTTTGAGCCAAACATAATGTACTTTGGTGTTCCACTTTCACTTGTTGGCAATTGGGCATTTGGCAACAAATACAGCAATGCCCTTCTACATACCTTTCCACCAATATACCTTTCTCAAATTTTGGTACATGTTTGTGGAAACCGGATGAATGGAATATCCGGAGCTATGAGTTTCCTCCATGATCCTCTCCTGGAGTCCATCCACCCTAGGTACACACAAACTACCTTGATACTTATTCAAACCATCTCTCTCTTATTCAAAAGCTAAAACTATTTGCTTATAAACATTTTCCTTCAAGTCAAGCAAAATGGGGTATTGGTCTTGCTTCTCTTTCACTTCTGACACTAGTGATGACTTAGCCCTATTGGTCACCACTATCCCTTTTTTTGTGGAATACATAAGTCTGACTCCCAGGCATGCAAGTCTATGCACATCCTTGGTTAACAACCTCTTCTCTTTTTTAACATGGGCGGTACTACCCATAGACAACCTCCTTAAGGCATCAACAACCATATTAGCCTTACATGTGTGGTAAAGAATACTCATGTCATAATCCTTGAGTAATTCTAACCACCTCTCCTATCAGAGATTGAATTGTTTCTGGTAAGCTCTTTTGGGAGTGAATATGTCAACATGAACACCATAATAGTAGTGACGCCATAATTTCAATGCATGAACTACACCAACAAATTCTAAGTAATGTATTAGGTAATTCTTCTCATGAATTTTCAACTATTTGGAGGCATAAGCTATAACCTTGTCATTCTGCATTAATACACAACCTACACCAACTCTTGATGCATTAGAGTACACCACAAAACCTTGAGTACCTTCCGATTTAAGTCAAAATTAGGGTAGTAGTCAACTTGTTCTTTAATTTCTTATGTTTTTCTCACAAGCTTCAGACCATTGAAACTTGATTGTTTTCTGAGTCAACTTTGTCAAAGGAGACAAGATGGATGAGAAACAATCTACAAATCTTCTACAATAACCAGCCAAACCAAAGAAACTCCTAATATCAGTTGGAGATATGGTTCTAGGCCAGTTCTACACTGCCTCAATTTTTTTGGTATCAACTCTAATACACTCACCGGAAACTATGAACCAAGAATACAAAAAACTCAAGCCAAAACTCACACTTAGATAACTTGGCATACAACCGCTCTCCTTTTATTCTGAAGAGAACATTTCAGAGATGACTAGCTGGTCTTCTTCATTCTCTTGATATATTAGTAAGTCATCAATGATTATTGAAACAAATAATCGAAATAAGAGGTTTGAAGACTCTATTTATAAGATCCATAAATGTTGCAGGGGCATTGGTCAATCCAAAAGACATGACCAAAAACTCATAATGCCCATATCTGGTCCGAAAAGTTGTCGTTGGAATTTCACATTCCCTAACATTCAACTAATGATAGCCTGGTTTGAGATCAATTTTGAGAAGCAAGAAGCACACTGAAGCTGGTCTAAAGATATTTACTATATAAAGAGGATTTTCTTCTTTATGTTTCACCGTGTTTGGGGTTTTGTTCAAGTGTGGGGGGTGGGGGGGTAGGTATTTTATAATACACTCCTAGGGAACCAGCTTTCTTGTCTCAACAACAAGGACCCGGAGTGCCAAAGGTGAGACACTAGGTTGAATAAAGCGTTTCTCTAAAATGTCTTTTAACTGCTCTTTTAACTATTTCAACTCTGTTGGTGCCATTCTATATGGCGGAATAGAGATGGGTGAGTATCTTGTAGAAGATCTATACTGAGATCTCTCTCTCTCAGAAGGGACTCCAAAAAAATCATCTTGAAAGACTTCTGGAAACACTTTCACTACTGGAACTGATTGAATAGGAGGCATCTCAACACTAGAGTCATTAACTCGGACTGAGTGATAGAAACGCCCCTTAGAAACCAACTTCCCCGCCTTAAGGTACGAAATAAATCGACCCTTAGGTACTGCTAAACTGCTTTTCCACTCTAAGGCTGACTCATTCGAAAACTGAAACTTAACTATTCGAGTCCTACAATCAACTAATGCATAATAGAGATGAAGCCAGTCCATACCAAGAATGACATCGAAGTCTATCATGTCTAACTCAACTAAATCAGCCATGGTACTCTTGTGACTGGCGGAGATGGGACAATCACGATAGACTCTTTCTATTAGAATGGTTCACGCAACAGTGTGTGGAACACTAATGTTTCTACGAGTTGCTTGACGAGTATATGTCAAATTCATGGCACTATGGAGCTATAAAATTAAACTGATCCTAGATCTACAATGTATAGTATAAAGTTGGAAAGACTTGAATCATACCATTGCAACGTCTGGCAAATTCTCATGCTCTTGGCGCATTGTTTGTAGACGCATACAAGCGGTTGTCGTCCTCCGCGTCAGAACTGATGCCCATAAAGGGATCGTAAGCTTTGTCGCGGGGTGAAACTGATTGGGGGTCATGACCCCTTGAGTCTGTTTGTTTGCCCCCATTAACCACCGCTTTCTGTTTTGCTTTGGACACTCCCAATCAGGAAATGCTGATGACCACACTGTGAACGACAACTCGTGTCCGTGCCGTCCCCATTCTAATTGACACTTATTGCTTTCTACCATCCTTGGTGCCGGCAGAGCTACGGGCCGCCTTCTGCCACCCAACCCTAGAATATGCAGGCGTACGCGAGCTCTCTGACCATTTGTGATCTCATTAGCCTGTCTCTGGGTGAAAGATAACACAATGTGTACCACATAGCAGATGATGGGTCTTTTGTTCTCGGGAAGATCAGGCCTTGTTAGGTGTCGTTACAGCCAACCATATCCTCGCGGGTTTTCTTAGGGTCCAGACACAAGTTTGCCCAAAACACACTATTTGTCATAAGCGGAGCCGTATTCGGTTCCTTTTCACACATAATCAAGAGGAAAGAGTGTCCGTCTGGGCGGGCCTGTTGGGGCATAACTCGCCCTCCGGTCCTTACCTTGGGAGTCATGCACGAGTGAGCAACCGCGGAAAGTGTGCGCATCGCCAATAGCAGGGTCAGACTCTGGCCTTCTTCGGAGGCCCGACCCATCAGGTAAAAAACCAAGCTCTGCGCTTCGTCAGAGCTTGAACCATCTTAGAGGCAGAGGAACAGGGGGATGAAAAAGCTAGAGGGTATATGACAGCTTTAGAATTCATCTCGAAAGAGAAATAGAAAAAAAACAATAATTAAGAAAAGGGATGTAGCAGAGTAAAAAGTGAGTAATAGAAAGAGACAAATAAAGAACCTCAATTAAAAATAATAAGAAGAAAGAACGTCCGAGACTTTAAGAACAAACAAATATGAAAAAATACAAAACAAAAAGAGAGTACTAAAACAATATATATGCTATATATATATAATATAGAGGTAGGTGGTATTATATTATATATATATATATATATATATATCTATATAGAGCTTAGATATATATAAATATATATATATATGTAATAACTGACGAATTAAAATAAGGGTCAGTTTAAATCGGTTTTTAAAAATAAATCAAAGAAAGGCGGATTAAGTAATTGTTAGACTTATAAATATATGTATTCAAAAAACTAAGTCAAGTCATATACAAGTCAATAAAGCGATCGTGCTAGATACAGGGGATTGGAGGGGCGTCTTACACCTTCCTTTCGATCAATAGAATTTCTTACGCAGACTTGTTCTCACAGACCATAAAACAAAGAGTCAACTTCCTTTTGATTCGAGATTTTAAAAAGGCGACTTGGAAAACGAAAATCAATTCAAAATGGCGACTCGGAA
Source organism: Solanum habrochaites (assembly GCA_027704765.1). Lineage (NCBI taxonomy): Eukaryota > Viridiplantae > Streptophyta > Magnoliopsida > Solanales > Solanaceae > Solanum > Solanum habrochaites. Next base: position 12,671,127 of record JAKWJA010002499.1, read on the forward strand.
ATAAAATAATATCTTTTAAAAATGCCACTTCAATTGGAAAAAACTCTTTTCTTCATAAAACACTAATTCTGAGGAAAATATAGGGGTGTGACAAACATCACTTTCCAATGTCATTCATGGACCAAATGTTAGAATGTCTTATGGAAAGGGTTGGGTTACACTTTCAACCAATCATCTCCCATATCTTTTAATGGTCTACGTCCGTGATGTGCGACCATGTCTACAAGAATTACCATACAAGCCACCTCAACATTGCAGCACGCAAGTCCATACCACGGCCACCAGAACATTAACTACCCACACTCCCCACACCGGTCGTCAGATGCAATACTAATATCACAATAATGTGCGCATACTCAATAACACTCAGAAGCCCCTATATAACACCTTACGCACGTAACCTTCCTTTTGCTCGCTCGCGCTACTTCGTCTTTATTAACAGGACATCTGGTGTATGTTCTCTTGTGAAGTTGGGGGACTGAGAAAGTGGACTGCTGTGTCATGGGTTCTCTAGTAGGGGGGGATGTATGCGGGGAGTGTGCATGGTTTGTGGGTTGTATAGGTCATCGATAGACTTTCACCCTGTTGCAGGATATCTATATTTTATATCGGTGGAACACACTTATCGAGGGAAGTTATGGATAATAGTGTTTTGTCCATGTTGGTACGCATCTTGAATGAGGCTTGGCTCATTTGGGTAAAGTTCTAAAACAATGTGAAGAATGCAATATTATGCTAAACTAGGAGAAATGTCACTTTATGGTAAAAGAAGGCATAGTTTTGGGCCATAGAATTTTGCAAAGGGCATTGAGGTTGATATAACACAGGTCGAGTTGATTGAAAGTTTGGCTCTGTCCATCTCTGTGAAAGGTGTTAAGAAGTGTTCTAGGGCATGCAGGTTTATATAGGAGCTTTATTAAAGATTTCTTGAGAATTACACACCTATTGTGAAAGCTATTCAAGAAGGAGATAAAATTTGAGTTTGATGATGCTTGTCTGAGAGCATTTGAGAAGATGAAAGAGAAGTTGACTTCGGCACTGATCATTATTTCACCGGATTGGGACACCCATTTGAAGTTGTGTGATGCAAGTGGGGTGGCACTTGGTTTAGTATTGGAAAAAAGTTAGAGAAGATGCTTCATCCCATATATTGTACGAGAAAAGCTGTAAATGTGGCTCAAAAAACTTACACAATCACCGAACTTGTATTTCTTGTTGTAGTCTTCACATTTGAGAAGTTAAGACCATATTCAAACGCGGATCCGAGATTTAAAGGTTGTGGTTGACGTATCACCATTAAATAGACATGTTTATTAAATCAACCAAATATTTAAATTATTATCCTTATAAATAGATATTTGGAATTGTTGTTCGGTTATTCATCTTTTCAATTTATAAAAATAATTGAATCATTGTACATGCACATTTCAAAAGAAAAAACCGAAGGAAATCTAATTTTTTTGTTTGACTCCCAACCATAACAAATTTAAAAGATCAATGAATTAATATGAAGTTTTAGTATAATTCTCATGTTTTCTTTTCATGCAGCATGCATTTTATCTTGTAATTTTAAACTCTTGATAAGATTTAAATCATCATATCCAAAACTACTTCTTTTTTCATATGCATTCAAATGATTAAGATAATAGAGCAAAGGATGATTTAAATTTGGCATTGAGTTTCAAAACTTTTGAGAAAAAGAAAAGGAAATTTTGAGGGAGAATATCTAAAACAAATCTTAATCATTATATAACCATAAATTATGCATAAGGAATATTACAAATTAAAATAGTTTCTAATAATAGAAAAGTAATGTTCTTTTGAAATAATCTAAAAAACAAAGTGTATATCATAAATTTAAATTTAAATAGTAGTATTTTATTATGCCTAAAATAAAAAAGGGGGGAAAAAGAAGTCGATGAAGACAAATTTGGAAGTTTTATGTTATGCTAACAAATATATGGTAAAGGATAAAATATCATAGATGACCATAGCCTTATGGTAATAGTAGTTTAATCTCAACACATTGCAAGTTCGAATCGTGGTAGGGAACAATTCTTTTTTTTTTTTGGAAACAAAAAAAAATACAGTGTATGCAGAATCGATCCCGCATGTCATGGAAGTAAAACTTGACCTTCCACCATTGGAACCATGTGGTTCATTTGTTCTCTAGTTGCAAGTTAAATATTTATATATATATATTTAAAGGAAATTTAAACTGAGATCACTGGTGATGTGGAATCATCACGGCCATACATAGATCTACCCCCTGATCCTATTTTCAGGGCACTAAAATCATTGTGCACACATGTATATTATGGCAAAGAAGGATGTAAAACTAAGGTTGATTCGATGGGTGGGTACTATTGCTGCAAGAATTTGACTTTTGATGTGAATGATAGAAAGGGGAAAGAAATCGAAGTGACAGATCACTTGTCCATATTAGATAAAGGGGCTATGTTGAAGTTGGATGATGGAGTTAAGATAGATGATACGTTACCAAACGAACAGGTATGGTTGATTCATTTGATCTTATCCCATGGTTCGTAGATTTTGCCAACTACTTGGCAAGTGATCTGGTGCCATTAGATTTGTCATTCCACCAAAGAAGAAATTCATGTCTAGTGTGAAGAAGTTTATTATAAAAAGACTCGTATTTGTTTTGTGTCTATACTAATGGGATTATTCGGCGTTATGTGCCTGAGGTAGAGATGATGATTATATTAGAGGTGTGCTATTTATTCCCGTCGATGGTCATCGTAGTGGTGTATGTACTGCTCATAAAATCTTACAGTGTGGGTATTATTCGCCTAATATCACCCAAGATGCTCATGATCTCGCCAAGTCTTGTGATTCATGCCAAAGAGAAGGAGGTATCTCAACGAAACAAGAACTCCCAATGACGCATATTTTGGTGATTGAACTATTTGATATTTGGATCCTTGACTTTATGGGTCCGTTTGTGAGTTTGAATGGGATGACGTACATAGTTATTGTGGTTGAATATGCGTCTAAATGGGTAAAAGCTTTTGTGCTTTCAAATAATAAAGGGAAGAGTTTCGTCGCATTCCTAAAAAGTATCTTCTTCTTATTTGGTAAACCAAGGGTCATTATTAGCGATGGAGGTTCCCACTTTTGTAATTATTTGTTCAACGACTTTATAGTGAATATGGTGTTTGTCACATTGAGCAACTCCCTATCATCCACACCCTAGCGGGCAAGATGAAGTGTTAATTGATAAATTAAGAAAATCCTTGCAAAGACTATGATTGCAAACAGAAATAATTGGTCGAGAAAGCTTGATGATTCTCTATAGGCCTATCGCACTGCATTCAAGATTCTTATAGGTATGTCTCCATACCAACTTATTTTTGGGAAGTCTTTTTACTTGCATGTAGAGCTAGAGCATAAAGTGATATGGGCACTCATGAAGTTGAAGCTAGATTGGGATGTTGCATCAAGACAAAGGTTGAATGAGCTTGATGGGTTTCTCCTAAAATCATATGAAAGTTCAGACTTATATAAAGAGAAGATGAATAAGTACCTTGATCAAAAGATTGAAAAGCATGAGTTTGCTCATGGTGATTTGGTACTTATATTCAACTCAAGGTTGCGCTTATATCCTGGCAAGCTCAAGTCTAAGTGGATAGGCATATTCAGAGTGGTACAAGTGTTTAATAATGGAGTGGTTGAACTTGAGAATAAGAAAGGAACAAGATTCAAGGTTAATAGTCAAAGGATAAAAATCTAATTGGGTCAACCGAAAGATGTCAAAGTGGTGATCGAAGCATAGGATTTTGATAAAGTCTAATTAATTAAGGGGCCTGTGTCATGTCATGACATAAAATCAAGCATTGCTTGGGAAGCAATACAAGATTTAAAACCCTTCATTTTTAATTCATTCCCCATTTTCCCTCCTCCCAACCGTTACAACTCTTCAAAATCAGTTACTCGTTCATCATCCCACCCTTTAACATCTATTCCCAACCCATCAATCTCCCATAAACCATTATATATTCCTTTTCTCTCTCATTTTCTCCTCTTTCATCATTTTCTCTTATTCTCCCCCAAATTTTATTCCTCTAAAATTGAAAGTCGCGGGTCTAAAGTCTAGCATGTGTGGTTATCAAAGTCTAAGAGAACACAATCATACAACTATTAAATCTTTCGAAAGATATTGGTTTTAAACAACAAACAATTAAATTTGTAGTTCAAATTGAAAGTTTCTAGTTAACCTTGGGTTTAAATTATTTGTTAAATTTGATAATATTAGTTAAAGTGTACCCTTGGGATGAAGATATTGTGAGTGTCATTGAGTTTGGGTGTAAACATATAGGTAAACGACTTCTATTTGTGTTCTTGACTTAGAGTTTCAATTTAATTATTTTCTTGTGTGAATTGAATAGCCAACACCTTAAGAATGACTAATAACATTAAAATGTGTTTAAATGCATGTCCTAAATGTTTTTTGGTAGTCAAAATGTTAAAAGTACGATATTGGATGAAATTGAGAAGTTCATTGTAAAAATAGTGACTAGTGGCCTTGACTTATGGCTCGTAAGATTACCTACGAACCTTAGTTTAGAGTCCATTAATCAAAAGTACAAACCAATAGCCTAAGTTAGAAACGACAGTTTTTCATATGGTCCATTGTTAAGTCGACGGACCGTTCTAATGATTTGTCTCCTTACCTACCGTCCATACGTGTTTCTACAGCCCATAATAATTAACCATGGATCCCAAAATGACAAGTTTTTTCTAGATTTTTTTAGTTTCCTAGTTTTAGTTTTCTTCTTTTATTTTTTTTATTTTATCTAGTTGGAGTACTTACAAATATTCTACATATATTATGGATTCAAATAAAGAACACACTTACCAACAGAAGTATAAGTCCAAGTCCTTGATCAATGGAGGAACAATATCACCTTTTTTTGTCAATAAGATACCAAAGTGGATGATTGTCACCAACTAATTGATCGATCGACTGGGTCTGAATTTGATCCAAGCATGACCAGAGACTCTGATATGGCACATCAAACTACGTGGAAACAATCTAGAAAACTTGATATTGTCGCGGTGTTAGAGGGGAGCAGTCCTCTAAAAACGTTGATGCCTCACAGTTTGAGGAGGGGGCACAAAGTTTGTGAGAAACAAATAGGGTATCCCAATCTAGTTCCAGAGCAGGTTTAGTGCCCACCTCTGCTTCTAGAATTACTAAAACCGCAGAGGCCCATGATTCTCCCACACTAGAGTTTATACACCTTTCTACTGTGACAAATCGATGGTGTGTTCCAGGGATGTTCCAAATATTCTCATAAAGTCTACACATGAATGAATAGGTTAAGCCAGATATGACTATTATAGAGGAGATTCGAGTTCTCACTAGAAGCCTTAACACAGTGTTGGATATTTATGAGTTGTTCAAGCAGCACATATGTGAGTGGATGGCATTCGGGGAGGTATAGCCCAGAGATGATTAGGGAATTTTATGTTTCTAAAGAAGAAAATGTACATAATTCTCTTCCATCAGCGGCCTAAGGCCATAGCTCAGCCCCCACTTTTGACTACTTTGGTGCGAGGCATCTGCATTGATCTATCCAAGGCCACAGTTCACCTATTTATTTATGAACCTTCATATGTTCAGCCAATTAACACAAGTGAGTACAACTATCAAATAAGAGTAGTTCATAATAAAGTTATCATGCGTGAGTCTGACCAGATAGAGACCCTAGTAAGCTAGATGAATTGGCACATTTCTGAGAACGGGCTAAATTTTGAGTGGTTTTATGAGATGACCTAGCCCATAAAAAGCCACTTTTAACTTTGCAGCCAAGTTCTAGTGTCCTATTATCAAGTAAAGTTTGTCCCCCCCATTGGCTAATTATATAGTGACTTGGGTTAGTGTTGTGATGCTTTCTTCATTGATGGTAGGGTACGAAACAAATTTCTCCTAGATTCTGATAGCCAAGATTCATGAGAGGGTTTTTAGGGACAAGACCACATTATCATTACCATATTTAATCTTCTGCCTGTGTAGAGAAGCCAATGTCTCTTGTATGAAGATGTGATAGGTTGATATAGGTCACCAAGAAGAGTGATGTTGTCTTGATACAGGTATCATGCGAACCCCACAGCTCCAAAGAGAGGTATCCCATTTATTTACCTCTTATGGGGGTGGCACTTGCTCCTGCCCAAAATGATGAAGGGAGCCATTCTTGCCCCTACTGAGGTGCCCCATATGACTACTCAACCTTCCATTTCACCTGGCCCGGCTATGAGCATACCACATGCTCTTACTCCTTAAGGATTTTCCATGTTGCCACTAGCAAAAATTAATAAATTTGAGACTCAAATGGTAACTATCTTGTTTCACATCAGGCCATGGATGAATAAGTTTTTAGAGGAAATGAAAGCAAAGACAGAAAAGGTTATTTAGCTGAAGATACAGGTAGTGCACCAGAGGATTGATGCTTTTAAGCTTCGGATGTTATAAAGGCCTCATCCTGGGCATATAATGGATCTAACTACATTTCACATAGAGTTGGAAAAAATCCAAGCTTATATTGATTCCTTAGCCAGTGTAGATGTTGTTGTACCGGAGCCTTCCCTAGAGGATGATACTGGAGATGTGGTACTTAATGCATTATTTTGTTAGGATGGTCCTACCAGTCACCCTCTTCTTAAGGCTGAAAGCACACATGGGATTCATAGCATACTATAGATATGGAGGAGGAATAGAGAGCTATAAAGAAGGAGAAACAACAGTTAGACGCAACACAGAGGTAGAAGTTACTTGAGGAGGAGATGTGGCAACTTAGAGAGAAGGAGTTGGCGATAGGTGTATCTGGTTCGAGGGGCACTATTGATCTTTCCCCCCTCATTTAAAGTTGAGGGTGTCGATGAGGGCATAACGCATGTTTATGCAATGGGTTCAGGGAAACCAGACCCACCTACTTTTTGATTGGTCTTTAGTGATTATGCACAATAAGTTTGTCTCACCCATGTTTTCTTTTTTCCTTTTTTCGAATTGAGGGCATTGTACTATATTTTTGTGGGGGTGGGGTGAATGGATTTAATGTTAGAGTGAAATTTGAAAAACCCAACACACAGTCCTTTCCTTGGGGTTTTCTTGCATGTGCTCTTTTCCCCAAGGAACTATTTAATTTTTGTTGAACTGGTATGTCTAAGATATTATAAGTGTATAAAAATATTAGAATTAAATCATGAGGGAAAAAGATCCCGAAAAGTGATTCCCCTTAAATTTTTTTATATGTTTTATTTGTGTACTTGATAATTTTTAATGTGTAGGATCTTTGCATGGCATGAAAGGAATTGATTAGACAACGCTACTTAAGCTTTAACATGAACCAGATACATTGATGATTTGATAGTTAAACAAGGTTCCACATCTGTGTGAGATTGTTTGTATAGTCATATAGTACATGCAAATCTAGAACATTACACATTGGTCTTGCTAAGATAATTTAAAGTGGAAATCAGGAAATGATCACAGGTCATTGCTGATAATGAGTCCACTTAAGCCTAAAAACAACCAACCAAAAGAATATTTTGCTTCCTTCGATCCAAATGTTGGATCTCGATGAATACCATTCTTTAAATACACCAAATTCACCTCCCTAAAAATATTGTGAAATTCTACTTTTAGTCCCCCTTGGACATAGTGTACCTCAACTCAGGCAAAAAACCTAAGTTGAGGGTGGCTACTGCAAATTTGTTTCTTGATTTTGGCCCTGGTTCTTCATAGGACATTATGCACCTCAACTCATGCTAAACATTTAATTTGAGGGTGACTATTATGAAGGAAAACAAGAAAGAAAGGGTATGAAAAGAGTCGGGTATAGATAAAAGTAATAAAAATGAGTAAAAATATTGAAAATGGTGTGACTAATAAAAAAGAAACACAAGAATGAAAAGCTTAAATAAAAAGATGAAAAAAAAACAGATGAATCAAACAAGAAGATCAAGTCAAAAGTTACATTGAAGCTTCAATAAATCACAAACAGAAGAGCATAAAGCAATATGATGTCAAAATTGGTTGTAAAAAGAGGTAAATTGGTCAATGTAATGTCAAGTAGTGCAAAAAATGACTTAATATAAAATATACCACAACTGATCTTAAGCCTAAGTTACAAGCTGCGAAAGTCCTATAGTAATCCTAAGTGAACGTTTTGGAAGGTCAAAGCATAGAAAATAAGGGAAAGCATATGGTATTGAGCACAAACAGTATTGAAAATGCTTCTGAATGTGAGTGTATGTTGAATCCCTAACTAAAAATTCAAATTACATGTGAACAAAGGAATCTCTTTACATTAAGGACATAAGTTACATTATTGAAGAGTTGGTATCTTAGTGATTGTTGTTTATGTATGTAAATGTGTCTATTAGTATGTTTGTGTCATGTAATTATCCGCATGCATTGGTTTGTTGAGTTGAATAAATGATTTCCACAGTGATGAAAATAAATAATGAGGGTGATTGCTGAGAAAATGTCAGTTGATTGCTTGAGTTTTTGAATTACTTCTACATAAGTATCGGTTAGAGCTTGTTGTGTCACCTAATGAAAAACAATAAACTTAAGTTGAGAATGTTTATGTACCTTGAACTTACAGTATTTTGATTCATTAAACTTAGAGTTTTGCAGGATTCTTAGGCGTTCTACTATTAGAAGTGGTGGTATTTTGGTCTAGTTTTGTATGAAATAGATTTTGGAATAGTTGGTGTTAAAACTGTTGCAGCAACAGGATTTTGGTGATAGACAACTGGACTTACGAGACGCACCTATGAATTGTCATCTCTACAACGAGTCATAGGTTTCCAAATGTAGGTGACACTGTCCAAGCTAAACTTCCTTAGTCTTCCATTTTGTACATTGTTTAGTATTTGTTTTCTATAAATATTAGTTGTACTTTTCATTTTTGGGTTGTTGACGTTTTGAGATACATACTTTTTAGCTTTGAGAATTATTTTGCAAACACTTTTGGCATTTAATTCTTAAAGTTTGGTTTATGAAATTTGCATTTGTTCTTCAATTTAAGATTCCAGATTTCATCTAATCTAAATAATTTCATGAAACCTTAAGATGAATTGTGAACACTCAAGAATGATTAACTAAATTCATAACTAGGGATTCGGAAACCATGAGAAATTAAGTAAAACTAATAAGTATGTAATTTTGGAATAGTGTTTATGCATATATTGTTAATCTCATTGTATTGAATGCTTTTTAATGGTGTGCAATATTACAATTTACCTCATTCCTAATCGTTCAACCAAGGAATTAATTAATGAGAAAAGGGTTAAACAACAAAGATTACCATGATAATTTGTTATCTAATAGTCTAATCCAATACGTGAGGGCTAATCTTGGGTTAAAGGTAAGCTAGTAAAGCATACACCCGTATTACCAACCTTGAATTTTAACACTTAAAATATACCTACTTGGTGAAATTCCCAACTTGGTGAAATTCCCTACTAGGACAACCATACACTTAGGAGATACCTAATTTACAAACTTTGCATTTTAACACTTGGAAAGAGTTACTAGTATTAGGAATATTGCATTACGAATTTGTGGGAACACATATATCCTAGTTTCATCTCACATTGATATTGCAAACTTCGAATTATATTACTTGTTATTACAAATTAATCAACAATTATATTGTGTCATAAAAATCCCACCTTTTTACTAGAATAAGCTGACTAAAAATACAATCAACAATAAATTATTCTAAGTCTAGACCATTTTCCTCGGGGGATCGATCCTAACCTCAGTTATATTTTTTAATTGAAAATCCTTACTTATATATTTGTAAGAAGGTATAATTTTGGTTTATCAATAATTAGACCAGATTCATGCATGAATAACAAAAGAACAGAGCAAAGCACAATACCTACAATTTTAAATCAACACCCAACCCCACTGAGAATAGAACAATACCTACTACATTAAATCAACACCCAACCCCATTTGAGAACCCCTAGATCTTGTTTTAGCCAACCTTCACCCCCCCCCAAAAACCCCCCCCCCACGGCACCCCCCCCCCCCCCCCAAACCCACACCCCCCCAAAAAAAAAAAACCCACACAAACCCCCCGAAAAACAACACCAAAAAACAAAAAAAAAAAAAAAAAACAAAAAAAAAACGAAAAAAAGAGGGAAAGAAAAAAAAAAAAAAACCCGAAACCCCCCCCCCACACCAAAAAATAAAGATAATTATACTTTCATTAAGATCCACAGGTAACATGAAATCAAGCAACTAAGAGTAAACACACTTTGGATTTAAATTCAATTTATCAACTTCAAATTGTAAGACCCAAAAAACTAGAAAAGTTTTCTTCAAAGGTAAAGTGCTCTTACACTATCTAGAAAAAAGCTTTATATAGTTTCCCTTTCAAACTCTCCAAAAACATAAAACTTGGTACTTGAGAATTATATCCTTTGCGCTATTTGTAATTTTCCAAAAGTTGGCCCAAAAATCTATTAGGTGCTTCCTTCAGTGACATTAGTCAGGCTCACCAAACCTACTCGGTGATCTCCCTTCGATCCTCATCTCTCCTTGTGATGCTCTAGGCTTTAGGTGTTTGAACCATAGTTGTCCAACTCAATTGAGTCAGCCTTTCACGATTGTGAATCGTCAAATACCACCTTGACTCGCCTTTCAAGCATTAGTTTTTTCACTGCACACAATCTCTTTAGACAAACTGTATCTATACCGCCTTTCTCCTTCAACACATTGTTGTTTCTACTAGATCTCGCCGACCTTATGTGATAGACACAAGTGTTATGCATTGTCAAATTGGGCGAGGTCATGTACAGTTGGTGATCCTTCCTTCATGTTAGGCAATCAATAATGTTTTAGCTTTGCACTTTTTTTGTATTTTTGGTCATTCTTCCAAACATCAGACCTTGCTTTGTCTAATTGCCTTCATCCCTGCAAATCATCAATATTTTATCATGATAGGAAAAATTAGGCATTTAGGACACTAAATATTGAAAATTGACCTTAAATGAGTGAAAATGTACCACTCATCACTACCCCAAACTTAAACTTTACTTGTCCTAAAGTAATTCAAAAACAAAAAATAGCTCAATAAGGGTTTCTACAACAATACTCAATGAGAGATAATATGCAAGCACCAAGGAAAAACTATTCTCAATAAATTCATGTTAGTGATGTACCGTGGTTTCACTGTACTTTCAATTATTTTTCCTTAAGTTTAGTGTGTGTCCTAGTGCCTTTTTGAAGGAAATTTAATGGTTTTTATCTGTGCTTTGCAGGAAAGTCATCCAAAATAGAAATGCAGAAGAGGTGACCCACGAAGCCATCGATAGCTCGTCATTCCATCGACTATCCGTAGGTGGTGGTCGTTGATTGGAGGCCCAAGCATCTGGAAGAAACTCAGGGAATTCTGACCAAGTGTGGGGCTATGGAAGGATCAATGGTCCGTTAACTGATTTACGGACCGTCCTGGCAAACCGTCGATCAGATCAGAGATTAGCCATAGTACCCGAAGTTGAAGAAAAACTAAGTGTGGAACGACGGAGGCATCGATGGAATGTAAGTGTATCAACAGACCGTGTTGTTTGTCCGTCGATTGGATCAGAGAAGATTCAAGGATGAAGGTTGAAGAAGATACTAAGTATGGACCGACGGAGGTAGTCGACGGTCCGTCGTTCTATCGAAGGACCGTCAGTGGTGTCGTTAATTGAAGACGTATTTCTGGACAAACTGTCCTTATTTAGAACTCCTTTTATTTTTTATCTTCATTATTATAAATAGATTTAAAAACCTCATTTTTGAGGTTGGACTTTTTGTTATTTTTCATACCCTTGTAATTGGGAACTTTGGATATTGGGAATTACTTCAAGTTTCCGGAATGGATTCTCAAGATATTTTTGTTAATTCAAGCGTTATTTTTGGATTTTCTTCAAACTTGTCAAAGTAAGTACATGAAATCTTGTTTAACAACCATGAATTGTGTTTTTCTAAGCATGGGTAACTAAATCCACAACTAGGATTGTGGGAACCATGGGTGATTAAATAGGTAAAACTAGCTAAATAACAATTCTAGAATAGGTTCTTGCATGTATTGATAATTTTTTCGCTTAAAAGTCTTTTTAACGAGTGCACGCGTTAGAACCTTCCCTATTTCTACTTGCCGGACCAAGGAGGTAGTTTATAGGAAAATAATTATCAACATAGATTTAGCATATACTATCTAATAGGCTAGTTTCGATTGGTGTGAAGTAGTAACTAAGCCATACATCGAATATGATTCTTAATATGAGGTATAAGGTAAAGGTTAGTAATTTAAACACACATAGCCGGACTAAGAGACAGAGTAAAATTGCTTCTAGTTGAATGGACCAAAAGATTAGAATACATACTTACCAGCTTGCATGCAAGACACTAGGAAAGAATTGTTATGATAGGATTACCGCTTTATGAACTTCCGGGGAACACTTACACCTGTTACTCTCAATCACTCCTTGATAAACCAAAGTTTTAATCTGGGCTACTTCTGTTTTTACTTGAAATAATTGAACAATTTTTTTTCCCAAAAAAAACCTTTAATTAACTATTTGCGGAAGGACTTGACTAAATAGCCGGTATCATAGACTAAGTGGTTAAGTCTAAAATATTTTGCTCGTGGGATAGACCCCCAACTAACAATTTGGGGGTTCTTACTGAATACGATTGATTACTTCTTTAGAGGGAAGTATTATTGCTGTATCACAATTTGGTGCCGCCGAAGATAGTGTCTTTTTTCGATTAACTTTAAGAACACATGGGTGTGGGGGCCCCCCCCCCCCCACCCCACCCCCCCCCCCCCCCACCCCCCCCCCCCACCCCCCCCCCCCCCCCCCCCCCCCCCCCCCCCCCCACCCCCCCCCCCCCCCCCCCCACCCCCCCCCCCCCCCCCCACCCCCCCCCCCCCCAACACCCCCCCCCCCCCCCCCCCCCCCCCCCCCCCCCACCCCCCCCCCCCCCCCCCCCCCCCCCCCCAACCCCCCCCCCCACCCCCCACCCCCCCCCCCCCCCCCCCCCCCCCCACCCCCACCCCCCCCCCCCCCCACGACCCCACACCCCCCCCCCCCCCCCCCCCCCCCCCCCCCGGCACCCCCACCCCCCCCCCCCCCCCCCCCCCCCCCCCCCCCCCCCCGCCCCCCCCTCCCCCACCACCCCCCCCCCCCCCCCCCCCCCCCCCCCCACCCACCCCCCCCCACCGCCCCCCCCCCCCCCACCCACCCCGACCCACCCCCCCCCCCCCCCCCCCCCACCCCACCCCCCCCCCCCCCCCCCCCCCAACCCCCCCCCCCCACCACCACCCCCCACCCCCCTTCCACCACACCCCCCCCCCCCCCACCCCCCCCCCCCCCACCCCCGCAACGCCCCCCCCCCACCCAGCCCCACCACCCCCCCCCCACCCCCCCCGCCCGCGCCACCCGCCCCCCCCACCCCCCCCCCCCCCCACCAACCCCCCCACACAACCCCCCCCCCCCCCCCCCCCCCCCCCCCCCCCTCCCCCCCCCCTCCACCCCCCCGCCCCCCACCCCCCCCCCCCCCCCCCCCCCCCTCACCCACCCCCCACCCGCCCCCCCCCCCCCCCCCCCCCCACCCCACTTACTGAAGTCAGTCAACAATTTCCCTCTGAGTTTACTTTTTTCTCTTGTTTTCGTCCTGTTTTCAAGTCTATCTCTAGTGTATGCCAATACACTTATCGCGAGAACCAATACTTCCATTTGATCCAAAACTGAACCCTACACTCCGCATGATGAATGAGCCACACAATCCTGATAATATTGGTGATAGGATAAACCATCAACTTCCTCCGCCGATTGATGCTCATAACCAAGTGATCGTGGAAAACCCTGATGAGGGCACTCTGAGGAGAGAAACTCCTACCCCATGCCCTCAAGAGTATAATAGGGTCAATATTAACATCGCCGAATCGGATGGACCTCTTGTCCTACCTCCTCTATCCACAGGTTCAATTCATTTCGTGGTACGAGTAATCTTCTGCAGAATGCTCACGTGCTAGAGGTTTTGATTTCGGAGCTACCATTTTGAGATCCCCATCTCACACCCTCGCCAAATTAGGTCTTGCGCAGATTTTTGATTTTGTATGGAGGCGCCTGACTTGGCCATGTATTTATTGGATTTAAGGGTGGTTCCCCGCCTCCTCACTGATGTGAGAGGCCGCGATTTCGTTTACTGAAGTTGCATTATCATTCATCTATGAATCTTGGAATCAGTTGAGGGATGGTTTTCCTAGAAAGTTATTACCCAGTTTCTAAAAATCATAACCACAAAGATAGGGTGAACAAGTTTGTGGCATTGCCAGGGGAGTCGGTTAGTAGTTCTCGAGATAGGTTCACCTTATTTCTTAGAAGTGTCTCAAACCACCGCATTGATGATCAATCGTTAAAAGAATACTTCTATAGGGAGCAAGATGATAACAATAAGGCGATACTTGATACTATTGCGGGTGGTTCTTATGGTGAATGCATTTATGCGGAGATCCGTGAAAGACTTGGAGAAATTTCCCTAAACAACAGGCCTTTTGAGCAACTGGAGTCGTACACTGGGAGAAACCCTTGTAGTGCAAGCTACACACAACCCGGCGCAATGAGATTTGAAGAGATGGATCAAATGAGAACTAAGTTGAGTTTAGTATTGAAACATGTCATTAGTGGGGTGCAGAGAAAGATAAAGGTAGTGAATTCTATTTGACTAAGCCAACCACCAGCCGGTACATGATTTACACTATAGGGAAGACTCTTAATACGTGAATTAGCAGACGGGGGCTTCCACCGAGACGCGCAAGGCTCCAATCAGGAGAAGTGGCGCCAAGTCAAGGAAATCAAGGTTGGACACTATGGGATTACACTGTAGGGTCCACTTAGTTTGAGCTGGTAACTACAACCGCGCTACAAACAACTTCAACCGGGGTAAACTATGGTAACAGAAATGATCAGATTGGTCCTATGTTTCCCCACAACATCGGCATGTTTTTTACTAGGGATGGTGGATGGTATGTATGCACGACGTTTGGATATGTTGCGAACATGTATGATGAGGTTTGATTCTAGTGATGAGAACGCCTAAGAGTTGATAGGTGATTTAGCGAATATTGGGAAAAGGGTGGATGCACATGTCAATCTCAATCAACCATCTTGAGTTTCAAATGGACAAATTGTCTTCTACTGTGAACCCACGCCAACCGGGTACTCTTCCTAGCAATATCGTCCAAAATATGAAAAATATTGGACATTGTATGGCAGTCACTACTCGAGGGGGTAAGCAAACCATTGACCCACCTATGTCGTCTGACGTAGAAGATGAGATGAGAAAAGATGATGTGGTAGAGGAAGTTAGTGGTGAGTTTGTGTGGGGTTTGAGAATCACGAAGAGTTTTCAAAGAAATGTCCCAATTCTAAACTAAGTAGGAGTTTTAACTAAAGATTGGAAATTCGTCAAGTGTTGGGGAAGGACAAGGGGCGGTGCGCCAAAATAGTCCCAAGGCTGAACTTCATTAGTTCAGATCTTATATTAGGGTGGCACACCGACACTGCACCAAGGCCTGACTTCTAAAGTTTAGGCCATGGGCAACAGCCAGTAGTACACCAAAGATTTCAGCCCAATAGTTCTTTGTTTCATCTAGCACGTGTTCCTTAAATTTGTGGTCACGTTTCTCATCTCTGAATCATAAACTATATGCTTCATTAACATTTGAAAATTCTAGAATATCCTAATTATGTGTCTTAATGCACGTTCAAAATTAAAGTGAGTACGAGAAAATGAATGAGAGCTTTTATTATGTTATTATTGAGAATCCTTGTTAACCAACAATGATCTTAAACTAATTTTCCGAGGAAGCAAAGATGAAATGATTTTGATTTCTTCTGTTCCAGAGTTCCTGATTCATTTTGAAATTTTATTCCTAATTGTTGAATTTTTAGATGTTATGCATTGAGATATTTGAGTTGACTTATTCATTTCTATATTTCAGTATGAACCATATGGATTGAGTATACTCGAAATGATTAGTATCAGTGTTTTAAAAGGCGAGGCGTTTATACGGTATAGGGAGAGGTATAAGTCTCAAGACACGGGGTATAAGCCTCATGGATCTACGAGGTGTAGTCTCATGTATATTCAACTTTATAGTTTTATTACTAATAAAAATAAGCAAAAATAAATCTTTCAATGACTTAAAATATTTATTTGAGATAAGCATTAATAATCAATAATGAAGAAAAAATATTATAATTACTATTTGAGAAATATCATTAGACAATAATTTAAATATGATTTAAAGAAAAAAATTAAAATAAATTAAAAATTCCCTGGCGTGAGTTTTTACGCCCAGGACTTACATTTTTATGCTGGTAGCTTGTGCCTCAAAATTTAGGACTTACACCTTATGGATATTCATTTTTCATTTACGCTCCGGAGCGTTTTTAATACGCCACATCCCGGGACTCGCCTCAAAAATGTTATTTAAAACAATGATTAGTATCATGAGTACTAAGTATTGAGTTTTATTTATTGTTATTGAGATCCTTGAGTTGATACGTACATGTCTATATTTCAGCATGAATCTTATTTGAGTTATGAACTTTAAGAAGCTTTTAAAGTCAGCATTAGTGCTTAAACGTAGTTTTGAGGAAGTAAAGAGGAGTTTGACAACTAGTATAAGGGAACTAAGTATTTCCCAAATGTCTTATGTTTTATACATGAAGAAAGAGAGTATTATTTTGAGAAAATAGAAACTTTGCTTTCTAAACGAGTTTATGAGTTCAGAGGTATAACAGAGGAGTTACATTTTTTAAAGAGGATAGTTTAAGAAAATATCTCAAACTAGAGAAAGAGTATGTTTAATACATTTGAGCATCAATATACATATTATTATGAGTAGTATTAATCACATATCTGAGATGAGCTAAAACAACTCAAAATCCTCACAAACCATGTATGTCAACAAAGGTAAAATATCATACTTTTTATATGAATCCTTAGTGCATTTAGCTGAGCTTAGTGGATCAAGTTAGTTGAGGTGTTTTATTCCCCAGCAAGGTATAGGACAGTTCTGGCAATATGTGCGAGACATTGTATCATCATGTAGCTCATAGTGTTGGTTTTCTATTAGACAATCTTCCGAATAGAGTTAGAAGTGTATTTTTATTATATCGCTTAATATGTTGAGTTTAGAGATGAGTAAGTATTTTTGGTAAAGTTTTAATGATTTCACTTCTTTATTTCTTAACATTCATTTGAGTATATATTTATTATGTACAGTAGTCCCTTCATTCAGTTAATACAAGTACTTAAGAACCTCAACAAGAGTTTGTTGTAATCACTTCATTTGCTCGTTAGCTTTTTGATTAAGACTCTTTGATTCCAGAGGACTCCAATTTTATATGTTGTAAGTAGTAGTTCTCTTGAGGAGTCATGGGTCTTGTCCCAACGCTCATCTTTATATAGTAGAGACTTCATAGATAGATTGTTTTAGAGAGTCTTTCGATTTTAGAGGTTTGTTATAAAACTTATCTTAAATATTTAGAATATTTAATGAGTTTTGAGAATTAATACACTATTTTTTATCATTTCTTTTAATTTAATGTTTGGGTAGGCTCAAGTTAGTCTTCCGCTTATAGTCATCTAGTATGAAAATTCGCTTATGAATCAGCAATGATTCTCGACTGCCACTCATGTCCAAGGTGTAGGCTTGAATTGTGACAAACTTTGTATCAAAGAATAAGTTCATATATTTAGGGTATCTATGAAGTCATTTCAGTAGGATCTTATCTATGGTTGTGAGGGCCCACTTCTATAAATAAGAGACTACAGGCATTTAAGAAGATTTCCATTCTTTCATACTCTAAATTATGCAATATAAAGTTGTCATAAGGAACTTATTCATACCCGTATGTTTCTCAAATCCATTTAATTACCCCTTCATACTCAAGGTTGTCAAAAATAAAAGCCCAAATTCTTATAGATGAGTTGCGCTTATCAAAATTCATCCAAAAAAATTATAAGACTGTAAATGGGCTTGATAGAAGACCGTGAGTGAGATTAAGTGTTGAGATTTGATGAAATGCACTCTTATTTTATATGAATCGTGTGTTCGAGATAAAAGCATGATACCTAATGAGAGAAGTGTGTTCTAGAATGATTATGTAGTAATTTTCAGCCGAAAGATAGTATAAGTTATGATGAACCACTGTAATAGAAGTTCCCAGAGTTTAAACAAAGCATTAAGAGTATAGAAATCGAACGAAGGTAGGTAGTGATATGTTGTTGTAATCATGTGCTCAATAACTCATTAATGAGGAGTTTTCCTTTATATGTAGGATAAAGAAAAATATTTTTTGTGTAGATTTCATGATTGGAGATAGAAATTATTACTGTTTAGGATGAATTAAGGTATAATCTTACTAGAAATAGATTTATGGCAATGTGTTATTGTGTCAGTGAAGACCAAGTATAGTTGTTGAGTAGAAGAGGAGAGTATTTATGAAGTGATAGATCTAATCTATGCTTATGATTTTTGGAAGTGAGAACTCCATGGAATTCGGAGGGTTATAGAATTAATTGGGGAATGATGTCTAGTGAGTTGGTAAATAGTACTTAGATTATGAAATAGAATATGTTTATAGGTTGTAATTAGATAGACTATGAGGCAAAGATCGACTATTTCACCTAAGGTTTTAGGGATCTGGTGTTTTATTGATTCTATCCACTAGTTGTAAGTTAGTGTAGTATATGAGAAGTGGTTGTTGCCAATGTTTACTACTAACAATAAGCTTGAATTTGAGATGATTATTGTGATAAAAAAAAGGGGGGGGGGGGGGAGAGAGAGGGGATGGTATCACAAGGATAATGTTATTAGTTTTAAGATTGATCTAGTATGTTTGACATAAATTAGGTGAGGAATTAAGTGTTACTTTTCAATAAATCTGAGAGGTACAAGTGTGGTATGACTCTTAGATGAGAGAAATTAATTGAGGCTAAGTCATAAGATTAGCAAGAGCATTAAAAGGTGTACCTGAGATCGTATATAGTAAGACGAGGTTCCAATTAAGTTATTATTTTTCATGTGTGCCTAGGTAGTATATTTGAGCTATCAATATGGAAGAGGTTAAGAGAAGCATCTTAGAAAGAGGTCTTAGAATAAATCTTAGTACCTACTTATAGAGAGTTCATTAGTCATAAGATTAGCATCTTCTGAGTAAGAAAATAAAATGTAGAGTAGTTTAGAGATGATGGAATAGATTCATAGCTTTAAAGTATCAACTTCAAACCTAAGGAGAAGATGATAAGACGAGAAACCAAGTACAATATTTAGAATCAAATAGTTATGTGTTTTGAAGGAGTTATAGTGTTACCTCAATCCATTAATACTCTAGTGTATTCCTCAAATTTCATTCATTACAACATCTTTTTGTTATTTCTAATATCATAATTGTGTCTGTGGCCTATTCTCACACACATCATGTGGATTTACATATATGCTCAGTTCATAGAATGAGGGGCAAAGACTTTAAACCATTAATCTCAATCTTACATCATAAAGTTATAGACATCAACAATATGATATGAAACTATTCATATAAGCACGTGTATCTCACAATATTCTCAAATTTGAGAATTCGTGATTTACTCTAAATGTCTAGAAAGAAATGGTTCTGTCATGTATATTCTGATATTAGATATCTTGATTGAACTATACTTATGATCTTTTTTCCTACGCTCTTTTAATGATCCTTTTTAGTTTTGATAGTGATGTTGTTGAAAAAGATACATCCATTGATGGGTTAACTAGTAACTTGCTTCATTCATGAAGTAAGTTACAACTCCACTTACATAACTCCCTATAGTAAAAGAACAGAGTTATGAATGAAGTGGAAGTTATAGGATAAGGGGTGATGTAACTCTTGAATGAATAAGAGTTACAAGTCTTAACTTTGTCCTATAAAAGGGAGGACTTGGGGTCATTCAAAGACAAAAAAAAGCACATGAAAAAATTTCCTTAGATAAAGAGTATAGTTGTTATGGAAAACAATACACGACTCCACAGTGATCTTGTAAGAAACCACAAAGGCGATTGGTGCTAATAACACTTGATCCTACAACAAGAATGTATGTATAATTCTGCATGAATCTCTGAGTATAAACCCCCTCATTGGTATCAGAGCAAAGTTTGTTATATGTGATTATATTTTCACCATACCATCATAAAAAATTAAGTGACAAGAGGATTTTTTATTTTATTACATTTCTAAAAAGTATTTCCTTTTTTTTATAAACGCACTGACTTTCAACCAAGTTATCTCCTAGAGTGGAATGACAAACTGAATAAACCATATATTAATGGAAAGATATTTTTGATACATATTAATGGAAAGATATTTTTGATACATTTCTATCGATAAATTATTTGTAAAATTTTGATATTGGATGAAGGAGATATGGGTGTTGAAAGTTGGCTGCAAAAGAAAATTAAAAAAGAACTGCTGGAAATTTCAACAAGACTGCCCAACTTTAAAGCTCATTTTCTCCCCTTCATGTTTTCTGATGTGTGGAAGACATATATCACTAGAAAGATACTTGCAAATAAATGAGATATGAGTGCTGAATGTTCACTGTTTGAATACATAATTGGGAAATTTTTTATGTTCTAATAAGTATTCTAGGCAAATATCAAAATAAATAAATAAGTTATCCATGATAATTATGGTTTATGTCATTTGTGTAAGACATGTATATTGAACGAGTTATATATATATATATATATATATAATATTAGATAATATGAATTGATTGATCTAGTTGTAGAAGATGACCCTTAACTTTTAACCCTAGGTTTGATCTTGATATGGATTAGGTTGTATTTGGTTCAATTGACTTGGTTATTGGTTGAATTAATACTATATGAGGTTGTTACACTAATCATGAATAAAATTAGGAATGATTAGTAGTCTTTCATGCTAGTTCTTGAGAATAGGATCGGAAGTTGTAAGTGTATTGGAATTGACCTAAGTATCTGTCTTCAGACTATAATCTTCTAATGAATTGTGATGTAGTGATTCTTCTAGCATTGTTATCATGTTTAGTATTGACATTATGATGATGTATACCCAAATGGGGTTTAATTGATGGTTTAGGTAGACCTTGATGGGGGGGATGTAACTATGAAGAGACTTGGGTAAGTCTTAGGAACCTATTCCTTTACTACACTTGTAGTTAATTATGATTAAGCCATTATGTTGTGTATTGGAGTATTGCTTGTCTTGGATTGATAGGGTGGTATAGATGTTTTGATTTAATGTCTTGATTATGAATGTGAGGGTGTTTGGCTTAAGATTTAAATGTTTATAAATAAGGAGGTTAAATGATTTACCAATGTGCCTTATCAATGAGATGAAATGTTAATATGCTAGCTCACCTAAATAGTATTGTAAACATAAGAATTTACTCCTCATGCCCATTTCGTATTGAGCTATTGATGATGATGATTATACAGTAGTAGACCCTACCAAACTAAGCTATGTTGATAATAAGGCTTAAAGACATTCAAAGGGGCTCTAGCTTGCAACCAGTGAACTAGAGTGAGGAGTGGTCCCCCGTCCCACATAGGGAAGGTAAGGAATCACTAAATTATTCTTGAGTTTAGAACTACAATGCATGTAGCATAATAGATAGGGTCCTCAGACTATATCTCCTAGTTTTCGTGAACGATGTTGCCCTCATAATCACTAGCATTAGTGGATCCACGTAGTTTTCTAGGTTTTTATGTTTTTGTACTACCTTGGCAAGTAGTCACCTTCCTTCAGTGTAATGGTTTTTATGACCCGGATCCACATTATCTCATGTGGATCTATGTTCGATTAAGGGAAAGATGTTTCTAAAAGTAACATGAAACTAAAGGATTGAACGCTAACTATGATAACTTAAGGGGTCTAGCTTAGTCTAGGTAGAGAGTCATGGGACTCACCTCATCATTCACTAGTTAGCCCTTGGGGGGGTCTTAGGAGGATGGTTCTATGTATGATTATCTTATAATGTTATAATGACTGCATAGGATGAACTTTCACATTTGTTTATACTATGTGTTGATTAAGTCACTTATGAATCTGTGTTGGTCATATGTTAAAAAAAGATGATATGTACACCTAAATGAATGTTAATTTGAAGTAGGATTTAGTCACTATTCTGTTAAGGGTAACTTGATGAGTAAGGTTTACTGGGACTTTCTTGGTCATATTGCCTTCGTTGACTTGATAGTGGTTCATGGGTAATTTTCTTGTATGTTTAAATAAAATAAATGTCTCTTATTCATACTTGTTGTTAATATGACTTGATGATAGAGTTACTTGGATATATATTCGATTATATTATAAGCATGTGGACTTGACTAGTTTTGATGTTGTTGGTCTTGTGATATACATGCCTATGGCCTAATGAACATATCATATGGATTGATACGATCTTGTGAATATGCATAAGTGTTTTCAAAGTAAATTGTATATCTTTACGAAATGTTTTTCTTAGCATGTTTTCATAGTATGTGTGCATATGGTATCATACTTAGTACAAGTAGCGTACTAACCCCATTTTTTCCTTATTCCCAACATTTTAGGTTCCGATCGTTGAGGTATTTCAAAGACGGCTTGAAGAAGGCTTGGATCTCTCATTCATCCTGGTAGGGTAGGTCCTCATTTTCTGAGGTCGATGCCACTATCTAGCTTACAGAGTTTGTTTTTAGTTAAAGACTTCTATAGTTATTTCTTTCATTTAGTATGAAACATTGTATAGCCCATATGAGGCATTTTTACTTGATGTATGGGTTATGCCCAAGTTCTTACACTCTTATTAGATTGTTATGAAATGAGATGACTATTATGACTATTATGTCTATGTTATACTTTATATACTTATGCGCAACAAAAGTAGACTAAGTATACTTAATATACGAAGGGTCTATGTATACTCGATATATATATGTTATGTGTATGTAGAGGTCTATGAAAGTAGAAGTAATGAAAAGTTTTAAAATCTCTGCTAAATTTGACCTATGAATGTAATGATGTAAACTAAGAGGCTAGTCTTGGTCCTCACAGAGGACGACGACGCCGGTTACATCTAAGGGTAAACCCGGATGTGACAATTATATTCCTAATTAATAAATTGTTATATGTTATGCATTGATATGATTGAGTACGTTGAGTCGTTCATCTTCTTCCGCTCACCTCATCTTCTTCATTCCTCTTCACCCCCACACTTATCTCGCCCCCCCAACCTTTCTTATCATCCAATTGCTACTTCAATCCCCCTTTTACGCCAATCCTCACCCCATCTCTGTCCTACCCCCCTTTTAGCCATCCCCAACTTACATTGATCCGACAAAACCCTCTTTAGGTTTCAACTATTCCACTACTCCATCTTTGCTCCAACTCGCTTTGCAGTCACCCTCACACACATTAGTAGACCAGATTTATTGGTAAAAAAAATGCATTTTAGTTCACAAAATCACCACCATAAAGAGTTTGAAATTCAACTACAAAAGCCTTTACAAAGTAAGGAAAATAAAAGGAAACCAAAAGAAAGATAATTTTGATCCAATTAAAATTCAAGTTTTCATTTCAAGACTCTCATTCTCAATGTGCACCTTTTTTTTTGTCAGAAGACAGTTTAAATGGAAGACACTTTTTTTTGTATGAAGTAGCGTTTAATGTACAAAAAGAGGCTATCATCGGAAAAACACTCAGCTTTTGGAGAGGACAGGGTGGTTGGTGACGGCAATGTGGAGGAGGGGGGGAAAAAAAAAGGGATTTTTTAGATGAAATCTATGATCGGATTTCAGTTGCCAGTGGAATATACAAAAGATATGTTGTTTTGTCTGGAAGAAAAGAGAGAAAAAAAAAGAAAATGGATAGGGGCAGGTGGTGATTTTTATTTTTGGAATGAAGGGTAAAGGTGGGGAGGAAGAGATTAAGTGGGGAATATGGAAAGGAGTTATAGAGAGGAGAAAAAGAATTGTACCGTTTAAAAAAAATATTATTATTTTAATATTGAATTTATGGATGTGTCAATAAAAAATAATAATAATATTGACGTGTCATTAAAAACTAACATGGAATTTCATGAGTAAATTGAGTGCAATACACACACATACAAATGATGAGAAAGGGGTTTCAAATATTGTGTTTTATTTAGTTTAGGGGTCCAGATGATAAAGGGGTAAGTAGAAGAGTTCAAAATACAAATCGATTCAAGTACGAGGGTCTACCAAATCATTCTGCCTATAATTAATACTCAGCATATTCAAAGAGTTTTGTGATTTAATACACAGATTGATTTAGCATTTCTTTCAGATTGATATTTATGCATGCTCGAGTTAGTCTTTCGTTTGTAGTCAGACAGGATGAGAATTTGTTGGGAGACCAATAATGGTTCTCGAGTGCTGGCGACGTCTTGGGTGTAGGATCAAATCTAATTTCAATGTTGGACTAGTTCATCCTCACGTCTTACATCTAATTTCAAATCATGAAAGAGTAATTTAGGGTTCTATCCTTAGATTTTAGTATGCTTGAGATGAGTTGATATTGAGTTCTGAGTTCTGAGTTCTTAAGTTTTTGATGATTGAATTCCTATTTCTAATTATTGAATTGTTGTAGATTGTGTATTGCGATTACAGAGTTGATAGTTCATGTCTATTTTTCAGTATAAAGCCTGTTCCTGAGTATTTATTCTGATGAGTTTAGACATGAATAAGTATTTGCAAATTTTTAAATGATATAACTTATTTATCTCTTTACTTTTGGCTTGAGTATATTTTATCTAATGTTGTCCTTTATGTTAGTTGTTTCACTTCGGATGTATTACATACTTGTATATTCAATGTACTGACGTTATTTCACCTACATCTTTTTGTGATGCGACAAAGGTGTTCAGGATCATCAACAGGAGTTCCATTGAGATCACTTTGCACTCCAGACAGTTTTGGTGAGTCTTCTTACATTCGATAGGATTTCTCACGTTTACTTTTAGTTAGTATTTTTCAGGCGTCCTAGGTCTTGTCCCAACACATATCTTGAACATTAGAGGCTCCGTAGATATATAGAGTTGGGAAGTCTTTCAGTAATTTTTTCCTTCAAAGATGTTGTCCCAACTATTATAATTATTCAATGAGTACTTTCAAACATTCGATTTCATTTTGAGATCAAGTTCTGTTTTAACCCTATTGTTGCTTGAGTGAGTCTCCACAAGTAGTCAGCTAAAAAGAAAATTCATTTGGGGATTAGAGTGGAAATGAAGAGAAAAATATAAATAGTAAATATATCAAATAAGAAATATTTTAATGATAAAAATTTATAAATGATAAATTTTCACTTCCGAAAAATTAGCATCAAAACTCAAAACATTAGATGGAAATATTAGTTCAAACATAGGCATACATATCAATAGCCAAATTTATGAAACTTATTTAATATAATATCAAATACGATAATAAATTAAAGTAAAAATACAGGAATTGTCTATTTAAAGCGAATTAATTACATAATTTATATCTTCTTTTACTAATTTTGTCAGATATTCTTTCTCTTATTCTTTTTTTTTCTTTTAAAAATTTAATTATTTTATAATATTTTGATGGTTGTAAACAAAAAAAAAGGAAAATAAAATTAAAATAATAATAATAACCAATCATTGGCAATGATTGCCATGCTATGATCCAATATTTGTGTGTTAGGCAAAAAAATTGGATGCAGATTATTAATGTTCTACAATTTTTTTTTTATTCTTTTTTTCATTTCGTGAAATCCTCAACTTTAATATTATTTTTTTATTTATTTTTCTTTTCTTATTGTTCACATTATAAGAAAACAAGGATATTGATATTATTAATTGGGGATGGGGGAAGTGATTGAAAGGAAATATATATAAAAATTTGTATTTGTCAAGTGAGAATGTATCAGGAGTAGTGACTCTAATGATAAGCCTTTACTAGATGGAGTATTGGAGAGTTAAATTTATAGAAATATCCTTACTATTGTCGGCCTATTATAATTTAAGGGTTTGTTATACTAAGATAGATAATTAATTGTTTGTGTGTGTTTTTCTTTTTACGTATTAGAGGTGTAGATGAAAAAAGAAAAAGGAGGGGGGACTTAACTTAGACTTGGGCATTTGGAAAAATATTACTCGTGTGTTAATTGTAATTGTGTCGGGTTTGATTATAAATTTGATTTTTTTTGTTTGTACTTTTTTTGATATGTTTTAGGTAGATTAAATTTTCGTGTGGATGTGTAAGTTGTGAGTGTTGTTAGTTCTGAAAACTTATTGTAAATATATATACTTGCATAGATGCATGATTGAAGCTCACCGGAAAAGGGAAGCGTTTTATTCAAGTTTGTTCCAGGTGATTATCGAGTGGTTAAGCAAGGGGATTCTAAACCTCGTTAAGCGTTATGTGAAATTCGTTGTATTTCCTTGAATGTGGTGTTTGAGAACGATTTGGAGGACTTGGGGCTGATGGTTAGTGTTGTATTCCTTGCTGATAAATTGTGTTTGTACAAAATGGTTATCTCCTCATTTTCATTTGAGCATGTCAAATTGCTTGTATCTGAGAATTGATGTGGTATAGGATGTATCATTTCGAGGGTCGTATCGCGCGCCGTGCTGTATATTATATTTAGAGGGACTATCGCGCGCCACGAAGGTTAACTATATGAGGGTTGTGTCATGCGCCGCGAAGATGCGAGGACAGCAGGTCCCCATGGGTCACCGGACTTGAGAGACAGCGGCGTGTGTAATCGTTAAGAAGACATGCATCCCGATATTTGACATTGCCTTCATGGCATTGCACATTAGTTTGATGAACTTGTACATGTGTTTTGTGATATTGTGATTGTTTCTTGTGAAGCTGGTGACTGTGAATAGTGAGTTGTATTGAGAATGTGTAAACTGAAAGTGTGGTTATTGAGCTGGGGTGTTGGTAAAAACTAGTTAGGCGTAGCGTGGAAGGTTTAGAGTTAGATAGGGCCGTTAAGGAGAGTACCGTTATTTTGTTTCATTAACTTGTTGTGTAGAGGTTTGCTGTTGGGTAACGCGTGGTTGGTACTCAACCATTTGCTTCACAAAATTTTTGAGGTAAGAGCCTGGATCTTTGTGCATACTCTTCTATTCTTTAGTTTCCGAGGCATCTCTGATGGAGGATTGTGAGGTAGTGCCTGTATCTCAGTAACTTTCCTTACTCCAGTTTATGATTTGTGGTTTTACGTGGAAAGAAACTTCATTAGAACGTCTATTTTGTTTCATTCAAATGTTTACATAGAGCGCTTGTGCCACGTGAAACATGGTTTTGGGGGATTGATAGTATGGACTTGGTTTCATACTAGAAATTGGTGTTGATTGTCATTTCTTCCGCACTTTGATTAGATATTTGGGTTAGGATTTGACTTGTCTTGGTGGGATAAGACGAAGTGCCATCCACCCCCATTTTGGGGTCGTGATAACAATGGTTCAGATAATTGGTAAAAGGCGATCTCCTTGGGAGGGATGTAAAGGAGCATAGGTCCACGGGTTCGATTCTCCTTGAGGCGCGAGCCAATAAGGAGGGGATTTTAAAAGAGACGAATCGGCGCCCATGGAAGAGGACATACCTGAGTTGTGGATCCCGAGAGGGGGGTGTCTTTCTCTTATGCTCTATTTTGTTGTTGTTATTTAGCATGATTCTTTTTTTTTCTGGTTAGATTATCTTCTTCTTCTTTTATCAATTTCTATAATTGCATATATTGAATGTGACTTAAATATTCAAGAAGTTAGTTAGGAGTTTAAAAGTTAGTTACAAGTAGTTAGAAAGTTAACTAAGGTTAACTTACTTAGTAAAAGTTAACTAACTAGATTAGATGGTTAGGTAGGTTTATTGTTGTTTAATAGATCTGTATATTTAATATGTTTCATAAGCCATTGAAGCTCTCGAATGAATAAGAAATCAAAAACTCTCTTCTCTCTCAATTCGTCTGCTTGTCCTTCTTATCTGATTGTGTTGATATAGATTCTGTCTAAGAGATAGGTTCATACAATTTCATGGTATCAGACCAAGGCGGCAACTAGGTAGCTGGTTGACATAATCGATTCACAATTCATATTGACAGAATTTGAAAAAAAAACAATTTGCAATTCTGTATAGGAAGAAAGTGAAAAAAAATTCTTTAGATTCAATGGCGAAAGAAGAAGATAATCTACGTTGTCACAAGCAACTGAGTCTGGTCAGAAGACTAGAATCGACTATAATAATCCCTTGTTTCTTTCCCCTGCAGATGTGAGTGGTAGTCAGATTATCTCGTTTCAGTTAATAGGGGTTGAAAACTAAGCAATCTAGTTTAGGTCAATGCGAGTGTCCTTACTTGGAAGAAACAAGTTAGGCATGGTGGATGGTTCTTGTAAGAAAGAGGTATTCCCATAACAAATGGGAAATCACTGGGAAAGAGTGAATGTTGTAGTTTTGACTTGGCTGATGAATTCTGTG
Source organism: Solanum habrochaites (assembly GCA_027704765.1). Lineage (NCBI taxonomy): Eukaryota > Viridiplantae > Streptophyta > Magnoliopsida > Solanales > Solanaceae > Solanum > Solanum habrochaites. The sequence continues at coordinate 12,699,695 of JAKWJA010002499.1, forward strand.
GAAAAAGGTTTGTTATGGGGTATAATGTATGCCTCACACGCCCAAGAAGTATGGGATGATCTATACGAGAGATTCAACAAAATTAATGGTTCAAGAACTTACAATCTTCACTAGGAAATTGCTACATTAACTCAGGGTACGGCTATAGTTTCTACATATTTTTCTAGATTAAAAAGTTTGTGGGAAAAGTTTGAGGGTTTCTGTTCACACTTGTAGAAACTAAAATTGTTTTAGTATGGGTCTTAATGATTCATACAACAAACCAAGAAGTCAGATCTAGCTCATGAGTCATATGTCATCAGTCAATCAGGTGTATGGAATGGTAATTAGTGATGAAGGACAAAGATTTGTGGCAACAAATTCTGGAATCTTAGGGGCAAATCCAACAGAAAATGGTAATTGCTTGGATATGGCTATGTTTACAAGGAATGGCCCTACAAGATACTAGAAAAACTTCAATCTGCAGTGTGAATTCTATAAAATGAAAGGTCATACAAAAGATATATGCTACAAGTTAGTAGGCTATCCCTCAGACTATAACAAGTTCAGAAAGATAGGAGTGCAAGCAGGCAGTAGTGGATATGATTTAAATGCAAGAGCTCATAATGTGATTACGGGGCGATTAGGAGTCAAAGCAAGGTGATATAATGGTAAATACATATGACAGTGTAGCTGAAGGAAGTAAGGTAGATTACAAAGGAAAGAGAGTAGCATACGAAATTGAGTCCTCACAGAATAGAGAGTCTGAAATGGGATTGTATCCATTTACTAAGGAGCAATATGGTCAGATTGTTAATCTGTTAAAGAACATGAGCGACAACAACAATGCTGCAGATTCATCAGCAAACTTGTCAGGTATGATTCAGTCCAGTGATTGTTCGAATAAAAACATACATAAATGGATAGTAGACACTGTAGCAACCAATCATATGGTAGCTGAGGTTAATTTAATAGATAAGCATGTCACTGTGTCTAGAGGAGTTTACTTGCCTAATGGAGCTGTTGCTAAAGTAACTCATACTGGTCCTAGTAGTGTCACTGCAAGAACATCCCTGATTAATGTGTTGCATGTACCACAATTCAAGTTTAATTTGATGTATGTGTCTAAACTCACAAAAGAATTCAGTGAGTTTCTTTCCTGATTTTTTCTTGTTTCAGGATCTCTCCACTAGAAGGGTGAGGGAGATTGGTAGAGAGGAAAATGGATTATATGTTCTAACTGGAAGCACAAAGGTGCAGAAGTCTCATTCCCAGACAAGTGGATGTGTTGTGGTTGTACCTACTAGTACATGTTCTAAGAGGTCTGGAGATGTGGAGTTATGGCACCAAAGGTTGGGACATGCATCCAAAAGGTTATTAAACAAGCTTATATCAGTAAAGTCAGATTGTATAGCAGCTACATTGAATAATTGTACTGTTTTCCTCATGCAAAACAAGTTCGAAATTTTTTTCCTACTAGTAGTATACTTGTTTTGATCTTGTACACATGGATGTGTGGGGGCCTTACAGAGTACCTACATTTGATGGTAACACATTTTTTCTTACTATAGTAGATGACTTTTCGAGATTGACTTGGGTATACTTGTTAAATTGAAGTCTGACGTGTGTGTGATCATCAAACAGTTTGTTAAGTATGTTAAGAATCAGTTTGGTAGATGTGTTAAGGTGATAAAGTCTGATAATGGGACTGAGTTTGTCAACTCAGTATGCAAAGATTTGTTCAAAACCTTTGGCATAATTCATCAGACTAGTTGTGCTTATGCCCCTCAGCAGAATGGAGTAGCTGAGAGGAAACACAGACACCTTCTACAGGTAACATGGGCATTAAGGTTTCAAGCTTAGATACCTATTAACTTGTGGGGTTTGTGTGTGTTAGCTGTTGTACATATTATAAACAAATTACCTAGCTTAGTATTAAGTAAAAAGTCTCCCTATGAGGTGTTCTATAAAAGAAAGCCTAGTATCTCACATTTAAGAGTCATTAGGTGTCTATGCTATGCTAAGGTAGTTTAGGAATTTGATAAACTAAAACCAAGGTCAAGAGTGACAGTGCATATGGGATATTCTATGACTCAAAAAGGGAATATATTGTATGATTTAGAAACAAAGAAGCTGGTGGTAAGCAGGGATGTTATATTCAGGGAAGATGTCTTTCCTTTCAAAAACAATACTAGAGTATCATGTGACAAGTTGTTTATTCCAGCTAGTACAAATAATGAGGTAATGGATATAGCTAAAATTGGAGTTACACATAAAGATATAACATGTCTAGAAGATGTGAGTAGTACACACGAAAAAGAGGTTGAATCAGTAGAAATTCCTGCAGAATCTAGTAGAAATACTAGGAGGTCTGAAAGAGAAAAAAATCCTCCTGTGTGGTTAAAAGACTGTTTCTTTGAGTATGAATAAACACTAGCTTATCCTATATCAAAGTATGTTGCTTATCAGCATTTAGCACCCAAATATCAAGCCTATGTTGCTGCATTTTCTGCCTCCACTAAACCTAGAGTTATATTGAAGCTGTCACAGATCCTAGGTGGGTGGATGTTATGAAAGAAGAAGTTAGTGCACTACAACAGAATAATACTTGGGAGGTAGTGTGTTTACCTGTTGGAAAAAAACCTATTGGATGTAGGTGGATTTACAAAATAAAGTATAAAGCCAATGGTGAAGTAGAGAGGTTTAAAGCTAGATTAGTAGCAAAAGTATATAGTAAAAAGGAAGGGATTGATTATCAAGAACCATTTCTCTACCGTTGTGAAAATGAAAACGGTAGATTAGTACTTGTTGTGTGCATTGCGGCTTGACTTCCCTGCTTTTTTTCAATTCAGTCCCTCCTCCTTTTTTAAGATATCCCTATAATCTATTTCTTTACTCGACATAGCTTCTCTTTTACAATCTATTGAAAATCCTACTCCCCACTTTCCGGTCCCTTCCCTCTCTCCGCCCGTTTCCTTACATCCTCCCGTTCTATCCTCTCTGTCCCATTTTCCAGACTTCGCCTCCTCACCTTCATCTTCTTGTCTCTCTTTTATGTTCATGCTCTCATTCTACTCACTTGTTTTCCCTTTTCCCTTGATGTCCTCCTTCTGAGCCCCCTCATCTTGTTTCACCCCCCTCTTCTCTACCCCTTTCCTTTTTCGTCTCCCCCTAGCGGTTTATCACTTCCAACTCTTCCCTCCTCCCTCAGCGTGTCTCTGGCCTTTCCTTCCTCCTCAGCTCCCTCTTTTCCACTCTACCCCACTTTCGGTCCACCTTTCCCCCTCTCCCCCACCCCAAATTCGGTTTTATCCTTACGCCCCTTCCCCCCTCACTTCCCCCCCACGATTTAAACTTGCCTCGCTCCTTCCTTCCCGCTTTTTCCTCCTCTTTTCCTCCACTCTTTATCCTTTCCGTTATTACCCCCCGCGTTTTTTCCCCTGCTCCCCCATAACTTATTGTAATTTTCCCTACACCCGTATTTTTATTCCATAGTCTACTTCTAATATCCTTCCTCCGGGTGTCCCCCTCAGTAGGACCTTTTTGATTTAATTTTACGTCCAGACTCCCCTTGTCATTCCTCGCACTCTCCTTGTGCGGCTTTTAGTGCCTTCGTTCCTCCTTGCCTTCATTTCTTTTCGTAACCTCCCCCTGCGGTGTTTTGCTCCTACCTGTCTTTTTCCTCCCGATATTGTCATGTTCCCCTTTATTTTTTCTCTCTTCCTCTCTTGTCCCTTTTCTCTCATCATCACCGGACCCCGTCCCTCTCTTTACTATCCCTTTTTTTGTCCGCATTCAATCACCCCTTACATTTGTGTCTTCTCCTCCTTCTCGTTTTCCACAAGTTATGTTTCCGTCCCCTGAATTTTCTCTTGTTGTCTCTTTTATTCGCTTTGCTTGCCTGCTTTTGTCCTCTTCCTGGCCCCCGGCACTCCCCCACTCCTCACTCACATCACTTCACCCTTTCACATCCCCTTTTACCTTCTTCCGCACTGGACCCCCCGAGCCTTTCTTTTTCTCTTCGTTTTTGTTCCTCTGTCTACCCTACTCTCATTCCCTCTCTTGCTTTAGTTCCTTTCACTGCCCTTCTGTATTTTCCCTCACGTCACTACATCAGTCTCCTCTCCCTCTTTTCTTCCTTATTCCAGTCGCCTTCTGTTTGTTACTCTTTTTTCCTCTTTCTTCTTTACTTCGGTTTGTCCTTTTTTCTTTTCCTTTCCCTTTATTACTCTCACACTTATGATTCCGTTGTTCGTTATGCATCCTTCCTTATCACATTCATTTCCTTTCTTCCCCCTTTCCACTCCTTCAATCTCTTCTTCGTAACCTTCCTAATTCTCGCGTCTGCGTCCTCTTTTATTCACCTCTTATTTTCCTTTCGCCCACCTCTATTTCATCCCCTAGGGCCCCCTATCACCTATTTTACCTCCAGCTACATTTTCCCCGTTTTGTTCTTTGTCCTCTATCTTCATTCTCCATTCATTCCTCTTCTTTCCTCCCCTCTCCCTCCCTTCTCCCCTCATTGCCTTTTCTCTAATTTCTAAATTCATTTTTACCATACGAGCAAAAAAAACAGTGGCATATCCATCAAATGGATGTGTTTAATGTTGTTTTACAAGGTGATTTGTTTGATGAGATTTACATGGAGTTGCCTCAAGGATTTCAGAGTCAGGGGGAGACTAAGAGAGTATCCAGACTCAAGAAATCCTTGTATGGATTGAAACAAGCTCCTAGGCAATGGAATGCTAAACTAATTGAGGCACTGATTAAGTTTGAGTTTCAGCAAAGTCAGCACGATCATTCATCGTTTACTAAGAAAACCACAGAAGGCATCACACTTATCCTTGTGTATGTGGATGATATGCTCATCACTGGTGATATTTTAAAGTTGATCAGTGAGACCAAAGGGTACTTACAACAGGCATTCAGAATGAAGGACTTAGGAGAGTTAAATAATTTTCTTGGTATTGAGTTTGCAAGGTCAAAGAAAGGTATCCTAATGCACCAAAGGAAGTATTCATTAGAATTGATTTCTGAGATTGGTCTAGGGGCAGCAAAGCCTGCTCTGACTCCGATGGACACTAATGTTAAGCTGACATCACAAGAGTATGATGATCATGTGAGTAAAACTAAAGCAAAACCTACGGCTGATCAAGGAGCTTATCAAAGACTCATAGGTAAACTTTTATACATCACTATGACCAGACCTGATATATATTTTTGTGTTCAGAATCTTAGTCAATATTTGCAAGCTTCTAAACAGTCACATATGGAAGCAACAATTAGAGTGGTAAAATATTCTGAAAAAAAGAGCCAAAACAGGGAGTCTTACTATCTAGTAGTGAGAAACTTACAGGTGTCAGCTTATTGTGATACAGATTGAGTTGCATGTCCTAACTCCAGGAGGTCAGTGACTGGGTATGTAGTCAAGCTATGAAACTCTCCTATTATGTGGAAGTCTAAGAAACAAACAACAGTCCCCAAGAGCTCAGCAGAAGCTGAATACAGAAGCTTGGCCTTAATAGTGGCAGAATTGGTATGGATTATTGGATTAATGAAGGAGATTGGTATAGAAGTTACTCTTCCAGTCAATGTATAGTGACAGTAAGGTCGTTATTCAAATAGCAACAAATACAGTCTATCACGAGAGAACTAAACATATTGAGATAGATTGTCATTTTTCATTCGAGAGAAGGTTATGGAAGGGATGGTTTCTACTAGATATATTCCTACAAGTGAACAACTTGCAGATGTACTATCCCTTATTTTGACAGTTTGAATAATACCAAATCTCCTGCGACTTCGTCCTCCCCTTTTGCTCATAAGTAATCTCTTCCCAATCAATTGATTGAGATGATCCGAATCTAAGAGTTTGTCCAAAATGCAACATGAATTGCTGATTTCCAAGTTAGGTATTCAAAACATCTTTAGAGTACCTAACTTGAGGGGAAGTATTGAAGGTGTCGCTTAAATATTCAAGAAGTTAGTTAGGAGTTTAAAAGTTAGTTACAAGTAGTTAGAAAGTTAACAAAGGCTAACTTACTTAGTAAGAGTTAACTAACTAGATTAGATGGTTAGGTAGGTTTATTCTTGTGTATATCTGTATATATAATATGTTTCATAAGCCATTGAAGGCTCTCGGATGGAGAAGATTTCAAAAACTCTCTTCTCTCTCAATTCGTCTTCTTCTCCTTCTTATATGGTTGTGTTGATATAGATTCTGTCTAAGATGTAGGTTCATACAATTTCAGTATATATTTTAAAACACTTTAAAAAATTTATAAAATACTAACTAACTAATTCTAGGCTATAAAAGAGAAAATTATACAAATTAAAATATAATAAAAATAAATAAGAAAATTACAACATACTAACCCACCAGTTTCTTTGTTAAATCTACATTAATGAAATAATATATTTTTATTTAAAAAATCTCATTTGCAAAAAAAAAAGAAAAAATTATATCTAAAACATGACTCTATTCTTTTTATAATTATTTTTATTGAAATGTACTCGTTAAAACTGATTATAAAATATCAAAATTAAGCATAACTTTGATAACTTATTTGTATATGCTTGTACAAATTTATATATCAAAGAGGACTAATAAATATTGTTGAAGGAATAAATTAACCCTTATGATACTTTATCAGGATATAATATATGTACCATGTGTATCATATAGGACTAAAAAGTATTTTTAAGGAAGGCTGAATTCATCGGTGGCTTAGACACCTTAATTAAACTTTGTTCATTTTAGACATCTCATGTCATGTTTTCTTGTGTCATTTTAACACTTTTTAAGGAATTGACAAAGTATGTGTGTTACACTGATTTTAAACGTGTTGAAAGCATTTCTTTTGTGAAAAAAAATATTTTTTTTCAGTTAATCTTCTTCCCTCTTACTCCTTCACCTTTCCCACCATTATGTATTGATTTTGAGTAAAATGAAAAAAATCATATATTCATTGAAAAGGATTGAAAATGAATCATAAACTAATTGAAATACCTTACAAAAGATATTTTTTTAAAAAAAAATCATATCTAAAAAATAACATCATTACCCACTGAAAAAAAATGGAGATCCGCCATTTTTGTTCCTATCTTTCTCTCTCCCTCTCTTCCATCAAAACGTATTTTATTTAGAATTAGAATTATTAGTTATAAAAAAATATGAGACTTCATTTTTTTCGGTGGAAGGGGGGGGGGATTGGATCTAAATCTCCTCAATTTTTTCGGCGGAACTCTAATTTTGGTTGAAAAAAATTAGATATTTTTCTTATTGAAATATTTTTAAAATATAAATTTAAATGATTTTTCTTTCTTCTTTCTTTTAATTATTTTTATTTTTTTTAACCAAATTAACACATGTATTCTCATAATCTGTCATGATGTCATGTCATCCGTGAGTGGATCACACACATTTTTTAATTTTTGCTAGCTGATTGTTGAAGAAGTGTCAAAATGACATAGTGAAACATGTCATAAGGTGTTTAAAATTAACAAAGCTCACTTGACATGTCTAAGTGAAAGTTGGTGTAAATTTAGGTAGAGGGTCATTGGTTCAGCCTTAAAGGAATGAAACAATATCTATGATATCCTGGCAACATATAATACATACCATATATGTATGATATATGACTCAAAAAAATTTTCGAACGATTGAATCGTTCATCTATAAAATCTTGTTGTGATGGATAAATCAGAATGAATCGTTCATCTTATAATATCTTGTTGTGATGGATAAATCATGTGAATAAGCCATTCATATACTCTATTAGTATATGATATTGTTAAATTAGGTCTTAGGTCTAACTCACACCTTTAAAATTAGCTCAAAGGGAGAAGGATTGTCCAAGCCTTATAAGGAGTTCACTCATCTCATTAACCACCGATTTGAGACTTTTATCATTCTTTAACAGATATATACTATGTCGATATCATAGCGAACTGAGTTGTGTTTTTCATGAAAGAATGAATTAATTCTTTTTGATACTTTGTCACTATATCATATACATCATGTTTAATATCATAAAAAACTAAAAAAGTGTTTTATTTTGAAAAAAAATGAACATGACCTTTATTAATATCCTATCAATATATATGATATAAATCGTGGGTATCATAAAGTATTTGTGTCTTTTTTAAGAAGTTGAAATTGTTTTTCTCATTTTCTTATTACATTAAATTGTTAGTTATAAATATGAGTAGTAGCAGTTGGATCATAGATAAAATGCATTTTTTTTAAAAACAGATGAATCGTATTTGTAATAATTTGTCCGTAAGTGACATATGATATTTATGAGTTGTAAACTATGGTTAGATATTGTGTGCATAATATAATTTTGACCGGAGAATCATGATTCTGTCCGCGGACATGGCGTTTGACCGATAAAATATGGAATTTAAATAGTAAAAAGATTTAATTAAGTGTTGATGTGTTATTGTATATGAAATTTTTTATGGGTGTTTTGTATGGATATCATCTATGTTTTGATTAAATAATTGAATTTGTTGTGTTGCAAGTGTGCTTATAGTTTGATGAGTTATTCGAAGTCGAGGTGAGCTTACGGATGAACAGTTACATGTATGTGTGAGAATAATAGGCGTAACATATCGACTTGCAATTTTATAAAAGGCTCGAAACAGAGTTAGCTTCTGAATGAGTGGTTACATATTTCCAAAAAAGTCGGGTACCATAACGACATGATATATACATAAACTTGATCCCCACAGATCCTAAATATTGGACATAAATAAAATCTTCAGTGTGTCCATACAATCGAGGGAAAGTGTGATGCATTGATTATAAATATGTATAATGATGCTGATGTACATATGTGCACATATATGAAGCTATGTATAACTCTTATGTTGCTTTTTTGTCATAGTTGATGTTATTGATCCATGACATTAGTTGATATAACTAATTACTGAATATACTTGTTACATATATTGAAAAATTTTGTTGGTTAGATTATTAATTAAAATGAACGGGGTGATTGGGGCGTTATATAGGATATTCATGATTGCCAATGTGATTCATATATTATGTTGCATGATTTTCTTGATGGCTGAAGATACTGACCAGTATGTGTAGTGTATTTGTAGCATTCTTTTTTGGGTGTAGTTGTATTGTAGATTGACTTAAAAATTTTTATGTTAAGCGATGAGTAAACATCCTTAACATTTATCTCTCTATTTCAACGAAAGTTATGTTGTTTAGTTTTGATCACCTTACTCGTTAAAGTTATGATTTTCGTAAACTTTAAAGTTTAGAAGTGTGTATGTTATTATTTGAAAGATTCACAATTGATGTTTTTTATATATACTTGATACAGGATAGTAAGAATTCATCTATTTTTATTAAGAATAGAGCAAGTGTTCATACAATTTCATAATTTTAATCGAAATAATCGTCATACGATATGATCAAAAATATAACATAATTTAAAATTATAAAATTCAAAGTGAAAAACAATCAAAGAACACATTTGGTATGATGACTATATAAGATAAACTTTTAGTACCTCTTAACTCCCGTTACAAAGTTTGTGAGAACTTATGTGGTATTAATGATAATCAATATGAAGATAATTATCACAATAGAATAAAATAATAATTATGAAATTAAAATAATTAAATGATAAAAATATTCTTCAAACCCTTTTTTCTATAGAAAAGAATCCTATATAAGGTGAGCCAACGAGGGCCAAAACCCTTGCAAAGTTGTTAAACCCTGTTGATCGAAATGGGGAAGGTGAAAGGGAAGCATCGCTTGGACAAGTACTATCATCTTGCCAAAGGACGAGGTTATCGTTCTAGGGCTGCATGGAAGCTTATACAACTCGAGTCCAAGTTCAGCTTTCTACGTTCATCACAATCAGTACTTGATCTTTGTGCAGCACCTGGTGGTTGGATGCAAGTTGTTGTTAAACATGTAACCGTTGGTAGTCTTGTTATCGGTGTTGATTTGGTTCCAATTAGACCAATTTGTGGTGCTATTTCTGTTCAACAGGATATCACTACACCTAAATGTCGTTCAACTATTAAGAAACTTATGGCTGAGAATGGATGTAGAGCTTTTGATTTGAGTTCTTCATGATGGTTCCCCTAATGTTGGTGGTGCTTGGGCTAAAGAAGCTACTACTCAGAATTCATTGGTTATTGATTCTATTAAGCTTGCTACTGAATTGTTGGCTCCAAAAGGGACTTTTATTACAAAGGTCGCTAAAAATTCAATCTTTTTTTATTATGTTAAGCTTGTTGAAGTTATTATGAATGTTGACAAAGCGAAAAAGACTCTGTGCCCGGGGATGAGTTCCTTTAGTTAGTTAATGGATTTCTGCTGTTCTCTTATGTAATTGGTTACTGGTCTGGTTAAGTTTTTGTTGCTATTTATGCCCTATATGAATCATGTGGAGTAATGCCAGAAAGCTTTAGTAGTATATGACTTGTAATTTTGAACTCTATGCAGTTGAATTCTGACTATGTTTAACACAGCTATTTGGCTAGAGAGAGAAAATTTTGAAAATTTCATTTCAACTGAGTTGCTGATTAAATTATTTTATTTCCTTCATATGTTTTACCTTGCCCGGCAGCTGTGCTATTTATTCTATTTTCTTGTCTTTGAGTATTTCTGCTGTATCTTAACCAAAGTGCATCCTTTAAAGTTGATCCTCGTGAAGGAATGAGCACTAAATATCTTACATTGGTATCAACTATCTAAACACTACATCATTATATTCTTGGTCAATAATGATGTTCTTATATATCCTTTTCATTGTCTCATCCGTGTATTTTTTGGAATGGTTGAGTGCATCTCTGAAGCCAATGGTGTATTTGGCTGAATTCTGAGAGTTTTGTCTTTGCTTTAACTATCTCCCATGACCTACTGATTATTTATTGTGCCATTCTTCCTGCCTCATATGTTGGCAAAACTCTTGGCATGCACATGTAGTTGTCCAAAATGAAGCCCTTGGCCTCTTTTAATAATGTTGATTCTGGCTCTAGTATGAGATCTATTGGTATTATTTACAATTAAAAGCAACCTCAAATAACATTTTTAGGTTCATTCCTTTTACTTCTGGGAGGCAATGATCAATATTTGTATTTGTTGGAGCGTAATTGTGATGAAAATACTTTTTCTCATGCTCATACAAACAGAGTTGTACAATAGACTGATATGGTCTCCTCTTTTAGATTTTCAGATCTCAAGATTATAATGCAGTTCTTTACTGTCTAAGACAGGTAATTTTCCACTTCTATACAAAGTTCTATTTTCAAGTATAAAGGATCAAATTATCCCTCACTTTGAATTTCATCTACAGCTTTTTGAAAAAGTTGAGGTGGACAAACCTCCGGCCAGTCGTTCAGCATCTGCTGAAATTTATATTATAGGTTTGAAATATAAAGCACCTTCAAAGATCGATCCACGACTTCTTGATATAAAGCACCTTTTTCAAGGAGGAAAAGAACCCCCCAAGGTACTGGAAGAGTTTTTGAATTATGGTCCTCTCTCACACTATCTCCTTAACCCCCTCCCCGTTTTATATCTTTTGCATGCTAGGTCCGTGCAGTTTCCTTTTCCTTAACATATATGCGCTCCTATAATCTAATTGAGTTTCTTGTGTGTACTTAATTAGGTGATTGATATACTCAGGGCGACGAAGCAAAAGAGACACCGAGATGGGTATATCCTATGCTGTCTATTTATGCATTTGAAAAAAATTTTAAATCCATGAAAAGGAACATGACATCATTGACTATAATCAAATGATACAAACATGTTTTTTGTGCATAGATTTTTGGGACACTGAACTTTGTAAACTGAACCAGTCTGCTTTTAACACTTCCCAGAATCTGCCCTTGTAGTCCAACTGATGCAGGGAAGCAGATGATGTGTTTGTCCTTTTTGACAAGTACACAACTCACTAAATGTAGTATCTATGGGGATGCTTGACCAGCTTCTCATACGAGCTTGAATTACGAGAAGAAGCTGAATACGTCTTTGTTTGCTAAATAATAATAATAGGTGACCATTCTTTTGAAGAGATGCAGTGACATTACATAAGGAGAAAGACAGTTTGCTAAAAATAAGTTGTTTTTTCCCTTTTCTTTTGGTTTCATCATATGGGTTGAGTTCTTGTGAGATTTTTTGTTGAGGAAGCTTAAGCGAAGTGAAAAACAAACATCTGACAATGGGCCATGATGCTAGGTTGGGAGGTTACTAAGTAGTTTGAGCACTGAAAAGAGTGTAAAATTGTCAAATGATGAACGGGAGAAGACAGTGTGTGGTGACAGAGAGAGAAATGTGTGAGTTTGTGGGGCTCTGGCCTTTGGCCATTGAGGGCCCTTTTAGCTTCTGCATCCCCGGCATCGCAGCAGTTTGTTCTTTATTCTTCCTAAAACTTGGCCTGCTTCACTTCCTTCATGGTCTCGCAGGACGGTGGATTATGACTGTTTGTTCCATCAAAATAAAGTGGATGTTTGTTTATCAGTCTGATGCTGAAGTTTCACTCTCCAAATCTCTTTCGTTGCATGTATTAATGAGAATTTTGGACTGAGTTGATAATGAAGCTCTCAGCTTGCTTAGTCTTCCTCACTAGTAAACTTCCAGCCTCAACTTGTACTAGTCCGTTTTAGAGCCTATAATTGTTGGGACAACATGTGAAACCTCTTAGCTCCCGTTTGGCCATAGGTTTTGAAGATGAAACTTCAACATTTAAGTTTTTGAAGTTGTAAATTTGGAATTTGAAGTTTTTTGAGTGAAAGTCCAAAAAACCCCAAAAATTGAAGTTTACAAATTTGAAGCTTCAAAATCCAATCAAATTTCATGCCCAAACAGCGATTTGAAAATATATTTTCAAAAGGTATGGCCAAATGCTAGCCTAGTAAATTGAGACTCGTCTTTTTTATTATCCATCAATAATAGATGATGTCATTCCAGTAGCTATTACCTTGAAATTTGAATTTCCAACTAATTGTCAACTTTCAAATGATTCATGTTAACTTTGATTCAGTCTAATGGGTTTGCCATTCTTAGAGCTAAATCTGGGTGAAGATTTCAGTTAGTTGGTTTCCTTATTTCTATTTTAGATGCATGAATTGTCCCATCACACTTGCATCTATATGACATTTGTATAAATGAACCTTGCAGGTACGAAGATGGGCGCCAACAGTCTTAAGGAAGTGTGTCAGTTGTAGATTGGTATGCGTCCGATAAACCCTGTTAGGTCCTTAGTTTTCATTACACAATGAGCTTTGATGATCCTGCGTGTTTGGCCATTAGAGATCACACTCTTACAACAGAGGAGGTATATTTAAATTGTGTTTATTATAGGCTATAAGCATGTGTTACTAGATGCTGTAGTGCTTGCTATTCCTTGTGAGTGGATAGATGTATGAGGATCTTCAACTTTTGGTCAGGTTAAAGGTTAAATCTCTATGTGATGATTTGCGTGTTCTTGCAATAGAAAGAAATTCAAGTATTCTCTTAAGTACGAAAACAGAAACCTTTAGCACCTTTCTGTTTGATGCTCCAAAGTTCGGTGAATTTAGTACATATTCTCTATTCTCATTCTTTTTTGTTCCTCTTATGATTTTTCTAATGCAAAAGATGCATTTTTACTAGGTGGCGTATGCAGATAAGAAAGGCTTTATCACCTGAAAAAATAAAGACCCTAACAGTTGTTGAAAGTGAGAGCAAAGAAGGTGAAGATGAAGATGAAAGAGTTCTCAATGAAATAAAGGAGAAAACCAATATTTTGGAGAAAAAGCAGAAAAAAGAGAAGAAACTTCAAGCAAAAAGACGAGCCAAGGTTTATGCATATGCTCCACCAAGTCTCTTTCAATTTTTGTTTTGGCTTGCTGCTGTTGTTTACACAATAGTTAAGACTGTTCCATACAACATCATCTGGGGAGTGTTATTTTCTGTTGAGCTCAGAAGAATTAATGGACAAGCAAGTATCCCAAATTGTGAAATTTTGTGCTTTTCCCTTATGAAAACAAGTGTGCTTTCATGCATTTCAAGTTGTCGACATTTGGAAAAAACTTATGGTGGCTCCTCGCCGTCTTCTGAATACCCTCGTAAACATCTTCTCTTCAGGGTATCTTAGCTATAAACAGATTAGTCGAACTAGAGCCTGGGAAAAGTTGCAGTTCAGAGCCAGGTGGAATATTTATTTGATTGCCTGTAGGTCAATGACTAAAAACTCACACCTGGGCATTCTGGGAAAAATTAAACTTGCTACTAAGTATTATTTGGTTGAAATATTGACATTCGGGTTTCTTGATTTTTTTATAACTGAGAAACCCTTGAGTCCAGCGGCTCTTGGTCTGAAACTCAGTGGATGGTCTGTTCCGCTACACTTCTCCACTTAAACACCAGGCTTTTCTCTGCGGTCGGATTCAACCTGTGACAAGGTGGTCTGTAGTACCTGCTTGTTTCCGGTGGGCTATTTTGAGAGAAAGAAACCTCAGGTGTCGTGAGAATATTACTAACACCATTCAGAAGGTTAAAGAAAATTGCATTGACGTGTTGTATATTTGGTGTAAAGAAGATGGTATAGAAGAAGTAGAACAGTTGGTGGATTTCCTGAGATCTATGTAATTACGGAAATTGCTTGCAACTTTTTGGAAGTAGCCAGAATACCCTTAATGCTGGTGAATACAACTCTACCTTTAACAAAAAAGAAAAAAAATTCCTATCTCTGACGAGCGCCTAATTCACACATCACTTGTTGTGCTCTTAACACTCGACCAAAGTTTTGGAGTGGTTTCTTGAATTGATATGGACCCTCTAGCAACTTCTGTTACTTTCTTAAAATCATAAAGTAGTCACATGGGATCTATTTCACTGATTGTTTCCTTTTTATTCTTCTGATTGCAGGAAAAAGCACGCAAGGCACTTGGGATACAAGTAGATGCGACAGAGGATGGTTATGGTGATCAGGATTTGTTCTCTCTATCTTCCATCAAGGTATTTCACACTTTAGCTTCTTTGTTATATCATTTGCACTGGTGGACTGGATGCGGCTTTTACAGAGAAATTGTTTTTCCTCAAAGTTAATCTGGTCGAAATCTCTGCTCTTCGTCATCCATATGCGGTCTTGTATATTTTAGAAAATCTACATCTAGATTTCACATGCATTTGGAAAAACATTTCAGGGTAAGAAAGATCTTGTAGCTGTTGATAACAGTGAATACAACAAAGAAACTACTGAGGTAAGCGATGAAAGTGATGAGGAAGCCCAGGAACATTCATCCAGTGATCTGGACTCTGAAGATGAACGCAGAAGGTATTATGGCCAGCCCTTTGCGGATCTGCTTCTATAATTGATTGTTGCCTGTAAACTTCTAAAGCTACAAGGTCTCTTTTTCCCTCTTTTTCCCTTCATTTTCAGACACGATGATAATATTGAGGCATTATTTGATGAGGCTTATGAACGGTATTTGGGTAGAGTGGAAGGTAAATCAAAACAGAGAAAGCGATCCAAACAAGCACACTTGAAGGATGATCTGCAGGTAAGTGAGGTTTAAGTTGCACTACAAAATTTATATCCGTACATCCTCTCCTTTGTTCTTTTCCTGTTTCCTTTTGCTATGGTCCGAGCTTCTTGTTTCCTTCAACAAGTACTTTGTATATAAATTCAATAGAGGTCATTCTTTTAGTGCTTAATTGATGATGCTCTGCTAGATTTAGTAGGAGCTAACTTGTTTGAGCTTTGTTCTAATTTGGCAAAGATTTAACTCCTGTTTTTTCTGGTTCAAAATTGATCTGTTAAAAGACTCCTAATCTGGGTTGTGTTTGCCCCAGGGAGCACAACTTCATATCCTTCCTATATACATACTTGACTTGTTATTATTTACATTTATTTCCTATATTACAACTTGTTAGCTGTAATAAAGTGGCATGCAGATTTCAAATAAATATTGACTGCGATTGTAAATTTGGTAAGATTCAGTTTTTACCAAAACAAAAGTCAAATTCAAATTGATTTAAATAAATCTTGACTGGCCTTATACTAGGATTACGTAAAAGGATTGAATCAATTTTTTGTCATTATCTTAAACTTTCCAAGTGCCTTTCATAAATCATCTAAAAGAAAGTGTAACAAAGTGGTTTGTTTTTTCACATGGCTTCTTCAAGTTACTCAGGAGTTTTTCTTTTCTGTCGTTCTTTGCATTAATTGTAGTGCTGCTCTTTCTTTTCCAGGATGGCAATGATGATAGCATGATGATTGATTCTGCTCAAGACTCTGAGAGTGACATGGAAGATAATGAAGTCAACCCTCTTGTTTGTAGCTCTGAGGTGCACACCTCAGGAGGAGAATTATAATATGTGGTTTCCTCAGTGTTTTTTGCTGAAGCAGAAGAGCAGGATGTCTTGGACATGTATGACATTAATGATGAAATGCAAATAGATGGAGGGGCTAAGAAGATCCAACAATCTAAGGAACTGACAAATGATAAACAGCAGGGAGAAACTAAGGATATGACGAGGAGGAAAACAAATGGTGGTTTACAGGTCTCAGCTTCTAAGACAGATGATGATTTTGAGATTGTTCCTGCTCCTGCTACTGATTCTAGTGACTCATCATCTGATGAATCTGATGACGATATTGACACCAAGGCTGTAATATTGGTTACAGCAAAAATGACTCTGAAGAAAAGGCCTAGGGAAGAAATGATTGATGATGCTTACAACAGATATATGTTTCACGATGAGGGATTGCCGAAGTGGTTTGTTGTTGAGGAAAAGAGAAATTTCCAGCCAGTGAAACCCGTGACAAAAGAGGAGATTGCTGCAATGAGAGCTCAATTTAAAGCAATTGATGCTCGGCATGCAAAGAAGGTTGCAGAAGCCAAAGCTCGTAAGAAACGGGCAGCACGTAGAAAGCTAGAGAAGTTTAGGAAGAAAGCTAACTCAATATCAGACCAAACTGAAATCTCTGAAGGTTCAAAGAGAAAAATGATTGAACAACTATACAGGAAGGCAGCGTCAACAAAAAAAACAGAAAGGGAATATGTAGTGGCAAAGAAGGGAGTTCAAGTTAAGATTGGCAAGGGAAAGGTCCTTGTCGATCCAAGAATGAAAAAAGATGCAAGAAAGCATGGAATGAAAAAGAAGACGCAACCAAAAAGGAAAAGGCTCAGGAAAGGCTTCAACAGCAGCTTAAGCTCATGATTTTTGTTATTCACATTTTGAAATGAATTAGTCTTCAGATTTTCTGATCTCTTATTGCCTTTTTCTGTTTTCTATTTATATATACACTAGGGAATTTGGTGGGCCCGCGCTTCACGCGGTCTTAAAATATATATAAGGATTACCTTTTTTCCAATCATCATTATAGTTCTCTTACTCTCCTACGTAATACTTTACTTTATTTTTTTTTACTTATATATTAATTAGAGATCGTTTTGCTATGACGATTGAAATGAAACTTAACAAATTAACATCTATAATCGTATTAAATATGGATAATTACATTATTAGCAATATGTCAAATTCAATGTATTTTTTTTTTAGTCATTTTAATGTTTGATCAGTAGTTTATATATGTCACTTCCTACATTGTTTTGGAATATAATTAGTTTGAATCTTTATATTACACAAGATGGCATATACATTTTTCTCGAGTATATAGAATTATATATTATAAGTAACTGAAAAATCACTATGAAATACATCTGCACACATCTTATATTCTTTTTCATCTTGATACGATAAAACTTCCTTTGAATAGTTCATTTTTCATCAGTTTTGTTCCTTTTTCAATATACAATTTCAATTGTATGAATTTTTTGCATGAACACCTATATTGATGTTTTTAGTTCTTTATTTGCATTTATATCAAAGATATTGTTTACATTTTGTCAATTTGCTTTTTCAGAATGTTATCCCAAATGTTTACGCTATTATTAAGTTCAATATAAAGATAATAGATTTTATATAAACTTACTTAAAAATATTTGATAGATAATACCTCTTCCCACATATTATCTGTATAGAATAATAATTTTAAAAAGTTTTCAGTTAAATTAATACTTTGATAATATGCTTTCATTTCAAATATACTTCTTCATTCTCAAATCAATGATTGCACCTCTTCTATAGATAAAAATATATGGACCCCCCTCAAATATATACACATTACTTATATAATTAAATATTTAAAATCTTAATCATTATTAATCACTACTCATATGAAAAGTTTTTTATGTACAAAATTTTGTGTTTAGTTTGTATAAATATTAAAATCAAATCAATATTTTTATAATAGTTAAAAATCAAATCAACTTATTTAGTCATTTGTATTCATTTTTTTATTTAAAATTTTCAAAAGATACTATTTTAACTAATAAATTAATTTATCAATCCATGGAATAAATTTTTTTGGCATATATTCTTATGTCCTATTTTTAAATTTCATAAAATAGGTATTAAATATTTTATGCACTATTTTATATATTTATTTTGATCACTATGTCATTATAACTTCAAAAGAGTTATAAAATATGATTTTCATAGTATATAAAATACAATTATGTAATATTATAAATATTTTGCGTGAAGCGCAATTAAGTATAGCAAACCACGCAAAAAGAGGAACAATTTTGACTAAAAAGATTTACAAAATCTCAATTATGGGATCAATATTTTCATTATTAGATTTTGTTTTACAATTAACTTCTTCTTCCATTTCATGATAAAATAAAACATGAAATAAAAAAATGAATAAACTAAAGTGGATACAAATATAAATAAATAAAATTATAACACAGTGTTCATCAAAGTATACTATTTTTTTCATTTTATGTGTTTATGTTGGCAAATCATTAAATATCGTCTATCATAGTTTGCATATCTAATATATATATAGACTATCTATATATCTCTCTATACTATATATATATATATCTATATATCTATCTATCTCATATCATCTAATATCATCTCTATCTACCTCTCTTCTCTATATATATACCATTTTTCCCCTCATCATGAGTTCATCAAAATGAATTCCAAAAATACTTACAGTTGGCCGCCAAAGATTGTCTCTTACACTCAAGCACATTTATATAGGTATATTTATTAGAACATCAATAAAATTATCATAATTTAACACATTTAACATTGTGAAATACTATGAGTAGTTCTCAACATATGGAAATATAAAGTTATTAACCTCTAAATTTTGTGGCAAGATTGACTCTCTTCATCTTTAACATGATTAACACAAAGCCAAGAAAAATCAATATGTCATAATTCATAAGATTTTCTCTATCATAGTCCAATCAAATATAATTAGAATACAATAACATTTGCTTAAAAAAGGGATGTCTACATACTACATTTAAAATTGAGAGTTATGAGGAGTTATCCGCTATTATAATCGCCATCTAAGTTCTAACAATCTAACGCGATATAATTTCTAATTCTGAGGCCGTTACTCGCGATTATAGCGACTATACCGTTACTGAATCTCCAGAGTACATATTTCTTAGTTTAAGAAGGAAAATTAATGCGATTCATTAAGGGACTGCTAAATTCAAAGTTCTCTATTACGTTTTGTAAGATTAGTTTCTTCTTATCTATTTAATCGGAGGAAAATGAAAATGAAAGAACTGAAATGTTATTAGATAGCAATTACAATTAAAACATTCTCTATTCGAATTAATTTTTATTAGATCACAAATTTACATCTATCTCATATGGTTTCAATTAATAACTTAAAAAAATGTCAAACTTTATATGTTTAATAAAACACCACATTAGTGTTTCTTACAAGGATATCGGTGTGCTCAATTCAGAATATAGCATTAAAATATTCAATACTAAAAACATATTTATATTTATATTTTTTTGTATTGATTACTAATATACTAAAAAAAACCATATCATATACTTTTAGAATCAAACATATTCAGTAATATTAAAAAAAGTGTATCCATATGGATTATACTTTAATTCACATGGAAAAATCTAAAATCTTAATTATAATATATATAAGCAAAAACAAAATTTGCATCTTTTCATCTTCACAACACCAATGATGAAATAATTCATTTTTTGTTCAAAATGACAATCACATAAAAGAACCAAACACAATAATGTTATTAAATCAAAGAATTAAAACATGAATCTTACAATGTTTGAAAATCATCAACATTTTACTACTACTACAACTCTCTAATTTTGCATTAATCTCCAAGATAATTAATTCTTCTACTTCATTTTGTAGAACTTGTGACCAATAATGTGATGACTCTTTCAAGCATTTACCGATGATCTTCATCACAGGTGAAGATCATATTGTGACATCATCTTTTCAATGCTCTTCTTTTTTTAATTTAAACTAATTGATGAAGAAAAAGATGAAGAAAATAAAATTAACAGATAACTACTAAAAAGAAAGATGAGAAAATAGGAAATGAACATGGCAACATCTCCATAGATAATTGTATTTATAGATAAATAAGTACTAAATAGTTAAAGACATTGAAAAGAGACATGTTATTTAAAGTAGAAATGTCAATAGATGTGTTTTTTTGTAAACTCATTTCATATAATTAGATAACAATATTAATAGATTGAATTTATAATTAATAAAAAATAGATTTAATAGAAAAAAGAAATTATAAAAAAACAAGAAAAATAAGAAACACATAGAAGCCCTATAGAGTGCCACATCAGCTGTTTTGGATTCAATTTATATATCTATATTGATTTACTGAAGCAATTTTTAAATCATGATAATTTCTTTTTTTAGTAAAACTACACTTCAATTGGAGGTGGCTAAGTCATAGAAATTTTTCGTAGTAGGAATACTTCAATCAGAAGCAATCTACTTTTGTAAATCATGAGATACTTTATTTGAAAGCACCCTAGAATCATAGTCACTATATTTTCTTAATGTGTGCATAATTTTCAGAACTTCAACCGATGATCATAAGATAGACATATAATATGGGTTCATATGAAATACTTTGAAAGCATGTAATTTGAATTAAATTATGCATAATAAGATTAAATATAATTGATTGGATCATAAATAATCAAAATTACGAAGAATCATATACGACTCGGGAGTTTTGGGTTGAAATGATTGAAGGGAATAGAGAAATCTTTGGGTCTCGATGAAGGAGAACATATACTTAAGCCTGGCAATTAGAGGAAGAGATTCAAAAGTTTGAAGAACCCTATTCCACTTGAGAGAACCCTTGGAGAGAATTTACAGTGAAAATTTTCAGGGATTTTGGGTGAGTGAGGGGAAAATAGGTAGGTTTTGAAGGGTAAAAGCAATCATAGGTCTTATTTATAGGGTCAAAACGACATAGTTTAGGTGTAGAAAAGATAAGAAATAGCTCAAATAACCCTAACTTCAAATTGTCAGAGGTGACCTACAATTCGTACAAGCTTTTGTGGACTGTCCTGGTCATCCGTTGATCAAAGTACTAGAGGCCAAAATTCCAATCACTTTTCAGGAGCACTTTCGACAGTTCGTAAAACCTTTCTACGAGTCGTAGGCCCCAATTGTAGAATCCAAAAGTCGATCAAAATTTCACCAAGTTTGGACCCCTTCCTACGAGTTGTATATACTTCTATAAACTATCACAGTGGTCTATAAGAATTCCTCTGGGTTTGGGCCTCTCTTACAACATTTGCCCCTCCTACAAACTTTATGACCTAGTATGCGGTCCCGATATGGCGGGGGTCGTGGCAAACATGCATCATAGCCAAGTTCATAATTTTCCTTTCAGCCCCACTCAAATACCTAAGTTTTCGTGGTGGTTACATTTTTAGTAAAATACAATCATCTCTGTTTCTCAAAACTAGTACCCCTGTATGAATTAGTCTTAGTTGAATCTAGCTAGTGGATCCACATAAGTTCATGATTATGGTCTTTACCGTGAAAAGTAGAATATTCTCTCTTTTTCAGTATGAGACAATACAATGAACTCCAGTTATAACTTATATGATTTATGTGGGTTAAGGGTATATTCCCACATAGGCTTATGACTTCCTCAAAGACATGAATTCCCACAAAGGCTTATGACTTCCTCAAGGACTTATGATACGATAATGATAATTATTTAAAGAAAGAATACATGACCTTATACTATGTTTTATGAAATTATATGATTTAATTTATGTTATATTTATTTGGTCATTGCATTATTATATTTTTAGATTTATCATATTATCTTGTTATAATCATGCATCGTTCTCCATATTCAGTACATTTTGAGGACTGACCACATGCATCTCTTGTGTGTGTATTATTTTATAATATAGATTCTAATGAATATTACTAAGACCGTGCTTTAGTCTTGATCCTATCATATATCAGGATTGTATTTTGAATCGGTCATCGGGGTCTTGTCATAGTTTGAGCGTCATGATCGGGTCCTAGATCAATTACTGGGGTTGATTTTTGAATCATAAATTATTTTTTTAAAAGTATTTACTAGTCTCAAGTAAAAAGTAAAAGATATTTTCTTGAAAAATATTTTTCATTCATCAATAAAATGTTTAATTTTTTTTCAAAAAAATATATTTTACTCACTAACCAAGCATGAGAAAAAACTAATTAAAAATCCACTTATTTTTCGAAAAAATATTTTGTTTTATATCGAAAATATTTGGCGCCCCTACAACCACGCCAATACAGGAGAAACAAGTACTCCGAATATTTTCCTACTTATGTGACATACCCAATTACATGTTTAGGCTTTAGTGTTTTGCACTGTGGCGGCAATCACGTGAAGAAGAATCAGCAAATCATATATAAAGTCGGCCAGGGGCCACCCCTAGCTAGCAAACTTGTTGTAAAACCTCTTGGTGGAATATGGGTGAAGTTGGGGTGAGGAAGGAGCATCCGTTTGGACAAGTACTATCATCTTGCCAAGGAACAAGGTTATCGTTCTGAGAGCGCCTGGAATGTCTTATCCACTCGATCCAGTTCAGTTTCCCTACGTTCATCACAATCAGTACTTGATCTTTGTGCAGCACCTGGGGGTTGATTGCAATTTTGTTCTGTTAAACATGTAAGCCGGTTGGTAGTCTTGTTTTATCGGTTTTGATTTGGATGCGCAATTAGGCAATTCTAATTCGTGTGCTTATTTCTGTCACCAGGATTTAACTACACTAAATGTCGTTTCCACTATTAAGAACTTATGGTCTGGAGAACTGGATGTGAGGCTTTCGATTTGGGTTCGTTCATGATGGTTCCCCTAAGTTGCGTGGCTTGGGCTATAAGAAAAGCTACTACAGTCAGAACTCATTGGTTACTTGATTTCGGTTAACTTGCTACTAGAAGTTGGCTCCAAGGGCTCTTTATTACAAATGTACTCGCTAACATTCAATCCGCTTTTCTATATTTTAAAGCTTGTTGGACAAAGTGGAAAAGACCCTTTACGTCTTACTATGAGCTTTGTGTTTTTGTCATATTAGATTCTGGATCTGCGATGATGAGTTCCTTTATTAGTTAATGTAATTGATTACTGGCGTTTTTATGTTTTCTTCGTTATTTATGCCTGTATGAATTATTTGGAGTAATGCCAGAAAGCTCTAGTAGTCTATGACTTCTAATTTTGAATTTAGATTAACGTTATTCTGTGTTGGCCGGTATTCTACTATTTTCAACTACAGTGACACGCCATTTGTTCCAAGGAAAATAAAAAAAAAACAGTCGAAAATTTGAAATGTCATTTCAACTGAGTTGCTGATTAAATTTTTCTATTTCCTTCATATGGCTTACCTTGCCGGACAGCTGTGCTCTTTTATTCTAGTTTCTAGTCTTTGAGTATTTCTGCTTCCCAAAGTGTGCATCCTTTAAAGTTGATCCTCATGAAGGAATGAGCACTACAAATCATACATCGCTGCCAACTATCTAGGCGCTACATTGTCATTATCCTGTTCAATAACTATGTTCTTTTAGTTCTTTTTCTTGATACATCATTCTTTTCGTTGTTTCATCAGTGTATTTTTTGAATGGTTGAGTGCATCTCTGAAGCTAATGGTGTATTTGGATGAATTCTGAGGGTTTTATCTTTGCTTTAACTATCTTCCATGGCCTACCGATTATTTATTGTGCTACAATTCCTGCCTCATATGTTGGCAAAACTCTTGGTATGCACATGTATTTGTCCAAAATAAAGCGCTTGGCCTCTTTTAACAATGTTGAATCTGGCTCTAGTGTAAGATCTGTTGGTATTTAAACTATTAAGCAACCTCAAATAACATTTTTAGGTTCATTCCTTTTTCTACTTGGAGACAATGATCATATTTGTATTTGTGTATTTGAGCGCAATTGTGATGAAAATACTTTTTCTCATTCTCATACAAACATACTTGTCCAGTAGACTGATATGATCTTCTCTTTTAGATTTTCAGATCTCAAGATTATAATGCAGTTCTTTACTGTCTAAGACAGGTAATTTTCCACATCTACACTTAGTTTTATATTCAAGTATAAACGGAACGAATGATCCCTCACTTTTGAGTTTCATCTACAGCTTTTTGAAAAAGTTGAGGTGGACAAACGCTCTGGCAGATCCGTTCTAGCATCCTTCTTAATTATATTATAGGTTTTAAATATAAAGCTCCTTCAAAGATCGATCCACGACTTCTTGATGTAAAGCACCTCTTTCAAGGAGGAATAGAACCCCCCAAGGTACTGAAAGAGTTTTTGAATTATGGTCCTCTTCTCACACTCTCTCCTTAATCCCCTCCCCCTTTTATCTCTTTTGCATGCTAGGTCCGTGCACTTTCTTTTCCTTAACATATAGACACTCCTGTAATCTCATTGAGCTTCTTGTGTGTACTTAATCAGGTGATTGATGTACTCGGGGCGACGAAGCAGAAGAGACACCGTGATGGGTATATCCTATTTTGCAGTCTATTTATGCATTTGAATAATTGTTTCAAGTGCATGAAAGGAACATGACATTCTATTGACTATAATCAAATCATAGAAACATGTTATTTGTGCATAGATTTTTGGGAGCTTGAACTTTGTAAATTGTCCATTCTGCTTTTGAAACTTCCCAGAATATGCGCTTGTAGTGGAACTGAGGCAGGGAGGCAGATGATGTGTTTGTCCTTTTTGACAAGTAAACAATTCACTAGATTTAGTATATATGTGGATGCTTGACCTTCTTCTCATACAAGCTTGAATTCGGAGAAGAAGCTGAATCTGTCTTGTTTGGCTAAATAATGATAATAGGTGGCCATTCATTTGAAGAGATGCAGTATACAAGGATAAAGACAGTTTGCTAAAAATAAGTTGTTTATTCCCTTTTATTTTGGTTCACATGGGTTGAGTTCTGGTGAGATTTTTGTTGAGCAAGTATTAGCAAAGTGAAAAACAAACATCTGACAATGGGCACCACAGGTTGAGAGGTTACTAAGTAGTTTGAGTACTGAAAAGAGTGTAACATTGTCAAATGATGAATGGGAGAAGACAGAGTGTATGGTGACAGAGAGAGAAATGTGTGAGTTTGTGGGGCTCTTGCCTTTGGAGCATCGCAACAGTTTGTTCTTTATTACTATCCTAAAACGTGGGTCCACTGCTTTCATTCACACTTTCGCTTCATGTTCTTGAGGCCGGGGAATTATGACTAACTGTGTTCCAATGCAAATATAACTGTTTATGTTTGTTTATTTGTCTGATGCTGAAGATTTCACTCTCCAAATATCTTTCTTTGCATGTATTAATGAGAATCATGCACTGAGTTGATAGTGAAGCTCTCAGGTTGCTTTGTCTGCTCTCAGACTTCACTAATAAATTCCAGCCTCAACTTCTACTAGTCCGTTTTAGAGCCTTTTATTGTTGGGGCAACATCTGAAACCTCTTAGCTCTTGTTTGGCCATATATTTTGAATTACAATTGAAAATTTGAGTATCTGAAGTTGTAATTTTTGGAATTTGAAATTGTGAGTGGAAGTCTTTTAAACCAAAAATATTGAAGTTCGCAGATTTGAAGCTTTCGAAATCCAATAAAATTTCATGGCAAAACAACTATTTGAAGATAAACTTTTCAAAATCTAGTCCCAAAATCTATGGCCAGATGCTAGCTTAGTATACCCGGCTCATCCTTTTTATTATCCATCATTAATAGATGATGTCATTCCAGTAGACCTTGACATTTGAATTTCTAACTAATTGCCAGCTGTCAAATGATTGATGTTAACTTTGATTCAGTCTAATGGGTTTGTCATTATTAGAACTAATCTGGGCGAAGATTTGAGCTAATTGATTTCCTTCTTTCTATTTCAGATGCATGAATTATCTCATCAGACTTTCATCCATATGACATTTGTATAAAATGAACCTTGCAGGTACGAAGATGGAGCCACAGTCCTAAGGAAGGTGTGCTCAGTTGCAGATTTTGTATGGTCTGATAACCCTGTTCAGGTCCTTGGTACGTTTTCTTCAATGAGCTTTGATGATCCTGCTGTTTGGCCATTAGAGACCACACTCTCACAACAGAGGAGGTATATTACGTGTGGTCTATTTTAGGCTATAGCCTGTTGTTGCTAGATACTGTAGTTGCTTGCTATCGTTAGCCTTACACTTCAATTTTTGTGTCAGGTTAAATCTCTATGTGATGATTTGCGTGTTCTTGCAAAGCAAGAATTCAAGTATCTCTTAAAGTACGAAACAGAAACCTTTTTAGCACCTTTCCGTTTTGGGATGCTCAAAGTTCTTGATTGAATTTAGTTACATTATTCTGTATTCTCATTCTTTTATGTTCCTCTTATGATTTTTTGATGCATTTTTACTAGGTGGCGTATGCAGATAAGAAAAGCTTTATCTCCTGAACAAATAAAGACCCCAACAGTTGTTGAAAGTAAGAGCAAAGAAGGTGAAGATGAAGGTGAAGATGAAGATGAAAGAGTTCTCAATGAAATAGAGGAGAAAACCAATATTTTGGAGAAAAAACAGAAAAAAGAGAAGAAACTTCAAGCAAAAAGACGAGCCAAGGTTTATGCATATGCTTCACCAAGTCTCTTTGAATTTCTGTTTTGGTTTGCTGTTGTTGTCTTACACATTGTTAAGACTGTTCCATACAACATCATGTGGGGATTGATATTTTCTGTTGAACTCAGAAGATTTAATGGACAAACAAGTATCCCAAATTGTGAATTTTGTGCTTTTCCCTTGAGAAAACAAGTGCACTTTCATGCATTTCAAGTTTTTAACCCCAAAAATCTTTTCTTCAGGGTATCTTAGCTATAAACCGAATTAGTCTTAACTAGAGCCTGGATAAAGCTGCAGTTCAGAGCCAGGCTGATTATTTATTTGATTGCTTGTGTAGTGGCAATGCACTGAACGAAACTCACACCACCAGGGCATTTTGGAAATTAACTGCTAGGCTACGAATTATTTGTAGTATCCTGACATTAGGGCAATGACTGAAACTCACACCAGGGCATTCTGGGAAAATTAAACTTGCTACTAAGAATTATTTGGTAGAAGTCTTGACATTAGGGTTTCTTAATTTTTTTTTGTAACTGAGAAATCCCCGAGTCCAGCGGCTGTTGGTTTGAGACACGGTGGATGATGGTCTGTCCCACTACACTTCTCCACTTAATTACCAGTCTTTTTTGTGCAGTCAGATTCAGCCTGTGATGAAGTGGTCTATATTACCTGCTTGTTTCTGGTTGGCTACTTTGAGAGAGAATCCTCAGGTGTCATGAGAATATTACTAACACTATTCAGAAGGTTAAAGAAAATTGCATCAACATGTTGTATTTTTGGTGTAAAGAAGATGGTATAGAACAAGTAGAACAATTGGTAGATTTCCTAGGATCTATGTAATTAAGGAAATAACTTGCATCTCTTTGGAAGTACTCAGCACACCCTTAATGTTGAAGAATACAACTCTACCTGTTTTTTAGAAAAAAGAGAGAAGATTTCAATCTCTGACAAGCGCCTAATTCACACATCACTTGTTGTGCTCTTAACACTAGACCAAAATCTGGTAGTGGTTTCTTGAATTGATATATACCCTCCAACAACTTCTGTTACTTACCTTAAATCATTAAGTAGTCACATGGGATCTATTTCACTGATTGTTTCCCCTTTATTTTTTTGATTGCAGGAGAAAGCACGCAAGGCACTTGGGATACAAGTAGACGCGACAGAGGATGGCTATGGTGATCAGGATTTGTTCTCTCTATCTTCCATCAAGGTATTTTCATACTTAGATCCTTGATATATCATTTGCACTAGTGGACTGGATGCGACCTTTACAGAGAAATTTTTTTTCCTAAAAGTTTTATCTGGTTGAAAGCTCTGTTCTTCAACGTCCAGATGAAGTCTGGTGTATTTGAGAAAATCTACATCTAGATATCAACTAGATATTGTAGCTAGAAACCGAAATAGTTGCTATGTGATAGTATCTACTTGTCTATTTTTTGTTAGGTTTGTTTTATTTATATATTTGCTTTAAGTTCGTGTTATGAAATTTGTGGTAGTTGAGTTGGATGATGCTTTAGAGGTGCATTTTGTGATAGGAAGAATTCGCTCTACTGAATCTTGTTAGCTAAACAACATTCTGAAAGCATATGTGAATTGATCAACATGGGTTGTTCTCTGAAGGGGTTCTTTAACTTATAGAACAAGCTGGTGAAAAGCCACAAGTGATTTTGATTTTAAAAGGGTCTTCTGAATTCACTTGCTTTTAGTTGGAAATGGTAATTTGAGATTCTGGGAGAAAAAGGAATGTAACGTAAAATTGAATGATGGTTTCCCAATTTTAGATTTTCTCTGAAATGAAAGGAATGTTGGGGAGCTTTTTAGCTAGGAAGGTAGCAGATTTTCTGGAATTTAACTTTCGACATATCCATACAGGATCTAAAATTTGAGATGTAAACATTGATTCAAAGGTTATATCATAACCAGCCAATTTATTGAGGTGATTTGATGGCACCCTTTTGGAATCATTGTGGATGCTATAGAACAATTGAACGTTAGTTCTTTTTTGGGTGCATCTAGTGGGATGCTATTCTGAAAGAAGATAATTTGAGGAGATGCGTATCATAATATTTATTGTTGCTTATGTAGAAGACACAAGGAGTAGACCCACATTTGCCCACTTTCTGCTAGTTTCATCAATAAATCTTAAATTCTTTAGAAGTGATGAAAGTTGGTAGACATACATATTGGAGGTTAGAAAAAGAGGTTATGGAAGATGCCTCCATTTGGTATTTTTGGTTAATATGGAGGGAGGAAATTTTGAAAGAATTGAGTGCTATCAGGGGCATATCTAGGATTTCGGCTAGATGGGTGTACGATTATGAAAAAAAATGTATGTTAAATATAAATTTGATCGATTTAACTTTTAGGTTCTTAATATGAACCATTAAATTTTAAAAATTATAACCACTTTGTCAAACATGCACTTGCTATAAGTTGCTAGATTTCTGATGGACAACCCTCCCTGATTTATGGTTTAGTTATTTTGTTATATCAGATAATATTGGTGACTTTGACTAATTACAGTTGTCAAGTTGCTTTAGAATCTTTCTGTGGGTAGAAGTAAATTGATATTTAGAACCATAACATTTTTTATAGGATACGACATTTCACAGATGTGAATGTTAATGATTAAATTTATATGTTATAATATACCCTAAAGAATTATCCATGATGTAATTAGTTTAGTTCAGTAAATAGAAAGGTGCAGTGGGTGGTGTTGGGAGGTATGTGGTTTGTAGGATAGCAGCAGGGGAGATGTGGGCTTCTTGAGCATTGTGACTTGGTTGAGGATTTGCAAGGATAGCAGTAACAGGAAGTTGATCGACCCCTCTCCTCATTGAGATACTAGCAACCTGTTTAAAAAATACTTTGAACCAAATATAAAGATGTCAGGAATGCACACCATTTCAATTTCCACATTTGTTCAATAAGCAATATGAATGTCTGTAACTTGTGGACATTTAGAAGTCAATGGCATCCACCAAGTAAAAAGTTGGTGTATCTGGTTGACCATCCTACAGTTGGGAAAATCTCAGAGCATTCTAAGGTAGTGTGAGGGTGAATTGTGCGGAGACGAGATAAGAAAAAACTAAGTTGCTCGGACTCGGGTGCGGGTATCCGAGACGGATGCGCATCCGAGAGTCGGATTCGGCAAAATTCAAATTTTAAGATTCTTGGCTGCGAATCCGAGTATGGATACGGGTACGGGAATACGACTAAAAAATTTCAATATTATAAGGGGGTAGGGAAGTGAATGATGGGTGAGTTAGGAGGTTTGGGATAGTGAGAGAGAAAGTCGGGAGTGGGTAGAACGGGTGAAATATAGTTATAAGATATTCTACTTCTTAATCTTATGCTAGTAACGTCTAGTCTGTGTGGATTAATATTTATACATTACTTTAAATTTGAAAATTTTAAAGCAAAATCATAATATATATTTAGATATAATTATACAATGAAATTTTAGATGTAATGTTATAAATACCTTATCTTTTATTCTATAGCAATGTCATTTGTTTCCAATCGCATCTCTATTTAAAGGAACCCATTTAATATAACTTATAGTTAATTTACTGGTATGAATTTTATAGCTCATTCATCCCTTTTATGTAATACAATGGAGTATACGTAAGAGTTTTAACACATTTAATATATTACTGAAGTAACTAATAAAACTATACTTATTTTTTTTATTAAAAAAAAACCCTTTCTCTGGCTCCCTGCAGAAGCATGTACTTATTAAGAAACGTCATATGTCCCTTTTCAAGAAAAAAGTAAAGAGCATGTATTTTCAGAAAGATTAAATAAAAAGGCTATTCCTTTTTACTTTTCAACTTTCAGAAAAAAACTCTTCTCTTTTCAGTTCTCTGTAGTTCTCACTTGCCGTCGTTGTCAGCCGTTAACTGATGTTTCTCTTTCTTCTCTTCGCTTCTTCTCTTTACTTTTTCAAGCTTTGTAATCTTATAACGCGTCGGAAACTTGATTTTTTCTACCGCAAATCTTTTCTCGGCTTCGGTCAAAGTGTCCGGATTGGATTGACTGAATCCGACACACACCCCGCAGCCGAGTCGTGTCGAGACGAGTTCGCCTGCAAAAATGAAGAGTCCGTGCAACTTAGAGAAGAAACGAAAATAGGGATGAAGTTGATACTTCCGGGACTACTGTTGGACAGTAATTTCTTGGGGTTGCTTTGGACCATCCTTAACATGGCAGTGCTGAACAGCAAACAGAGAAGAGAGAGAATGACATTTGAAGAGTATTGCTTTGGACCATGGCAGAAAAGGAATGTAAGACGCAGCAAATAGGACTGTGAGATGGGGTTATCATATTATACAATAAGAAATAAGAAACACATTTTTCTATAAGGTGGATGCGTCAACCTTGAATAAATCAAGTATGTGGATATCTCTTTATGGCTCTCAAATGGACTCGTACTTTAAGTGTTCGCACTTAGAACTTAAAGTTATCTCTCCCTTTTCCCCAACTTTTTTCATCTATCTTTTAAACCCTATTGAGAATAATCCTTAAAATAGCATGCATTTGGTGTACAATTTGGAGTGAGAGGAACGAAAGGTGTTTTGAGGGGACTCAGAACGACATTCAGAATCTTAAAATGAATTGTTTAGGCCTTTTTTTATTTTTGGTGCACAGAACTGAATTACAAGTTGTAAGTTGTAATACTTTTGAAAGGGGGTATACTACACTTTGGTTGTAGTATACCTGTGGATATATAGAAGTATACCTGTGGTTATATAGAAGTAAAGTTACCATTATCAAAATAAAATAAAATAGTAGTGATATGCGGATTTGTTTCACTACTAATCTTGATAATTTTTCTTTTCACCCAATTTAATTTATTTTTACTGCTATGTGAAGAGTCTGCTATAACATTTGTTAATTATATTCTTCACATGCATTTGAAAAACATTCCAGGGTAAGAAAGATCTTGTAGCTGTTGATAACAGTGAATACGACAAAGAAACTACTGAGGTAAGCGATGAAAGTGACGAGGAAGCCCAGGAACATTCATCCAGCGATCTGGACTCTGAAGACGAACGCAGAAGGTATTATGGCCAGCTCTTTGCAGATCTACTTCTATAATTGATTGTTGCCTGTAAACTTTTAAAGCTACAAGGTCTCTTTTTCCCTTCATTTTCAGACATGATGATAATATTGAGGCATTATTTGATGAGGCTTATGAACGGTATTTGGGTAGAGTGGAAGGTAAATCAAAACAGAGAAAGCGATCCAAACAAGCACATTTGAAGGATGATCTGCAGGTAAGTGAGGTTTAAGTTGCACTACGAAATTCTTAGCCTAGCAATCCCTCTCGTTAGTCTTTTCCGTTCCCCTTTGGCTATGGACCCGAGTTTTGTTGTTCCTTCAACAAGTACTCTGTATATAAATTCAATAGAGGTCATTCTTTTAGTGCTTAATTGATGATGCTCTGCTGGATTTAGTGGGAGCTTTAACTTGTTTGAGCTTTGTTCTAGTTTGGCAAAGATTTAATTCCTGTTCTTCTGGATCAAAATTGATCTGTAAGAGACTCCAAATCTGGATTGTGTTTACCCCAGGGAGTACTAGGCACAGCTTCATCTCCTTCCTATATACTTGATTTGTTATTGTTTACATCTATTTCCTGTATTACAACAACTTATGAGTTGTAATACAGTGCCGTGTAGATTTCAAATATATTAACTGAGTTGTAGATTTGGTAAGATTCAGCTTTTACCAAATTAAAAGACAAATTCAAATTGATTTAACTAAATCCTGTCTGTCCTTTAACTTAGGATTACATAGAAGGGTTGAATCAAATTTTGATCATTATCTTAAACTTTCCAAGTGTCTTTCATAAATCATCTAAAAAAATTTGTACAGTGTTTTTTTCCACATAGCTTCTTCAAGTTACTCAGAAGTTTGTCTTTCTTTTGTCTTTCTTTGCATTAATGGTAGTGCTGCTGTTTTCTTTCCAGGATGGCAATGATGATAGCATGATTCACGATTGATTCAGGGGGTAGAATTCGCTCAAGAACCCTTTTCTTGAACTGACAATGGAAGATAATTAATGAAGTCAACCCTCTTGTTGTGCCCCTTGAGGATGCACCACCTCAGGAGGAGATTGTGAAGAAGTGGTTTACTCAAGATGTTTTTGCTGAAGCAGAAGAGCAAGATGTCTTGGATAAGTATGACAGTGATGATGAAATGCAAATAGATGGAGGGGCTAAGAAGATCCAAAAATCTAAGGAATTGACAAATGATAAACAGCAGGGAGAAACTAAAGATCTGACGAGGAAAAAAACAAATTTACAGGTCTCAGCTTCTAAGACAGATGATGATTTTGAAATTGTTCCTGCTCCTGCTACTGATTCTAGTGACTCATCTTCTGATGAATCTGATGACGATATTGAAACCAAGGCTGAAATATTGGCTACAGCAAAAATGATGCTGAAGAAAAGGCCTAGAGATGAAATGATTGATGATGCTTACAACAGATATATGTTCCACGATGAGGGGTTGCCGAAGTGGTTCATTGATGAGGAAAAGAGAAATTTCCAGCCAGTGAAACCCGTGACAAAAGAGGAGATTGCTGCAATGAGAGCTCAATTTAAAGCAATTGATGCTCGGCCTGCAAAGAAGGTTGCAGAAGCCAAAGCTCGTAAGAAACGGGCAGCACATAGAAAGCTAGAGAAGTTTAGGAAGAAAGCTAACACAATATCAGCCAAACCGAATCTCTGAGGTCAAAGAGAAAATATTGACAGTCTATAAAACAGGAAGGCATCGTCAACAAAAAAACCAGAAAGGGAATATGTAGTGGCAAAGAAAGGAGTTCAAGTTAAGGTTGGCAAGGGAAAGGTCCTTGTTGATCCAAGAATGAAAAAAGATGCAAGAAAGCATGGAATGAAAAAGAAGAAGCAGCAGGACAAGGGGAAGAAGGGCAACCAAAAAGGAAAAGGCTCAGGAAAGGCTTCAGCAGCTGGCAACAAGGGAGGCCGGGGGAAGTGAAATGAACTTTAGGATCTTTGAGGAGCTTAAGCTCATGATTTTGTTTACAAGGGAGGCCGGGGGAAGTGAAATGAACTTTAGGATCTTTGAGGAGCTTAAGCTCATGATTTTGTTTACATTTTCAGATTTATTAGTGTAAGATTTTCTGGTTTCGTAATGCTTTTTCTTGCAACATTGTTTTCTATTTATATATACTTTTGATTGATGGTAGTTTATTGATTTCTTTTCTGTTTATTGTCCACCGTTCTCTCATTATATTTGATGGGGATTGGATTCTCGATTATATCTGGTTTAGTGAACATGTCAATTTCCAAGAGCTGCCTTTTACAGTGTGCAAAAAGATTCTTGGTAAATCATACATTTATATAGAAGTAGGCTTGCCTATGTGGTGTCATAAAAAATCAGGATATTCTTTTAATTTAATTATTTGGCTCAAGTCACATGTAGTTTTTTAAAATTGTTGCATAATTTATTTAGACATCTCAACTATCTAATTAGACACTCTAACATTAATGAATATGTACTTAATGAACACAAAATGATAATAAAACTTTTAAATTAGTGTGTAGTTCACACACATTGTCTTGAAAAATAACCAATAAAACTTCAACATGTGGCACATGACCAATTTATTGATTTCATTTTTTTTAAAAATTCCAACTTTTAATTTTTCAAAAAAATTGATTAACAAAAAGAAAAGAAAAAAATTTCCTCCCCCAACCGCCCACAAGAACCACCCATCTTTCTTCTTCCTCTCGTGAAGTCGACCGACACCTCCCGCGGTATTGAAAAAAGAAAGAACAAAACAAATCTCTCCCGGCCATTTAATTATTTGTCCTTTCTTCTTCTCCATAAGTTATCATAGATTATTATAGATTAATGGAGTGATTATTGTGAAAAATAAATTAACTTTGATAAATTATTTTGAGATTAATTACGAAGAAATCGGGAGGATTTGAAAGAATAATATCAATTTTCTAATATTATTTTATAACTTTAATGATTGGTGATGTTTGTTGATCGAAGTCGGAAATAGAGAAGAACGGGGGTTGCCTTTAAAATTATGATGTCCGATTAATTTTTTTCATTCTTGCAAGTTCGATTTAGCACTTAGCAGATTCATTTTTTTAATTTATATAGACCGAAAAAATAAAAAATAAAGAACCAACACAGAGTTTACAATGATTAAAATGGAGTGAAGAAGAAGACAACTGTTGGTATAGCCTACAGGGAAAGGGGTGGGAGGTGGGAGTGGGGGTGGATTTGTTTTCTTTTCGGATATTGTAACACAAAGGTTTATTTAGTTATGTTAATTAATTCAATGCCAAGTGTTATCATAAGTGAAAAAGGTAGAAGTTTTTATTGATAAAAAAAAAAAATTAATTTTTTTGAGACATGTTCACGCGCTTTTATGCAGCGAGATACATTTATTTTGCAATATCAACATTTTGTGCTTAATAGACACATGTTTTTGAATAATATATGTGTTCAATGAATACAAACAATAGTTGAGGTGTCTAAATGAAATATAAAGACACCTTCAGGGGGTCGTAGATGACTTAAATCTAAATATTTACAAAATTAGCCTTCCCTTTTATGGAATTTTTGACTTTTATGAAAATTTGCAACTTTTACAATAAGTTTGACTTTTTATGAAATGTTGCGGCTTTTATGAAGAGTTGTGACTTTTATGAAGGGTTGCAACTTTAACAAAGAGTTGTAATTTCTATGAAGAGTTGAAACTTTTTATGAAAAATAATGACTTTATGAAAGATTATGACTTGTCTAAAGAGTTGTGCCTTTTCGATAAGACAATGAGTATTTATTCATACTACCCTTTGTTAGCTATGAAAAAAGTGATTTTCTGTCATTTTAAAACAACGGAAATCCTAAATCTTCTTCTTTTGCACTTTTTTCGTGTTGAGTGACTTAATGACACCGTTGTTTTTGAATCAACAAACTGATGAATAGAATCGTTCTGAAATAATTTCCTTAAGGAATAATGTCCATTCAGTGAGCTCAAGTTTTTCCTTTATGTTTCATTTTATTATTACACATTCTGTATATTTTTTACGGTAATTAATTTATGCTATTTTATTATTTTTGAGTAGATGTTTTAATTATTTTTTGGTTATGTTTATACTTTTGATCATTATTTCAAGAAAATATATGTTAGTTAAGAGTTTGATGTAATCATTAGACTATAGGAGTCATGTAAATTATAATTTTTAAACTTGTAAAATAAGTGACTTTGATCTTTATAGAGTTTTCAGTGGTTAAATAATCCATTAGATGCTCAAGAAGGGAATTTGAGTGTCAAAAACTATGGTGGTTCCACACTACCTTGGAGATTTATTTATTAAACTTTCTATCTTATCGAGACATTCAATAAATTAGTGACTTCCAAAAAA
Organism: Solanum habrochaites; assembly: GCA_027704765.1. NCBI lineage: Eukaryota > Viridiplantae > Streptophyta > Magnoliopsida > Solanales > Solanaceae > Solanum > Solanum habrochaites. Next base: position 12,736,079 of record JAKWJA010002499.1, read on the forward strand.
TAAATAAATGTAGTGGGATGGTAATATCATACTCAACCTTAATCAAAGTTTGAGGTTCAAATGTTTGGTTGGAGTCAATGAATTACCCATTAAAGTAGGATGAATCCATATTAATCAAATATTAAAGAAATAATTATCTCCTTATAAGCTTTAGATTAAAAGTCCCAAAAGAATAATGTTTTTACAATATTGATCGAAAAATAAATAACAAAATATGTCTTTTGTCTATCAAAGTAGTATCATCTACTGCGTATGATTTTGAACAAGGGACTTGCCAAGACATCATTTAATCCAAATTATTTGAGCGTATTTCATTGAACTCCAACAGATGTGCTTTATATTTTTATTAACTTATCAAGTATATAACTAATTTTATAAGATGTTTAATATTTAGATTCTGTATGTAGAGGCCTTGAAGAGGAGAAAAACTCTCGCCAACTAATGAATAAAATGTCTGTATCACTTTTTGAAAATACAAATATAGTCAATGAAACAATTACATATCTTTTCTAAAGAGTTAGGTGATGGACAACAATAGTAAAATGAATAATTAATAACAAAATTCATAAACACTTACATAAATTTTTTTTAGTTTTAAGATTAAAAAATATTTTATTTTTTCTTTGGATAAAATATTCAAGACAAGTTATCGTAGGATGTACCCTCTCGAAAACACTTATATTATCAAATGTTCAGAAATAAATTATTGACGTAGTTTACCATCGCACGAAGCACAATTAATTAACCTAGTTTATTTATCATATATAATTGTTTATTGTTAAATTAAGAGAACAATGTAGCTTAATTGATAAACGATCAAATGAGAAGACATGTTTTGTTTATGAAATGGGTGAACACAGCTCTCCATATGTTTAGCTAAAATTTGTACCTATTTTTTCAACACAATGTACTATTTTCAGTAAAAACATATTTTGTACATGTTAATTTGGTTCGTGGAATAAAAGTGGCTGCATTAACCAAAATGTTATCCTTGTATCCAAACATTGAAATTTAAATGTCGGAAATATTGAGAAAAATGATACTTTAGGTTGGCATCAGTTTTATAGAGGCTACTACTTAAGATCACTTGAGATGATTACAATCATCAATTACATCATTATTTATACCACTTAAAAAATACTGTATCACAAATTACAGATAAATTATAGAAAAATCCTAAAGTCTTCTTGCGAAACAAGAGACATATTAAAATACTACACATCAAGGTAGAGGGGGGGGGGGGGGGGGGGGGTGAAGTGAATGAATTAATTCCCACTCCCCTCTTATGTATTTGATTGAAAACTCCCAATGCTTTCAAAGATGTCAAAACTTTTCATTTGGAAGTGTTTGGGTAAGAGTCAGTAATTTACTCTCCTGTGTGGCATAATTGGCATAATGAATTTCGGGCCTTTCTCTGTGGTTTTTTTGAATAGACCTTTTTTTTCATTGAGTTTGAGTTTGCAAATCCCACTTAGACTTAGCACTCGCTTTCTATGAGATAAATTCATACACGCCCAAGTCTATTTTTCTCAATCTTCGCGAATTTTTTTCTGCTAAGGCTTTCTTCCCCCAAGTCATATTTATTGCCTTCTTCATATTTTTTCTTTCTCACACCGACAAAAGTGGCATCTTTCTAAATGGGTCACTCTGGGCATTTTTATATTCCTCTTGGGAAGAGTTCTTCATCGTTTGACTATGATCTTTCTCCTCTTTGAGGGGGGCATCTACACATCTAAAGATATGAAGAAGTATTGTCAACCTTATTCTTAGTATGTATCCCAGAAAGGTCTGACACCATGTCGTTTTGTTTGAGAAGTTTCAAATCATGAAAATTCAAGTGACAAAATCTTTCGTGCCAAAGCCATGAATCATCTACAACTTCATTTTTGAATGCATTGTAAATAAAACTTTCTTTTTATCATCTCTACTTTAACAATGACTTTATTTGGCTCTTTATCGTAAATTTTGCAATAATTATCTCTAAATACAAGAGAATAACCATTTTTCATGAGTTGACCAACACTATGCAAATTTTCTTTCAAGTCAGGAACATAAAGAACATCATGAATTTGCTTACGCTCTCTTTCATGTTGATTGAAATGATACCTTTACCTTTTGCATCAACTACGACTCCGTCTTCCATTCTCACTTTAGTATTGATCCAATTATTAATCGAGAGGAAAACTTTTTCTTCTCCAGTCATGTGATTGCTACAACCACTATCAACATACCATTCATTACTTTGTGCTGAAAGATCACATTGAGAAGCAACGAAAAGATTTTCTTCCATTTCTTCCTCCTGTTCTTTACAGAAATTTGTTTGTCTCCTGTTGCTTGTGCCAACAATCATTCTCAGTGTGGTCAAATTTTTTGCAAAGTTACATTGGGGCCCTTTGTGCCAATATTTTTCTGCATTGTGATTAGTCATTTTGCAAATTTTACAAACAAAACTAGTACTTTTCTCACTTTTTACTTCAACCTTCTTAGAAGATTCATCACTCCTGCTTCTTTTTTGGATTGTAATTCTTCTTTTGTTGATTTTTTGAGAATTTTTTGAAATTCTCATTTATTTTAGACTGGAAAGTCGTCTCTCATTACTTCGGGTTTTATCTCACCACAAAATCAATCTTTGATCAACGGTGGCATGAAATGATCCAAACTAGCTCTTTGATTGAAAACTTAAAGATCTTTCGTCTCATTGATAGCACCATGTACTCTACTTTTCTGTGACACTGATTAAATCTTTTCTACAACGTTTGTAAAAAATTGTAATCACTGTGAGTTGCTCTTTCATTAACAATTTTCATGACTCTTGTGGGCGATATTCATCTATATTTTCATATTCTATGAATCTTCAAATTTTCAACTCATGCTCTAAGAGTTGTGAAGACTTATAGTGCGTCCTTTTCGTCCAACATACATACACCTCAGTTTCCAGGAGATCCGCAGGTTTCTGTTGGCAGTCGCAAAGGTATAATTTTTGTTTGTACAATATGCTCTTCAGAGCGCTCATTTGGATGTTATCAATGGATGTTTGCATCTTCACGCTGTCTTAGCCTCAGATTTTTCATCTCTGCTGCTCTAAGATCACCTTCCGTTGTCTATCTGTTCGAGAGACAATTGGGCAACTATTCGGCATAAACCGTCAAATAACACTTCAACTTTCAATGTATTCCATTCTTATCCTTCATATTCAAAATCATTCCATCAAAAAATAGAGTAAGAACAATTGAAGAATCAACAACTTCATTTGTTTTTGGATGCGATATTTTTCTCACCTAACCCCAGATTAACGAACAAACCTGCTCTTGATACCAATTGTAGGAAATATGGAAGGAGATACTATGTTTAGAGAATACTCAGATCTCAAGTTTTATATAGGCTCTTTAAAGGCCACTTGGATATTAAATCTCAACAACAATACATCACTATTTATACTATTCAAAATAGAAAACAAAGTCTTGCACAAGTCTAGAATACCTGTATCCAATTAGTAGATACATGTATTATAAAATCCTAAAAGACTTCTTGAGAAACTAAGAGATAATATTGAAATAGTAAACATCAAGTCTGAAGTGAATGCATTAATTCCAACAATTACATCATAATTATTTCTCTTGAGAAGTTTAACAGAAAACTACTTTAGATCACAACAAAAAGCCCACAACTAACAAAGAGTAAATAATAAAGGAAAGGCAATTATGACATCTCATATGATGCATGTTTTTTTATTAGTGGTGCCGATTGTTTTTTTTTAATTTCTAGATTATTTATACTCATTTTTTTGGCATCTATCGACATGAAAAAGATAGTGACACTATAATAAAACTAAACTGTTAACGACATTAAATATTGACATTAATAAAGAGTGTTAAAATCTTCACCTGTATTAATTAAGTTCCATAGAACCAATGTTGCTAAATACTTTAGGGACATATACAAAGAGTATCAATTGCCGCTAAAAATACATTTGTTGTAGTGTGAACACACTCTTTCTGTTGGGTTTGAGCGCTTTTTTCCCTTCCTATGTGGATGAATTAAAGTCCAAGGTTTTGTCTACCATCCTTTTCTCTGTGGATAAAATCAACCCAACTTTGACAAACCCACTTTTTCCCATAAGCCCAATATTATGGTGCATATGTAAGACTTTATTTTAGGTCTTATTTTGAAGAGAATCACAAGAGTTGAGAGCAGCCAATATAGAGAGAAAAGTGAGAAAGTGCAGATTTTTGCACAAGCCTTAGCATCTATTTTCAAATCGCGATTCCCGCTTCGTTTCTTGTTCGATTAAGCTAATTTATGGACAGCTTGTTCCTTTCAACTTATATTATTGGGAACTAAGATATGGTGATTTGGAGACATGTAGCTCCAGATTTTAGGTCATGAATAGTAGCTGCGGTTTGGTATTTTTGCTTCTCTTATTCCTCTAGTTTTTGTTGTTATCTTGTAGTTGTGTTGCTCATTGTTTGGCACTTTGTTGGTGACCATTTTCAAGGACTTTTTTTTTACTCTTGTTAATTATAGTGGGGCTTTGGTCTTGTGGTTTTTACTCTTCACACCGATGAGGTTTTCCATGTTAAATTTGGCGTCTCCTGTGTTGATTTATTTTTCTTGCTTGACTGGTTTGTTTGCTGCCCAAACTATTTTATTCTTAGAATATTTTTTCTTCTCTTGGTTCAAATAGAAGGAAAAGTTTTTACTTGGATTTCTTTCGTTATCTCCTTTGTTGTGCACATATCTATTTTGTGCTTGCCTTTCCGAAGAAATTGGTATTAGAATCATTGATTGTTGTGATATTCTATTGAATGATGGAGTCAAATGGCAAGATGGTTTGTTTGAATGGTATACGTATCATACTTGAAAGGCAAGATGAAAGGATCTTCTATTTTTCAAAAATGCATCTACATGTGTTTGCTTCTATAAATCATAATATATGAAGATAGGATTGAAAATTTGAGCATTTAGCAAGTTGTATCTATATCCAGACAATGGTTGAATGATAATGTTAGAAATCATCATTGTGAATGAGACCATGCTAGAAAGTTTGTGGGACATCTTAGAACACTATATGCAGAGAAGACTGGGCATAAACAATATTATTTCTTTTGAAACAATTATGAAGCATTAGTTTATAAAGAGGGAACTCCTATTTCTAATCATATTAATGATTATTCATGGTGTCTTGACGTCACTGTCGCGAAATGGTGAACATTCGATGAAAAATTCAGGACTATGACTCTTATACTCTGCAAGACTCTTTTGAAACTCCTCCTCGAGTTCTTTTGACTAATTCTTTTCCCCGTGGTTTTGTGACCATTGGAATATGCTAAGATGGTGTCTTAAATGACGATATGCAAATAAGATCTCAGTTCTCATCTCTAATTCACACTCCGACGTTTTTAGTTACTGAAGACAGTGGAGAACAAGTTTAAGAGGTCGGAATGACAGAGATAAAAGTAGAGACATTCCAAAGTCGCGATTCAAAGATGTGTTATCATGTGACTATTGGCATAACATTGTGCATATCAAGAAATTTGTTTCACAGTACAAGAGAGATAATGAAACAACAAAAGAAAGAGGCTACAATGAAATTGTGTTAGCGTTGTTGCTAATAAGACCTTTTTGTTTCTTGTGATGAAAATCGTCCATTAATTTATTCTTGATCATCTATCTGTTTGTGGATTCTGGTGCTAACTCCTCATGTCACCCCAGGAAGGAATTATTTTCTTCTTCATAACTCCAGGTAATGTTTGGGATGTTGAAATTGGGTAATAATCATGAGGTTGCGGTACTTGGTATTGAGACTGTTTGTTTGGAAAGTAATAATGGCTTCAAACTAGTTCTCAATAATGTCAAGCAAGCTCCAGATGTTCGCTTGAATTTGATTATGTTGGATACCTTGATGACGAGGGTTATGTTAATACCCTTGGTGCTAGCCAATGGAAGCTTACAAGAGGTTCGATGGTGGTAGCCCGTGCTGACAAGTTGGCTAACTTGTATATTTTCAAGCTTTCATTCTCAGAGGCTCAGTAAATGTGGTGAAGAATGATACTTCATCATTATTATGGCATTTAAGACTGAGTCATATGAGCTATAAGGGGATGAACAATTTGGCTAAGAAAAATTTGTTTTCCGGAGTGAAGCAAGCAAAGTTGAACAAGTGTGTTCATTGTTTAGCCGACAAACAAAAAAGAGTTTCTTTTCAGATTCATCCACCTTCAAGAAAGCTTGATTTGCTAGACTTGGTACATTTTCATTTGTATGATCCTTTTAAGGTAAAGTTTCATGGTGGTGCACTTTATTTTATGACTTTTATTGATGATTATTTGCACAAACTCTGGGTATTATATTTGAAGCCAAGGATCAGGTTCTTGATGTGTTCAAGAATTTTTAAGCTTTGGTTGAGAGACAAATAGGGAAGAAATTGAAATGCATTCGTTCTGATAATGGTGGTGAGTATATCGGTCCTTTTGACAGGTATTGCAGAGAGCAGGGTATTCAACATAAAAAAACTCCTTCGAAGACTCCTCAGCTAAAAGATTTAGCAGGGAGAATGACCAGAACTCTTGTTGAGAGAGTTAGATGTATGCTTTCAGATGCTAAGCTGCCAGAATCCATTTTGGGCAAGAGCACTTAACACTGCTTCCTATGTTATCAATTTATCTCCTGCTGTTGCTTTGAATGGTGATGTTCCTGAAAGAGTTTGGTCTGGTAAGAATGTTTATTATGATTATCTTAAAGTTTTAGGGTGTAAAGCCTTGTGTCATGTTTCCTAAGGATGTAGAGGGCAAGTGTGGATTTAAAAAACTAGGCAATATATTTTTTGTTGAGTTATGGTCAAGATGAATTGACTATCATTTCTTTGATCGCGTTGAGAAGAAACTGTTAGAAGCCTGTGATGTTGCTTCTTTGAAGCCAAAAACAACTTGGGGGAAAATAGCTTGAACAAATCTGTGAGCGTTTGATTCTTCAAACGCAGAGAAGCCTAGTGAATTGATCCGCCAGTTCCTTTGACTATTCCACTAGTGAAAATTTCAATTTGATATTGAAGATGGTGATCATATTAGAATGACGTGCATAATGTCCTTGATGTCTTCCGTGCAGACGATGGTAGTTGGTGAGGAACGCAAAAACTATTATTGATGGCTCCCTGATAGTTCTCGTCAGAGACCACTAGAGAGAAAATACCTTTATTCATTGTTCCCTAATGAGTATGTACTCTTGACTGATGGGGGAGGGGGGGGGGGGTGACCAGAGAGTCTTGATGAGGCCATATAAAGTGAAGAAAAAGAAATGTGGTTTGATGCTATGGAGGATGAAATGAAATCTCCACACAATAATCATACCTTTGATTTGATTATGTTACCTAAAGATTCAAAAGCTTTGAAGAACATGTGGATTTTTAGGGTGAAACATGAAGATGATAACTCGGTTCCACAGTATAAAGCTTGATTATTTGTGAAGAGCTTTGACTAGAAAAAGAGAGTCGATTTTTATGAGATATTTTCTCGAGTTGTGAAGATGTCATCCATCCGTGTTGTTCTAGGCTTGGATGCAAGTCTAAACTTAGAGGTTGAACATATGGATGTTAAAACTGCTTTTCTCCATGGTAACTTGGATGAAGGAATTTATATGGAGCATCCCGAAGGCTTTGAAGTCTAGGGAAAAAAGAATTATGTTTGCAAATTGAAGAAGAACTTGTATGGTCTAAAACAAGCTCCCAGGCAATGGTATAGGAAGTTTGCCTCTTCTTTTAATGAGTTAGTTAGGGCTGCAAGAAGAATTCTTCATACCATTGTGTTTTTTGTTAAAAATTATCTGATGATGACTTTTCATTATCGTTTTGGGCTATGTTGAATGACATGTTTTGTTGTTGGTAGTGATTTTGCAAGAGTATGAATTAAAGAGTTAAGCAGAATTGAATAACTCTTTTGCGATGAGAATACTGGGACCAGGCGAAGGCAATTCTTGTCATGTATGATTGTCCGTGATCGAGATGCCAAGAAATTTGTGCTTAGTCACAAGAAAATTAGTCATTCCAAAAGTACTTCGCAGTTTAACATGGATAAGCTAAGGTTGTCAATAACACCTTTATTAGCACTTCAAATGAGTATATAGACATTGTCCTTCTAATGCTTCGTGAGAAGGAAGATAAGACGCAAGTTTCCTTATGTCTTCACTGTTGGTAGTTGATGTTGCATGTGTGTACAAGACCTGATTGCTCATGCTGTTGGTATTGTTAGTCCCGTTCTCTTTCTAATCGCGTGAAGAGAGTATTGGAATGATGTAAAATGGTTATGAGATTCTTTGTGGCAGCTAGTCGTGGAGTTTGTGTTTTGGAATCGCGGAAACTATTTTTTATGGTTATACGAATGCAGAGATGGCTGGTGATATTTATACTCGTATCTACTTCAGGGTACTTGATTACTTTTTGGGGGGGACTGTGTCTTGTATCTAGATGCAAAATGTGTAGCTTTTCTATTATAGAGGGGGCTGATCTTATTGCAGCTGTTGAAGCTTACGAAGAATTGATTGGATGAAGAGATTCTTGGGGAAACTTGGGGGGGGGGTGCTCAAGAGAGGTATTGCTTTACTTTGGGCGACAATTGAAAGTGCTATTTCATCCTTGGCAAGATATACATTTTTATGTTGGTCTAAACAATTGATGTAAGGTATCAATTGGATTCTATATCTGTTATATGACTAATTGCTTGAACTGAGAAATCATATCAATGATATGGTTCCCCGACACTGAGACTAAAGCTTTGCCAAGAGGAAATTTTGAGGATGTTTTGGCCATGATCGCCAGGATGGTGATTTCCTTACAATAGTATGGTAGGGGGAGAATTTTGGGTTGGGACTTTTTTCCTTCCTAATGTCGATGATTAAGTCCAAGGGTTTTGAGTCTACATCCTTTCCTTTGTGGATACAATTAGCCAAACTTTGACAAGCCACCATTTGCCATAAGCCCAATATTATGATGGCAAATGTAAGACTTATTTAGGTATTATTTTGAAAAGAAATCACAATATTAAGACAACGGCATCTAGGAGAAAAGTGAGAAATGCAGCAGATGTTCGCACAAGCCTTAACAGTCATTTCAAATTGCGATTTCTCTTCGTTCTGTTCTATAATCTGATTTTTGGACAGATGTTCTTTTTCACTTAAATTTGATTGGAACTAATATAGGTGTATTTGTAGGCTTAAAAAAAAGAAAAAAAAAAAAAAAAAAAAAAAAAAAAATAGCTCCAGTTTTAGCTCGTGAACAGTAGCTGCGGTTTGGATTTTTTGTTTCTTATTCCTACTAGTTTTTGTGGTGTATCTTGAAAAATAGTTGCTGTTGCTCTTGTTTGACATTTTATTGTGACTCATTTTGGAGGACCTTTTGTAATGAACTCTTGTTATTATAGTGGGATCTTTGGTCGGTGATTTTTACTCGCACCGAAGGGTTTTCCACTTTAATTTGGCGTCTCTTGTTAATTGATTTTCTTTGCTTGCTTGGTTGGTTTTTTTGCTGTCCCAAACTATTTTATTCTTGGATTATTTTGTCTTCTCTTGGTTCAAATAGAAGGGAAAGTTTTGACTTGGGTTTCTTCCGCTATTGCCTTTGTCGTGCACATATCTATTTTGTGCTTGCCTTTCCCAACACTTTCATGTTTCATGTGAAGTATTTTTCAAAATCACATAAAACTCTATAGCAGACTGTTCTTCGTCGTCATGTGTGCTTCTCCCAGGGTTTTGAATCTTTAGCTGTAGTGTTATTGTTAGGTGTAATTTTGTCTAAGTTTTGAGTTGGGTAATTTCATGAATCATCTCAATTAACAGAAAGATTGAATCTTTACATGTTGTTTAAGTGTAAACTATAATGTTTCCTAAGTTTTGAGTTTGCTAAGGTCAAGAATCAGTTTAATTAACAAAAAGATTGAATATTTAACTATAATTTGGTTGAATAGTGTAATGTTTGTCATTGTAGTGTCAGGATAGAGACTCTGAACGATGATATACTCCCTCCTTTTCATATTATGTGACAACATTTTCTTTTTGGTCAGTCCCAAAAATAATGTCATATTTTCTTATATGGTAAGTATATAAAGGTAGAATTCCTCTTTTATCCTTGTTGGTCGCACTTAATTTTAAATAGTACTCTAATACATTTATGAGTAGAGAAAAAAATGAGTCCACTTTTGAAGGACAATTTGGTAAACAATTTAAAGTCTTCATTTATTTCTTGAATTCCGGCCGAATTAAATGGTGCCACATAAAATGGGACGGAGGGAGTAACTATTTAAATTCGAAGTTAGCCTTACCTACCGTTTCTAGGCTCATATATTAAACTTACGGTTTCTTGCACTCCCGAGCATTTGCAGAGAAAACAACAACAACATCGTCACTGTAATTTTATAAGTAGAGTTCGAGAATAATAGTGTGTACATAAATCTTATCCATATCTTAAGAAATAGGGAAATTATTTCTGACAAACACTTGACACAAAATAGTTTGGAAAGCATGACAAATGATAAGAAAAACATCTCTAACAATGGGTTGAGCTTATATATGCTCCCCTCAGCTTTGTAATTATATTCTCATTAAAGATATAAATATTATCTTTCATTGCATAACCTAAGTAACAATTACAATATGAATGATAATTGTAAAAATTGTCACGAATTAAAGCAAACTAACAATTGAAGCAAAAAGTTCAGTGCATTAAAACTTGAACCAGTCATCAAACTCCAAAAAATTAAATGAACAAAAAGAAAGAAAACAAAAGAATGTACATTTAAGTTGACTTGCTAATAACCGCTAGCAGCCTCGCCTCTGGTTGTGGGAGAGACAAACTCTAATCCTAATCAACAAACACCCTTTGCTACTCGATTAACCACAAATCAAAATTTGACAAAAATCCAATTGAAACAGATTCAATATGTACATGGAGAGGCTACGATTTAATTCACAAAGGGAGAACAACATGTTTTCGCAGAGGAAGAAGGATTACATAAAGCTGTAATTATTAAGTTCTCATCTGATACACTAGAAGTGAAGGATTTGCTAATAGTTTTACCTAAACACTTGGGCATCAAAGAAACTGTTTAGTTGGTTTACTTGCTCGTAGACTTATTCTACTAAGGATAGATCAATATGAAGTTTATGTGGTTGCTCTATCAAAATCGGTAAGCTTCTTGCCTTTCAATGGACAACAACATCTTTATAGGGTTTTTCCTTGGACAATAGATTCATTCATTGCAAGGAGAACTTAATGGCCGGCGGTGTGGATTCGTTGCCTCAATTCAGCCAGATTATTTATTTTGCGATAAGAGATCCTTGTTGTCGATGGAATCAGCGGTTGGAAGGCTAATAGCTATCGACAAGGCAACACAAGACAAGACAAGGCCTAGCATTTCTAGGGTAATGGTGATACCCGATCTTATGGACAAGCTGCCTAAGAGGATGCATCTCCAGTATTTGGACGAGCAGAACGGTAAGATCCAAGAGGTTTTCCAGGAATTTGTTTATGATAATTTACCTTTATATTGTAACCATTGTAAGCATCAAGGCCACGATGAAAACGACTGTCGATTAATTTTGAAAAACAATCAAGATAACAATCACAAAGATAATGGAGTGGTTGGAGATGAACAATTCAATGGTGAGAAAATTTCAAGGTGATTTGCGATAAATATTAAATGAGAAGAGGGGACTAACAAACATTGATCAAAGTATTGCTGATAATACTCGAGTTGCAGATGCAAATAATAATCCTAAACTACCTAATGCTGGTGTTTTGTCCTTATTTGGCCACGATTGAAGATTCTGGCCAGGCTAATAAGGTGCAGCAGTGTGAAGAGAATTTGGATCAAATTTCTGAACCTGGTGGTATATGTGATCATGACGTCACTTTGAAGGACATTAATAAGGGAGGTTGGACAGAAGTACCAAGCAAAATGTTTTCTCCATGTAACACCAAACTGCAACAAGTAGATTTTACTAATCCAACACACAAAGCACAAACTATGAATTGTGAAGATAAAGTATCAAGGAATGTTGTGTGATCTAACACCTTTGATGCCTTAATGATCAATTCCGATCAAGAGCTGCATGCATTGTCCACCCTAATTCTTCAAGTTTCTAATCCAGACACTACTAGAATAATCAAAGAGTCATATGCCACAATGTTGAATAAAGAAAACTTAATGGTCAAACCACCTATGGAAACAATCAACACCTCGAATCATGATGTTCCTAATTCTCCATCACTGGAATATATCTTGGAGAGCAAATATTTGGACAACAGTCAATATCCAAAAGCAATTACAGAGTTGGGGAAGGTAAACAAGAATCTAATGGGCAAAGTGGTTGGAGGAAGGAAGAACGAATCTCTGCAGGTCTTGGGCATGAGTAAGTTAAGTCCTCAAACACCAATATTTTTTTTCTTTAAGTAAGGCAAATCCATCTATGGCGGTGACAATTTATAACTCCAAAAAGATCTTAACCATTACCACCAAGGTATTGGAGAAGAGCCATGAGCCACAAGTTGGAGTTTCAGGACTTAGTCCAACTACAACTTATGATAGTGACTTGGGCAGTGAAAAGTTTGATGATGACTATGAGATGCTAGACATATTATTTGATCAGGTATCCCAGGATGGAGATCTCTCGCCTAGGCAACAAAGAAGCGGAAGCAACAAAAATAAAAAGAAGACATATGAAAGGCAACATAGTTGGAATAGTAAGGTGACTGAGAAGTTTCTTCCAATGCACCAACCAATGAGATTGGCAAAGAAAAATCATACGAAAATTTCAGCAAAAGACGATCCAGTAAATCCAAAAAAAAGTGAAGAACTATCAAGTTTTGTTGGACGCATTTGACGAAGAAGACAAGAGGGAAATACTTCAGGTTACTTTACACGGGCAATCTATCTCTTTTAATTTTTACAAGTTTTAGGTTGATAACTCAACTTTATTCTTAAATTTTGTATTGTTGCATTACTTAAGCATCCTCATTTGTAGTTCATCATATAATATCTACTTTTCTCTTTCTCTTATTTTCTTCATGCTTGTTAATTAGTAGAGGTTCATTTCCTCATTAGGATTAGTAAGGTAAAACCTAGGCCCCCTTGTTTGTACTTTTCTCATTGAGATCCTTTTCTTTTTATTAATAAAACTAGCCTTAGGCACATTTGCCTAACAGAATTGCTTTGAAAAAAGTAAAAGGTTTAGTGCATGTGTATAGTCAATTTAAGGTCAACACAAAATCTTTTCTATGATTTCCTTTTGATAAGGTCATAACTATGCACCCACAATATATCTAAACCCAGAAGAAATGCCAGTTCCATCAAATACCATAGAAAGAAAACCAGAAATTACCACTCTCTATGTTCCTAATTACTTGTGAACTTTTGTTTTTTTAGCTCCCTAATTAATTGTCCCATTTGAAATATCAAGCATGGATAATTTTTTTGACCTATTATACCCTGAATTAGTTATTTTGATAAATATATAACTTTTTTAAAATCTTAAATTTTCAATTTATCTACTTCATAATTAGTAGAGGTATAAACTTAACATAACAATCATTATTTTCTTAATAGGTGTACCCAAAATTGAACAAGTAATTAGGAACAGAGGAAGTACTAATGAAATCCGTAAGCAAAACCATATCAAGTCGAGAGGAAAAAAGAGAAAAATCACAAAGTATAGATCAGATAGGTCCACTGAATTAGAAAGTTTGAACGAAATCTTCAATAAATTAACCCAAAAAGAGTGACTAAAAAGAGCAAATCCCAAGTTGGAAGAAGAAGATCAGAAGACATTGTTGTGTTCTTCAAGGCTGTGAGACCCTCCAAATTTAGATGAGGTACACAACCTTGAAGACACACAAATATGACCACATCTGAAGAACAAGAAGCTAGGGATCATTCCGGGTATCAATTCACCATTCATGTGGGTATCCACCCATGGAATCCATTCCTCCACGGGTCCCAAGGTTTTCAATTTCTCAATTAATAAAAAATTAGGGTTCTATGAGTTTCACCTAATTATGATTTTTATTATTGATTAAGTCTTCTAAGGCATAATTTAATGTTAATACATGAAATTTAGTTGAAATTATGTGGACCCTATAACACTCAAATCACCTTCTAAACCAATTGAAAGAGTGAGTGATCGTAGCTAGTGAAAAATCCAACAAAGAGTCGGGGTCGAATCCCACATGGAATGTCACGTCGTGGAGAATTCCTTATTATGAAATTTGGACTTTAAATTAACTCATTTGTAATAGTTAAAACCATTGGATGGATGGTACCACCAACTTAATATAAAGATTTGTTTATCGATTATCACAATTAAACTAAAATATCGAAGAAATCAAAATTTAAGAAGCAATTAATATAGGGGTTCATGGATTAGATATCGATGTCACACAGGGGTGATTGTGTTGATCTAGAGTGATCTGACCCATAACCTCTCTTTCAAGCAACCATATACATCAAACCTAAATGGCTAGTATTTAACTAATCACCCTCTCCAATCAATCTCTTTCGAACATCAACGGAAGATCAAAAGTAGGAATTAAGTTTGCAACCTAAATCTTCAGTTAACCCTATGGTAATTAGACTGAATTCATGCATGAACAATAACAAAAGAGCATAGGCACAATAACCCTACAGTGATAAACAAAACCCAACCCATTTGAGAGATTTCCCGGGTTTCACCCGCACCCATCACAAGAACAAAAAGTACAACAGGAAATTATATATGAAAAATTTTTTTACAAGTAAACGTCCCATGGGCTAACTGAAATGAAATAATTTAGAGTAAACCCACGTTGCATTCAATCTTCAATTTATCAAATTCAGAGTCCAAATTGTAAAACCCCAAAAGCTAGAAAAGTTTTCTTTAAAGGTAAAGTGTTTTTCAATTCTTTGAAACTACTCTCCAAAATAAAAATCTATTGTGAACTATCTTCCAAAAAATCTCTCTTTAAAATGACATCCTTTGGGCTATTTATGTTTTCTCAAAATTTGGCCCAAAATTCCACTTAGTGACTGACTTGGCAACATTGTTGGACTTGCCAAACTTGGTTGACAAATCTCCCTTCTTTCGTCAGCTCACCTTGTGAGGCTCTAAGATTCATGTGTTTAAACCTCTAAGCTTCTAAGCTCATCGAACATGCCTGAAAAAACACCAAGCCTAAAAGCTAGTTTCGCAAGCCCTATGGAGTTTGCTTAGTGCATTTCAATGAATTGCCCTTTGGAGTTCAGATTGCTGATCTTGATAGTGCACTTTTCCATCTTTTAAAGCTCAAAAGATGGACAAAATTTAGTCCGCAGAATGCCTTCGACAAATTTATGTTTGGGTTTTACATCTCCTATGCTTCCCTTTGAAATCTTCCAACCTCTTTTCAACCTCCACTCATAACCATGTTATCTTAAAGAAGTAAAAACAAAAATAAAGTCTTGGGTTGCCTTCTAAGAAGCGCTTTATTTAATGTCATGGCATGACATATTGCTCAAACTCAACAATCATTTTTTGTGGTTTGGGATTGTCCCTAGGAAAGTTCCCTTCTCCCTTGGATTTAGATGAGTGAAAATTTGAACTAGTTGGGTCTCTAGCTGTTTGATAGCAACCGAATGTGAAGTCACCATCTAGGATAAAGTTGAGAATTCAGTTTTCAAATTCTTCACACCTTTTTGTAGATCCTTATAAACATGTCTTTCGTCCAGATTCCTTCCGGACCACCTGGTTCTTTTAGGCGTGGAAGATCATGGGGAGGCACATACCTATCTTTGTCCTTCTCCTTGTCTTACGAATTTCGACCCCGCTAGTCTTTCTAACCACTATGTCTATCCTTGTTCCAACCTTGTCTTTGATAATTTTTGTGAGACCCTCCACTTAATTTTCCAAGTAATGAACTTCCTCATTGTATAATGCCTCAAATTTGGCATTAGTTGGGCACTACCCACTGATGGGTCCAACCACATTTACTGTGGTTCCACCTTCTATGACATGTTTAGACAAAAAATGATCTGGACCATCATTTTTGTCATGTTTAGATCTTTTCATGGTCCTTCTTGACTGGTTCTTTGCTCAAACCCACTTGTAGAAGCTTGGTCTTCTCTAGTGTTCCATGCTCAGTGAACTTAGTTATATAATCTAGTAACAAAGAAGATACCTCATTCAATTGTATTATTAATCCACCATGGAATAATGGTTAGCCGAGCTAAATTAAGGCTACAATAAAAGTATTGTAGCAACAAATTAATTGGAACGACATGCATTGGACATTGCAAAAGTAACTTTTTGAACCTCAGCAATGTCCAAGGGCTCACCACCATTACGTTTGAAATTTTGGATTTGGATGTGAAGTTTAACAATCTGCTAAGGGTGGAAATAATCTTTCAAAGAATGCATTAGTTAACTTATCCCACGTAGTAATAAAATCATTTGGCAAGTATGCCAACCATCTTGTAGCGTCTCCCATTATATAGAATGAGAATGACCTCAACCTCACAAATTCTTGGGATATATTATTGAACACAAAGGGTCCACATAGCTCCTTGAAATTCCTAAGGTGCTCATGGGGATCCTCATGATCTAGACCCCAAGGAACCTTTCATTTGGAGCAATTGTATCATACGTCTAGTGATGTGAAACACCATCCTCTTGGTTGTAGGAGGTATCTGTATTGTTCCCTGGTTTGTATGACATTAATGGTCCCCCTGCATTTCACTCCAAACGATCAAGCTTGTTTAAATCTTTAATTGAGCAGATTTTCTAATTGTTTTGAACGTAAGTAATGGTGTGAAGTTCTTGAAGAATATTGTTGAATCTTTGTTGATTGAGTTATTGGATGGCCTATGTAATTTATTCTTAATTCCAGTTGGTTTTAGAGTTAGATCTATTGAGTATTGAATGTACTAATGACCTTAAGGATTTGAGACAAGAACTATGGAGGTTTAGGGGGTTTAGCGTTGAAAAATGAGTTGAGAATCGTCAGACGTCACCTGGACAAAGCCAGGCGCGGCAGGCCAATCTGCGCCAGAGGGCTGGGACAACATATCTGCGTTGCGCCAGAATGAGGCCTTTAAACTTGAGGCCTACCTCGGCGTGCCCAAAATGCTCCCAAATCGGCATTTTCGGCCCATTTTTCATAATTCAGTCCAATTAAGCCTTTCAAAGGTGTTTTAATACTTTCTAATGATCCTAACTACTCTAAATGACTTCTAATCATATAGAAATCATCCAGAAACACAAACTTACATCCTTGAATCCATAACTTCAAATTTTAAGAAAAAGTTAGAGCCAAGTCTAGAAAATTCCTAAAGTCCTTTCAAGAAGTCTGTCTTTAAACTTGTTTTAAGACTTTAAAGATCAGTTTGAGTATCATGGAACTAAAGATAAGAAGAAAAATTCCGTTTCAAGTTTCATAAGTCTTTCAAAAATATTTTTAAGTTTCATTTTAATACTTAAGCTCGAGTTCAATTCAGAGTAAAGTGAAGTATTCCTTTAAGGAAGTATATGGAAACAAAGTATTCCCAAAGGAGCTTAAATTTTTTTCACATTTATAAAGAAAGGAAACTGAGATTTCCAAAGAGCCTTCAGGGCTAGTTTTCAGTTAAATAAAAATAGCTTTCTAAATGAAGCAAGCAGGGAAACTGAGATTTTCAAGATAGCCTTTGAGCTAAGTATTTTGAGAAGTAATCTCAAATCACAGAATCAATATGTTTTTATAAACATAAGAGCCAATATAGTTTAGTAGAGTATTACCTTTGAGTCACCGCTATGTGAAGAGTTTACACACAAATCCACAACCCCCCCTTTTGATAGTAGACTAGTTGCTCCATTAGCGATTCAGGTTTTATACCTTTGGTCGGGTTATAGACCCATGCACTAGGCAACCGTGGG
This sequence comes from Solanum habrochaites, assembly GCA_027704765.1. Lineage (NCBI taxonomy): Eukaryota > Viridiplantae > Streptophyta > Magnoliopsida > Solanales > Solanaceae > Solanum > Solanum habrochaites. The sequence continues at coordinate 12,753,983 of JAKWJA010002499.1, forward strand.
TATGATCGATGTATCATTAGTGGATCTCTTAAGTGAGGTTGTCGGTCTATAGAAATTCCCACAGAAGTTAAGGGGGGGGGGGCGACGAGAGAGAGAGAGAAGATGGAGTAGAGAGAACGAAGAGAGGAGAGATGGAGAGAGAGACAGAGAAGAGAGAGAGAGGAGACGGAGAGAGAGATAGAGAGAGAGAGAGAGAGAGAGAGAGAAGAAGACACACACACACACACCACACATTCAGGAATTTAACAACATGTTTTCAAACCAACTTATATTTCTATTTGCACTTGGGTTAAATTATTCTATTTAAATCGCCGTCAGTGTTATTGATAAGTTGAGCAGATCGAAGGTAAGTATTCCTTCTTACTCTTTTCAAGCTTTAGTCGTTTTAGCATTCAGACTTGCATACTCATACATTCAATATACTAATGCCAGTTGGCCTGCATCTTATGATGATGTAGACGCAGGTAACCAGGATCAACATTATCCAGCACCTAATTGTTCCAGCTGAGCACTTGGAGTTAGTGGTGAGCCTTCTTTCATTTTGGAGGACACATGTATTCGCTTTTCAGTTTTTGATTTATAGGATGTTGTGGGGTATTTCCCAACATCCATCTCAGTTTTAGAAGGCTTCATAGATAGACAACCAAACATTTAATATTTAATCTCTAATCTTGTAATTGAGATGTTTTGTTGTATGAGGACTTGAAGGCCACCTTTTTAGACAATTCATTTACTTTAAGTTATTGAATGATTCTATTGTGTTGAGTTAAGTCTTACACTGAGTTAAGTAAGCCAAGACCAAGGGTCCACTCCAGGATAACAATAGTAATTCAATGCCGGCCACGTCCAGGGTGTATGCTCGAGGTGTGACAAACTTGGTATCATAGTATAGAGTTCAGGAGTCCTAGAAAGTTTGTTATGAGCATAGAATGTAGGTTCTAGTGTCGTGTGAAGTCTGTGCTGACAATGTATATAATTAGGAGGCTTCAACATTTAGGAAATACTTTACTTCTTTCATATTCCTTTTCATGTGTTAGAGTTTATCTCTAAAAGTTTCCCTCTAATTCGTGCTTGCGCGTGTTTTCATATTACCATGCCTCCACGAAGAGCAGTCTTGGGTCGTCCGTCTAGGAGGAATTTTGAAGAGATAGTGGTACCTAATGCACTAAACGTGCAACCTCAAGGAGAAGTCACAAATGATAAATTTTGTGAGGCTATCCAGATGTTTAGCTAAGCTGTGACTAATCAGGCTAGACAAAAGAGAGAAGATAGACAAGAAGAGGCTGACATTTCAAGGATTCAGAGAATGAATCCTCCAAGTGTCACGGGTTCGATCTCTAATAAAGATTCAGAGAATTTTGTTGAGGAACTGAAAAAGTTCATGATGTGATGCATGTTGCTGATGCTGAAAGAGTTGAGTTACTTGCATATCACTAGAAAATGTGTCTACGACTTTGTTCGATCAGTGGAAGGAGGGCATAGATGAGGTTTCACCATATTCGAGTTGGGCTTGTTTTGAAGAGGCTTTCTTGGGGAATTTGTTTCCTCTAGAATCAAAAGAGGCTAAGGTACGAGAGTTTGTTACACGAAACAGGACCTTTTGAGTTTGTATGAGTATGGGTTGAAGTTTATCCACCTGTCCCGCAATGCTCCTAAATTGGTTAAGGACATAAGGAGTTGGATGAACTTGTTTGTCACTGGCTTGGGTCGGTTGCATTCAAGAAAAAGTGGGTTAGAGTTTGTCCCCAATGCAGGATAGGAACATGGATATATCCAGGTGAGGTTGATTATGCACACATGTTAAAAGGAAAAGCCTGCAGGGACCAAGAAGAGTTATAGAAACAAGAGGACGATAATTATGGAATGAGTTGGGGCAGTAGTAGCAAGAGTAAGACACCCACATGTCACCTTCCAATGAAACAGAAGGGCCCTACCCCATCATATGCTAGTTCACCTGTACCTAAGAACAAGGGTGAGTACTATGGTCATAATTCCATATCTAAACCCGAGATTCACAGGGCTACGGTAGTTCTGGCTGCGGGCGGGAGGGGGGGGGGGTGGTTAATCTACGGTAAAAATTGGTCATATAAGGGTTCTATTATGGTAGGGGTAGGGTTTTGGTTGGTGTTATAGGTTAGGGTTAATAATACTCATGCCTTACCACCAGGTGGAAAAACCAATCCAATGTTTTTCTTGAGGGCTCAACACTGGTTGGTTAAAGTGCTGGTTCAGACGGCCCAATACCCCCCCACCTGCACCGATAGTGTCCACAAGCAATAGCAAGGAAGTGGTAATGGGGGGCAATAGAGCCCACCACTCTTCAATCAATCTTGCTCAAACACCAAAACAGGGCCCTCCTCCCTACCCCCCCCCCCCCCCCCCCCCCCACATCCTGCACCTAGGTCGATGTTCCCTGTATTTTCTGGTGGGCCTCTCGTTATGCCTCTCAACAATCGCCATGTTGGTCACTGGTGTGGTGATTCAAGTCTTTGACTTTATATTTTTATTGCATTTGCATAGCTCACATGAGCGAGAGGTTCTATTTTGACCTATCTAAATTCACGCTCATTTTTTAGAAGCGTCCCCACCCACACCCACTCACCGCAATATGATGAGTTCATTGAAAGAATACTTCTATCTGAGGAGAGGTGGATAATAATAATTGAACCCGGTCTTCTGGATTCTGGATACTATAGCGGAGTGTTCTTATGGGGAGCGTGTACTCTATGCCTAGATTGCCGAAAGTTCAGGGAAAATATCCTGGCAATGGACATTAAAAGCTTGGAGTACTAGGACACAGTCTAAGATAGTGGGAAGACCCCCCCCGAGAAGAGAGAAATACCGTGGGCAGTGCCATTCCACTTCAAACACCCAGCCACATATGCATGATTCGTGAAGAGATGGACGGATGAGAAGAAACTGAGCTTCGCCGTTGGTATTATAAAACTTGTCCACTGGGGTGTAGAAAAGATAAATGCAGTTAAACACTACTGTCTACAACCAACCACCACCAAATGATTAAAGGTATATGAGGAGGATTTTCTATGCGTAAACGATGAGCAGGACGGGGGGTTTACGACCCGAGTGCCCAAAGCTCAATTCAGGAATTGGAGCCAGGTCAAAGGACAACAAAGTAGGACTCTATGGTAATCATAAACCGTGAGGGTCATTATGTTCGAGATGGAAATTACAACTGCGACAAAAAACCTACAACAGGGGTAACTATGGGTTTACTAGAATGATAGGAATGTGGGCTCCTGTGTTCCTCCTAAAATCGGAAGCTTACCTCCTAGGGATGGTGGATGGTATTATGGCGCGAGTTGAGGATAAGTTGCAAAAACAAAATAGAAAAACGTTTGATGCTTAGTGATGATCACACTAAAGAGTAAAAAGGCAGTGATTTAGAGGGTATTGGTCAGAAAAGGTCCCCATTACACATCAATATCGATGGAAGAAGCATGGAAATTACAATGGGCCCAAATTATACTCTGTGATGGAAAACACACGCGCCTAATTCGCCGCGCACTCTTTCTAGCACCACATTGTCCAAATCCAAAAATGGATGGAATTGTATGGCAATCCCCAATACTCGCCCGAGTTGGTAAGAAGCCATTGACCCACCCTATGCCGTCTAATGAGAAAAAAACCGGTTGACAAAAGATGATAATAAAGTTGTACGAGGTTTATATAAAGTAGAGATTAACACTGGAAAAGATGCCTAAAGTGCCTTGCATAACAAAGGTAACTCCCATGCCTAGACCACCACCCCCCTTTCCTCAAGATTAGTAAAAAATACCGAGGATGGTAAATATTGGCGTTGTGATTAACAATGTTGAAGCAGCTCATCAATGCCCCTTCTGGTAGAAAGCTTTAGAACAAATGCACAGGTGATGCCACAGTTTATGAAAGATCTGGTTACAAAGAAAAGATCGTCATTGAGGATGATCATAGTTATGTCATCTGTAGTGCTATCGCTACAAGATCTCTGGTACAACAGAAAGAAGATCCGGGTGGTGTTGCGTTCACTTATTCATTTGTAACACAATCGCGGTTATTACATTTGAGAAAGCATTATGTGATCTGGGGGGCAAGCAAAATCTCATTCCCTCTCGATTTACAAGAAAATGGGGTTTGGGTGAGTCAACAAGGCCCCTGCGATGCGCCTACATGATGGCTGACCTCGAACTGTTGTAAAAGGCCTATAGGAAATCCACGACTGCTAGTAAAAGCTGGATTCGTTCCATTATTTCCGACAGATTTTATATTCTTGATGTGAAAGTCCGATTTTGAAAGTGCGCATTATTCTGGGAAGGCCATTCCTTGCTATGCTAAATGAGCCTTAGTTGATTATGGAAAAAGGTGGGCAGATGGAATTTTGGTTCTTGAACAATGAATATAAGATGACCTTCAACATTTGTAGGTCCATGAGGCCCATGAGTAGGTGTTGTAAGAAGCAGATTTAGCTGGCAGTGATAAATAATATTTTGATTTATGATGCATTGAAGAGTATGAGTCATTGTCGCGGGCTCGTGATCGAGCGATTGTTTAGGTTTTTTAAATCGAAGAAATATGCAGTCAGACATGAAGAAGCGTGAGTTCTCCACCCGCACAAAAAACAATCTATAGAAGAGGCTCCAAGTTAGATATAAAATCTTTCCCCACCTCATTCTCAGGTTAGAATTCTTAGGAAATGGTTTAACTTTGCCTGGTAATCACTCCATCAGGACCTGAACGAACAACAAGTGAGGAGTCGGTGAACTGGCAAGTGCTAAAAAAAGGTTCAAAAGAGCTTATTGGGTTCGGTTTTACGATTTGCGGACATCTAATATTGGGATCCCTTGGTATTTTTTCTAATTAAAACCAAAAACTAATGCACCCCCCTCCGGATCAGAAGCCAAGTAGATTGAGCAACCACCAGAGACCGCTTAAATCCACCTACCGCAACGATGGTCGTGAAAACGGAAATCATTACAGTGGTGGATGCCTGAAGTAATTCTATTCCCTGATCGAACGATAGTAGTTGGGTATGCCCCTGTAAGTGCTTGTACCTAAGAAAAGGGGGAATGACTGGCTGTCCGACTTGTCCCCAATGAAGAAAATGAACTTGTTCTAATGAGAGTGGTTACTGGTGATGGGTGTCCACGCCTGTGTTTGTGTATGGTATTACAATTAAATATTAAACATGGCCATGGATTCGAAAAAGACCATTTCTATGCCCTCATGGATCAGATGTGGATAGACTTGCAGGAAAAGGTGTATGTTTTCTTGAAGGATATTCAGGGGTTACCTATAATCCCCAGATCTCTTCATTGCACCAGAAAGATCAAGGGAAAAACCACACCTTTACTTGTCCCTATGGGACCTTTGCGTTCAAGAGGAATGCTGTTGGGGTCATGCAACTGCACCGTCAAATTCAGAGATGTATCATGGTCGATATTCTTCGCCATGGTGGAAGATACTATAGAAGTTTTCTGGATGATTTTCCGTGGTTGGTGAATCAGTCGAGCGGTGTTGACATAATTAATCATGAAGGGTCCTGAAGAGATTTAATAGACTGCCAATTAGTACTTAATTGGGAAAAAGTGCCACTTCATGGTTGATGAAAAAAGGCATTATTTTTGGGTCATCACATTTCAGAAAAGGGAATAGAGTTTGTGATCGATGCTAAATCGAGGTGGTAATAGAGAGGGACTTCCCCACCTATCTCGGTAAAGGTGGAGAACTTTCTTGGGCATGCAGGTTTTTACCCGGAGATTCATCAAAAGATTTTTCAAAAATGCACATCCGTCCTTGTGGAAACTATGAAAGAAAGATTGTAAATTTTATTTTTTTGATTGAATCTATCTTAAAGCAGTCGGCGAGCTAAAAGAAAAATTGGTGTCTGCAACTATTATATTTTTCAGATGGGAACAGGGCAATTGACCCCCGCCGTGACGTGCGAGTTTTGCCAGTAGGGTTACTCTTGATAGAGTATTGGAAAAAAGAAAGATATAATTGTTCACCCCATTTACTATGCTAGTAATCCCGTAAATAAAGCTCAGAAGACAATATTACAATGACTGAGCAAGAAACTCCTGCAGCTAAAGTGCTTTGTAGTCTTTGGTTTTGAAAAATTTCGCTCCTATTTGCTAGCTGGTACTAGAGTTATAGTGGCTACGCTGGCCATTCCAACATGGAGATTTATGTGATGGAAAAGAAGGATGCGAAACCGAGGTTGATTCGGTGGTATACTTGATACAAGAATGTTGACTTGACCAAGTGAGGTACTAGAAAAGGGACCGAAAAATCTTAGTGTAGATTGAAGCTATGAGGGAGTAGTTAAGGGAATAGACTAATATTGATGATACTTTCCCCGATGAGCCATTGTATTGGGTGCTCCTCACACAATACTTGATTCCCATGTTGGCAGATTTTTGCAAACTATCTTGCATAGTAACATTATTCTATCTGAACTCTCCTTTCACAAATAAAAAAGTTCACGTACGCATGTGAAATCCAATTCTTTGGATGAACCATACTTATATATGAGTTGTGACGACAAATCTATTCAGCGTTGTGTGCCAGATGTGAGATTTGAGTTTTTAGAGGCAGTTATTCCTCAACAGCTTGGTGGACATCATAGTGGTATGAACCACTTATAAGATTTACAATGTGCGTTACTATTGGCCAACTTCTATCAAGATGCTCATGAGTTTACTAAAGCACTGTGATAGACCTGCCAAAGATGATGGCGGAATCCCATTCCAAGAAAGCACAGACCCGATACTTGTAAAACCCCATTCTTGTGATTGAGTTATTTGATATTTGGGTATTGACTTTATGGGTTCCTTTTGGGAGTTCTCATAGAATGAAGTCATATTTAGTAGGGTTGATTAGTATCGAAAAGTGCCGTGGATGGGAATCTTCGCGTTTCTTCCCCCTCGACAAAACACAAATGAAGAGGAAAGAGTTTCACCCTGTTTCTCAACAAAAAGAATATATTATCTCCGTGTTGGCCACACCAAGAACATAATTATTAGTGATGGGGGGCGGCTCCCCACTTTTGACAACAAATTGTTCAATGGATTCATTGGAGAAATATGGGGTTCGCCATAAATGTGGGCCCACTCTTTACCATCTAAAACTAGTGGGCAAGTTGAAGTGTCAAAATAGAGAGATCAAAAGATATTTGTCAAAAACAGTGCAACGCTAGTTAGAACGATTGGTCAGGGCTGTATTGAAGCTTCTTGGCCTTACAGACAGCATAAAAACACTCCCCACTAGTTATGTCCCCATACCAACTTATATATGGGGGAAAAAAACTTTTCATCTCCGATTGGAACTATAGAGCCATAAAGCCATGCGCCGGAGCTATCCTATGACCAGAAGTTGAATGAAATTGGTTGGAACGAAGCTTGCAGACCCACAACGCGTTAACGGGGTCTGAATGAACTCATGAATTTTGCATGAAAGCTTCTTGAAAGTTCCCAGCCCTCTACCAAAGAAATATTGAACAAGTACAATGACCTAAAAATTGAAAAAAACGAGGAGTTTATGGTTGCGGGATATTTGGATTTTCTTCAATTATAGGTTGCGCTTGTTTCATGGCCCTAAGTCTCAAGGTCACAAATGGAATATGGCCTTACTTGGCTTACCAACACTATTCCTAATGGAGAAATTGAAGGTGCGAAAACCAGGGAGGGTGTGCGGTTCAAGGTGAATGGACAAACATAACCTAAAAATCTATTTTTGGCATGCTGAATAGCGATTGAAGTGATCGGGCCTAACATCTTGATGAAGTCTGAGTAATACAGTGTCTCGGTCGTGCCGAAACGTTGTAAAATCAGGCGGTCGGGTTGGGAGGGGCAACCCAATACTTATAGTTTTCGTTCTTAGTATAGTAATGGTTAGCATTTTCTTACTAAAGCGCGCTTTTAAAATTTGCGAAGCACCATTCACCAGGAAAATTCTGCAGGCGCAAATCAATTGAAATAGTCCACTGACGGACACAATTGAGGGAAGCGTACGCAGGCGATCTGTACCGTTGCATGAATCCGTCGTGCCAGGACGTCTTTCATTTAGTTCTCAACAACCAGTCCCGGGCTACACGCCCTTAACCACCAGACCAATCCCCCCATGAGGGACGTCGATCGCGATGAGCGTCAGCGGGGACAGTCCCTCGCATCAGTACTTGAGCGTACCTGACCCGACCCCGAACCGGATCCCCCGACATGGGGGTTTAGGGGAAAAACCGGGGACAGGAAAAACCTTTTGGCCACCCGGGCAGTCTCACCAATTCCCCGTTCCCTCTTGCTAACAACGTTCAAATACCCTTTCCCAAACTCCAAACTTCCTACATCTTCTTCCCTATATTAAACTGATAGTCTTCCCCAAAATTCCACAATCTGGATATCTCTCTTTATATGGTCAGACGTGGTTGTATGGTTCTCCTGTGATCGATCACCCACTGGGCTTACCTCCCTTGCTCCTTTTTATCCTCACTTTCTCAAGGTACTGTGTCTCTGATCTCTACCCTCCCATTTATATAACATTTTTGGTTTTTTTTATTTGTGTTTAGCCTGTATTTTTTTTGGCCGGGGTATTCATCTTTGATCCAATTTTGTTGGACCTAGGTTGTTGAGAATCTCAAATGCATTGTTAAAAACTCAGAAATAGGTGCTTTTAGCCATTGGATAGTTGAAAAGGTATTTGGGTTTAGAAGCATGTAGGTTCAATTAAACTAAGAATCCATGTTAGGTCCATAGGGGGATGACCCTTGTGGCATACCCAGTTCTGTCAATGAATGACATAACAGACCCCCCTTGATGACGGACCGTCGTTACCAACCCACAACCGCCATAAGGTCTGCTTGTGCCAACAAACCCAATTCGTTTTCTCTAAGGGTCCCACCAACGGACCGTCATTTCACTCGGCGATTCGTCATGCCCCATAGTCATGAATTGTAACGACGGACCCCAATCTCCTCGAGAATGTCCATACCTTTTTCTAAGTGACATCCTGATGGACCACTCTACGAAGGAAACGTCGTTCAACGACGGTCCCGGTTCTGGCACAACCGTCAAGGTTGTTAGAGACCCTTGTTTTTAAGGGTCTCCCCACTTTTCAAACCTGTACTCTGACGGCATCTATGACAGCAGTCATACCCTCGACGATCCGTCCTTGCCACAAAAAATCGTGCCGGTCAGAGGCCTTCTTCTAAGGGTCTCGATCTTTTTTTAAAGCTACCCCGCCACGAGGACCACGACGACCAGACTTTGTCACTTGTCACGATGGCCTCCGCCTTCTTACCCATCATACTTGTCAGGAGACTTTCCTCAAGGGTTATTCAACTTTAACCGTAGTTGAAGAAGACATAACGGACCCCACCTGACGGTCCGTTGACTACACGGCGCACCCCGTCACCTCTGGTCCGTCCGTGTTTCACTGTTATCATAGGATTGTCATTACAACCTTTGCTCTTATATTTTATTTTGTCTGTTCTTTTTCTTTTTCTTGTTTTCTCCTTCTAGTACTAATATGATTATTTAAAGGTACTATCTTCTATGGCACCAAAAACAAGATCGGGATTTACGCCACGTGGGCGTTAAAAGTATATTCGCCCCATTATGCCCCGACTTGTTGTTAATAGCTCTGATGTGAGCATTTGATCCCGAGTATGTGCCCCAAGCCCACCTGCCACAACTCCTTATTTTGAGCTACATGTGCAACCCAGATCTTGCCCAAAAAGGTGGAGCTCCTGCGTAGAGAAAGAAAAGAATGAGCAACGCCTCCAAGTCTTGATGAGAACCGCGCACAACTGAACCTCAAAACTTCACTTGATCATCACAGATTGAAGAAGGAGGATAGGGAGCGTATGGTTCCTTAGGAGTTTTGTGGTCAAAGGAAGCCTCCGGTCTGAAAAAATTCACTGCACCCCCCCCCCTTTTTTCCACAACTGAACAATTGCTTGTCTGATTAGGCTGACAGTCATGATTCCACCTACGTGGCTCACCACCAACTGGTGCTCCACCCAATTCTGACCAGGACCAACCTGGTGGTGTTCGATCGGGAATTATCAACGTGTATCACATGCAAAATTTCTTAAATTATAAAGGCATTCATACACGGTCCCTTACATGGAGAGGCGGGGTCTACACGAAGAGAGTCCCCCCACAATTGCAAAAGATCCACAATTTTCTCTTCACCAGGGACACCGGCTTCTTATAGAGTGGACAAAACTTCGTTTGAAGGCCTCTATAATGAGGAGTTGGGTCCGAGGAGTTTCCCCCGCCTATTACGGAATGGCTCTTTGGATCAGAGATAGATAGGCGGGCCTGCCACTGCAAAGAAGGGCCCCACTGAGAAACGTAAGAGTACGTGGCATACAGCCGTAGACATCCTCCTGCCAGCAAACATCCTTCCAGGCACCATATGCTACGGTGAGGATATTTAATACCAACAGGACCCCATCTCCACGCGAGTTCTACTACCTTGGCAAAATTGTAAAAGATTGAACAATTCTTGCGTGAGCTATCGCTGAGAGAGAACACCACGAAGGGGATGTCCCTACATTTCTATTGATGACGTGAAGACTGGGTGTTCCGACTGGGTTAATGAGTAGAGGGCAGCCATCAAGAAGGCACACCCAACTTGATCTGCACGGGGCTATGTTCTTATTGTTGATTGTCCCATCACGCCTTTCCCCCATGACTGCTGATAATTATTAGTAACCAGGGGGAGAGTGACAGTTCTTGGGTGCCGCCGCAGGCTCATAATAGGCCAGGTTGAGGTGGGACCCTTGTGTTGGCTTCACAGGCAGGTAATTGCACGAATCCGAGGGCGTTAAATGACCGGTCATAGGCGGTAACCATTCACTTACCTTACCCCCCAGTCCGCATGATATTTTCCTTCCTATGAAGGTACCGCACGGTGTTCCATCTGGAACATTGATCAGCTTCCAAGACTACGCTGCGGCACTTGTTGATATTTCAGAATCATTAGGGATGGAGGCAAATGACCGCTTGGCTACCAACAAGAGAGCCGGGGCCCCGTCAAGAGTTGCCTTCCAATATGGTGATGAAAATAGGATGGCGATGATAGGCAGAAACCAGCTCGAATGGCTACGCATGCCCTGCTTGGAACAAACCACTGAAACTACCCCGGTTGGTCTATTACCGGGTTGGGTGGTAGAGGTGTAGACTAAGACAGGACTCTAGAAGATAGCAGTGCACCCTATCTCTTCGTGCTACATCCCCGTTCCACAGCTTTGGCCCAGCCTGATAGGTTACATGCAAACCTAGAAGCTCAGATGGCCACCACACTTCTGCATCACATCCAACCTTGGAGCAGAGGTCTAGATGTGGGCGGAGACCGCGCTTGAGCATAAAATTATTAAGCACCACAGAGGGCGAAGATCGCTGAGGTCTCATCAGTGCTTAGATGCCTTCTTGAGTGGCGGGTGTAGCCCGACCGGACCCCTCATGTTGGAGTGTGACTTCAGCTCTCGATGGGTTGAGAGTATGCGACCCCGTGGATATTTGATATGATCCCTAGAGGTTAGGGTGAGCTGAGTGAGTCTGAGGCCCTTCTGCAGAGCCGTGCTGAGGACACAGTGATTAGACTGCCTTATTCTCCACTTTTGAGATTCCCCAACCTCCCCCCGAAGAGTCCATGCCAAGAGGCGCATGGCAAGGGTCGAGCATAGGATGAGCTGGAGGCTAGAGCCACGAAAGAGGTTTCATGCACCGTGGAGATCGAGGCATGCCCGAGGAGAGCATCGATTGTGATGAGGAGGCGCATCGGATCAGAGCGTAGGTCAGCGCGTTGGGCATCTAGCTCAGAGATGTCGAGACCACGGGAGAGTCACCACGATAGTGATGTTGCTGATGAGGGACCTCCCTACTAGGGGCCCCAGACTACATAGGTAGTGGGTTCCGGGGGAACCGTACCCACAGCTTGCTGATCATCGTCGCTTTGCGCCCCCACGTGCTTACCTACCCATTTCGTACTTCATTTTATGATCGGGGACAATTTCTATTCTTTGTTGTTGAGGGGTGGTGTAATAGAAAGTGAGTGATGCGCGATAGGCGGAAGTCGAGTAGACCAATTCACACTCCGCTTTTTGGGTTTGTCCGTGCCCTTTGAACTTTTTTCCATAAGAGACCCCTCCGTCTCTCACCTTGACATCCCTTCTCTCATCCCCCCCCTCCTCTCATCCCCCTCTCTTTCCCCACTCTTCCACCCCACCCTCCCACACCCCTTCCCCCTCATTTGCTTAATACCTTCTAACCCCCCGTCCCTCCCCTCCAGCCACCCTCTCATCCTAGGCCTTTCCCCTTCCCGCCTTCCAGGTTGCCCACATACCGGGCGACGACACACAACACCCACGCTGCTGACCCCTTCCGGGCAAGCGTCCCCCGTGGTTCTCGCCGTGACCCTCTGCAATACGCCCTTTGAGCCCCCGTTAGATCGACCAGTTTACGCGACTGTTAATTATATCTTACCGCCTTTTCCACTCTTCTTCCACCCCCATTCTTTTTCTCTTCCCCCAGCCGCCCCCTCCACCCCACCTGCCTTTCCTTATTCTTTCTTTCGCCTCCCCCTCCCCCCCCCGCCCCCCCCTCCCTCTTTCCCCCCTAACATTCTATTCCCCCCCCCCCCCCCAGTCTCGCACTTCCCCTCCGCTCCCCCTCCCTCCCCCTTCTTATCTCCGTCATTACTTCCTCTTCTTATTTCATTTTCTTTACTCTCTACCATTCTTTATCCCAATCTCATGCCCTTTCTTCACTTTCTCCCCCCCCCCTTTTCGCCCAATTCGTTTCCCGAGCTGCACCCCCTCTTTCTCCCCCCTTCTCCTCCCCATCCCACCAAGTGGGCACATCCATGTACCAGCGTCGTCCCCCGCCTTGGAACTATATTTCTCTCCTTTTATCTTCACCCTCTCTCCTATCCATTCCCTAAGGGCCAGCCCGACCCACTCCGTATGGCGCCTGCAACCTCGGAAGGAGTTCGCAAGCTACAGTGACGTCCCGCCTCCATCTTCAAGCCACGCGACGCCCTATGATCTCGTCGGGGGAGCCGCTCCTGCGTCGTGTGTATATCTGCCAGTGCCCCCCATGCTTTAACTCTTTTTTTCTTTCCCTTTAGCTCTCCTTCTCCTTTTCCCCAAGGTATTACCGCGGGTCGCTTCTCCACCTTCTTTATGGGGGGTTATACTCCCTTCTCTTTCCCTAGTGGCAGAGACGTGGGAGAAGTTTGGGAGGCTGATTCTATGGGAAGGGGGTTGAGTTTCTTCATTGGTTACTTGTTGACCACTGGCCATGTCCTATATCTTGTGTTAAATTAGGAAACTTGAAGGTGATGGCTAACTAACAAAAATGATATCCTGGATTGTAATGAAAATGATGGCTGGCTACCGGCCACAATAATGATACAGTGGGTGGCTCTAAGACGGACATATAATACACCATGCATGACCTAAAGTTAAGACTCGAAATAGCGGTCCTTAAATCTTGTTGATAGAGTAATGACCTTATGTCAAGTGGTGGTGCTGAGGGGAAAATTTTGATAGTCTACCCTCTGTAATGAGCCTAGAACTTGCCTGGTAGTCTTTGCTTAGAAGTAACTGGTACAGGATCAATTAGGAAAGGGGTCATAGGTCCTTATTCAATATAGCACTTTTTAGCCCGAAAAAAATGAATGAAATTAATCTCCTCTTTGATTTTCCAAAATGACTTTATATAAAATACCGACCTTCCCTTTGTACCCCATACTGATCTTTTTGGAATAATGTGTTGGCAATCGGTCCTCCTTGGGACATGTGCACCTCACCCTTATGCCAAAAGCATCAAGGTGAGGGTGGCTACTGCAGAGTTAACAAAATCTTCTTTCGGGGACCTTGACACCAATGTTGGGTATTGTTGACTTTGACTCATGGAAAAATCATGGTTTGAGGGGGATATTATCCGGAGGCATGCTCTAGAAAGTGGGGTGGTTTTGAAAGAACCAAAGGCAGACGAGAGAAAGAACAAAAATAAGGCTCAAAGCCACCAGTTGAAATGTAAAATAAAAAATAAAAAAATATGTAAATCTATATAAAATAAAATTCAAGCAAGAAACAAAGAGTCACTTTACCCAAATGAAGAAAAGAAGGAAGGGAAAATATCCAAGATGAAAAGCATCATGAGAAATTGGGCGCAAGTAAAAATGATAAAAGGTTGGAGTTTAGCCGAATTTCAAGTAAGGGCAAACAACGTCACTAACGTATACCTAAAATACCCTATTGACCCTGAGCTAGTTACAAGCAAAGAAAGTCCATCTGTGATCCTAGAGTTGTAAGACAAACTTAAAGCATCGTGAAACATAAGGGCCAAGCTTATGCAGATATATATGAATGAGTTGTGAACCGTGTTCTGGAGAGTGAGTGTTGAAAGTGAATTTTCTTATATCAAAAATTTGAAAATCTTGTGTCTCAAAAATGAGGATGTCCGGATGTTGTTTTGAAGTCAGGACACTAGTGCATCAAACCAGAATAATTAGCACCTCAGTGAGAAATTGAAGAGGCTAGCATGTCAAATGCCAGGTGAGGTCTGCGCCTCCTGGTCTGATTCACATAATTTAAAGAATTATAGTGCCATTAACATGCCATAAACATGATGAGCATGGATAGGCATTAACCTAGCCAACATGATGGCGAAAGCTAAAATATGGATACAATTGTACAAAGATTTTGTAGTGAGTCACTAGTGCGCGCTTGAGGGACAAACAAGAATTTAAGTTGAGGAGCGGTGGTCGATTATCGTGGTCTTTAATGGTATTTGTAAGTGATTTTTCTTTAAGTTTAGCCTGTGTGGTCCAAAGCCTTCTTTTTTGTTTGCTTTTATGTCAAGTTTCTCTTTATTTACAGAAATCTGTCAAAGATGAACGGGGAGTTTTTGAGCGAAAGAACCTACAGAGCAGACCACCTACGGACGACTTATGGACTGTCCGTCGAGCCTGCCTGGTGAACGATCCGTAGCGGTAGCATCTTGTGTAGTGCTAAAGGAGATGGGGAAGTCCGACCTTAGGTGAGACTTACAGAAGTCACATGACGGCCATCATAGCCATGACAGTCCGTCCTGCCTGGTTCTCCGTTCGCATATGATCCGGAGTAGTCCTCGTTCCCGAAATCCAACGAAGTTTACAGATTATGGCAACAGAGACCTCGATCGGACCGTCGTGCCTTGGAAACAGTCCATACACCACCTGCCGCCTCTGAGGGTAATGAATTGCCTGAGCTTAGCAGCAGCAGAATTGGAAGTGGGAAGGCGGAGGCCATATATCGCCCTTTCTTCATCCCTACTCTTCCCCTCCTTCCCCCCCTCTCCTTGGCCATAAGTCCCGTAGTGACCACGATGGTCAATACGCAGTTTTGCCGACCCACCCGCGTTTTGACAAACCTTTTTTCAGTAATTAGAATTCCTTCTTTTATTAGGTTTTGTTTTTATTATAAATAGTTTGAAAAACCTCATTGGGGTTAGGACTCTTGGTAGTAGACCTCTTTGATATTAGATTAGTTTTGCTTGTTACACTTTTTTTATGGATTGACTGTTGGGTTGATTTTGTGATTAATCAAGTGAATTTCTGGAGTTTATTCTTTCTCATTAAATTAAGTGAATGATTGAAGTTCTTATATTAAGTATATGAATATTGTGATATGGTATGGGTAACTAAAACTCCATAACTAGGGGTGGTGGGAACATGGAGTGAATAATGAGGTGGTAAAAGCCCACCAAAAACCCTAAAATAACAAATTCCAGATTCTAGTTGGCTTGTATGTTGATAAAGCTTTTCGTCTTTTAGACACTATTTTTAAAAGGTTTACCCATCGGACAGACACTGTTAGAACTCGTCTTATGCTATTACGGACCAAGGAGGTAGGATAATAGAAAAGAGTTATGACAGGATTAGTGCCATACTATCTACATAGGCCTAGTGTCGATTGGTACCGTACCTGCGTAAGAACTTAGTCAAAAATCGAATACAATGCTTTAATATGAGGTAAAGGTAAGGTTTAGATAGCACATACATAGCCGGACCCACACCAAAGGTCTGGAGTGCACATTTTTGATGCCGGACCACAAGGATTTATAACATACATAAATTAGCACTGTGATGCAAGATACGGATAAGACACTGTATAGTCTAGAATTATCAAAGTTTATGAAACCTGTGCGCAAGACTTAAACCCGAGTACTTTATGTAATTGTTAAACTCCACAAGATTTAATCATGTTAGTTGTTTACTTTAATTTAGATAGGGGGGGTTATTTCATTAATTTAGAAATAAACTCCCCCTTTGTCTTGGTTTTCCGAAGGAAATAATTGCCCTAAATAATAGTAATATAGATTAAAGTAAGTCGGAACTATTTTCCTTTGGGAACAGATCCCAACCACATTAGTGGGTCTACCTGATACGACCCGCTTTACTCTTATTTGAGAGAGTAAAAATTTTGAGGTATCAGAGTGGAAAAAAATGAGACTCCCGACACGCCTGTTGTGTGTCGTGTTTGCCCCTCCCCCCCCACTGTTTTGTTCCCCCCCCCTTGACTTTGTTCTATCCCCCCCCCTCTATCTACTTGGTTGTGTCGACCCCCCCCCTTTTTTTTCCCCCCCCGAAGTTTAGGATAAGCCTAAAAACAGAGGAAACTCTATGTCCGGTTTTTTGTAAATTTCTTGTTAAGGCTTGCTTCGGAACTCTTCTCCTTAGCGCCGATCACAATTTTACTTGGGTCGTTACACTTTGATTGTCTTTCCATTGACTACATTAACCCAAAATAAGGTTAAGTTCTTAGGGTATGTTATTATGCAAAATGAAAAAGTTGTTTCTTATGATTCAAGGCAACACAATATTCATGAAAAGAACTATCCTACCCATGATTTGGAATTAGTGGCTGTTCTTTTTGCACTAAAGATTTGGAGAATTTTTATGAATATTGGAACATATACAATATTTTATTCCCATTATCTCAAAAATATTTGAGGTTTTGAAAAAACATAAAAAATGAATTTCACCCCCGAGTTATTCAACCCACATACACAATCAAATAAAGTCGAATGGACATGCAATACAAAGTGCAACTTAATAGAAGAAGCAGACGATTTCAAGGCAAGAATAGTTATATAAGAATACACGAAAATAAAAAACACAATAATATTTTTAAAATGTTTACTATGAAAGTGAAATTGACTTTGTATTCTTTTAAAGATAAATTGAAGTTGACTAAAGATGGAACACACAATTTTATTGATCCTACATATGTATTTTAAAAAATTGGTAGCTAGTCAAAGATAGTTGATTTCTACAAGACCTAATGGACTTATGTAGTTATATTATCTAGCAGATTTATGGATTTTCCATGTGAATATCACTTGCAAGAAGCCAAGACAATTTTGAGATAAATATTCAAAGTACAAACTTTAATGACATATTTTATTCAAAGACTAATGATAGTAGTCTTGTTGTATTTATGATGTGATTGGGCGGGTTGATTATGATTGCAAAGAAAAAAAAAAGACTAGGGTAACTTTATTTGGGAGATGGTTTTGCTGTTCTGGTCTCAAAAGCAACAAGTTGTTGCTTGTCGGCTCCTAAACTTTTCTTGTTTTATACATTGACTGCATATCCCCCAATAGACCTTCTTCGCTTACAGTAAGTTTTGTGGTTCATGAGTTTAGAATGTATATTTATAGATGCTTGTGTAATTGCTTCCACACCACGGACCCTTCTATTACCGGCAGCACCTTGATATACCCATACTACACAACTTATTTTGATAAGTGGTATGCAATTTCATTAACAAAGAATCCAGTTTTTCATGGTCATAGTAAAACATATTTGTCTTTTTACACACATTCTGGACAACCTGGCCGACCACGAAACGTTTTCTACACCCCCTAGACCATATCCTTTTGATGATATGGTCTCTAGAACCCAGAATGGCCTTCCGCGATAAGGCCTTCCATTGACTTAAAGATGAAAGTATATGTTAACAAGAATTACTATTATGCCTGGCCGATTAGTTGAATTTGAAACCTAAATCTTCACACAGTAAGTCATTAAGTATTATTGTGTATGTATCACACAAATCCCACGCCACCTGACCGCCACCCGAACAACTACCATTTTCTGTTTGCAACTCCAAGACACTCACTAAATCGACACACTCGCACACCCCCCCCAAGAAAACCCCCTTTTAACGTCTACAGGGGAACTATTGTGGACCCCAGCTTCTTATTACTTGTTTAACCATATTTTATATTTCCCACATTCCTGTTTATCACCCACCAATCCCCAATGTTTCCAATTTTAAAATAAAACAAAGAAAGTTTTAAACTTTGACTAACAACTAATTAGGAAGTCTCCAAATGAGAAGGACTTACTAATTGTTGGCTGGAACTTCTGCAACCTCACAAGCCACAAGTCTGAGTAAGGGCACTAGAATCTACATAATCAAAGGAAGAAACTTTGAGAAAAGTATGTGTCAATAGGTGGAATGTACCGAGTGAGTAAAGGGACACTAGCATATTCATAATTTTCATAACCAGGGGATAGTAAAATGAAGGATCCGAAATAATATATAATTGTTGGCAAGAACGAAGAACAAGAGTTCAGTTTGTATAAAAACCATTTAAATCTTCCTTCAGATAAAAAAGTAGAGATGAGTCTGTTTTAATAGTCTTTAATGATCATAGTTGTAAATAGCATACACAAAGGGAATCAAATAGAGTTAAGAGTGCGTAGTAAGAAAAATGCATAAACTGAGGAGTTTCTTGTAACCGACATACACTATATGTGCTCTGTTACAAAATGAGATATTTCTAGTTTTTTTTTGTTTAATGGTTCTTTTTAATTATTATGTTTAGTATGTAAAGGAAAGGTAGTCCTTGATTTGTGGAATATGTTTTGTAAGAAAGTCAATAGTGGTTGGATATATATGGTCCTGTACTTAATTTTGAAAAGCGTATGTACATAGATGTGTGTATGTCTTTTGAAATCTTAATATGAATGAAAATTACCTCTGTTAGAACCTAATCTTTTTCTCTAAAAGTTTCAAATCCTAACAGTGGTATCAGAGCCCTTCTTCTTGAGAGATCTGTGAAGGCAAGAAAACTAAGGTTTTTTCTCCAGTTTTTCTAAGGTGAGAGCTAAGCAGTAGTAACATGGCACCCACCAGATCTTAGGTGCAGACCCTCCTATTTACATGAGAAAATTATCACATATGGATGATAAAGATGAAGGCTTATTTAAAAGATCTTAGTGTATGGGAAATAATTGAAAGTGAAGATGATCCTCTTCCACTTCGATCAAATCCAATAGTTTTACAAATGAAGATTTATGAATATGAGAAGTCAAGTAAACCCAAGGCTCTCATATTTCTTTATTCAGCGCTTTTAGATGTTATTTTTACAAGAATTATGGCTTGTGAAACACCTGAAGAAGTATGGGAGAAACTAAAAAAAAGAAGTTTGATGGAAGTGACAGAGTGGAGACTATCAAACTCTTAACTCTCAATTGAGAACTTGAGAAGTTAAGGATGAAAGAAGGAGATACTGTTAAAGAGTATTTTGCCAAGCTTGTCGAGATTGTTAACAAAATAAGGTTGTTTGTGAAATCTTTCCAGATTCAAAGGTGGTGGGAATATGATGATAAACTTACCAGCAAGGTTTGAGTCCAAGATTTCATCAATAGAAGAATCTTGTGATTCGAAGACTTTATCTATGGTAGAACTGATCAGTAAGTCGCAAGCCCAAGAAAAAAGATATAATATAAGAGATGACGAAGAAGAGGCATTTCAGGCAGAACATAAAGGCAAACAACCTATGAAGGACAATAGAACGATGAAAGCAGATGAAGTATCAAAGAAAAACCCATGGAAGGAATATTCAAATAAAGGAAAGTTTCCACCTTGCGGCCACTGTAAAAGAACCAATCATCAAGAAAAAGACCGTTGGTTCAAAGGAAATCCATCGATTTAGTGTAGATTATGTAGAAAGATGGGTCATATTGATAAAAATTGCAGGGTCAGGAAGAATCAACAACAACAAAACCATGTTAAATAGGCAAATTTTGTTGAGAAGTTTGGAAATGAAGAACTAATCTTGTTTATGGATTCTCATGTATAAAACACAACCAACAAATCCTTATGGTTCTTTGATAGTGGATGTACGAGTCATATGTCACACAATGAGCTCTTGTTGCACACACTTGACAAGTCATTCAAAGATAAAGTTAGGATGGGAAATGGTGAAATGGTTGATGCTCATGGAAAGGGTTCAGTTTCCTTTTAGACTACATAAGGGACAAAGTTAATACATGATGTGTTGTATGTTCCTTGTTTAAAATGTAAGATGTCTAATGGTTATTCCTTATGTTGTAAGGACAAACATTGTTTGATTTTTTACTCTAAAGATGGTTTGATTGTTATAGTAGAAATAGTGGATAAAACTTTTCTTTTAGACGGGAGGTTTGATAGTGCAAATTTTGCAAGTAAAGATGAGTCATGGTTGTGGCACAAAAATAGTGGCTCATTGCGCCTAATTCTATTTGAAGTTCTATGTAACATGAAAAGCACCTCTTGACTCAAGGAATTTTACCCCTGAGATTTCACTTGTGTAAAGATTTTTGTGATCATAATTCATCTGGGTTAAGTACAGCGAATTCCATCATTGTCCTCCCCTTTCTCCCTTATACATTGCCACCCAGTTACACCCACCTAATCCCTTTCCCTCTTTCCCCGACGTTTTCTTAACTTTTATGTAAATATGAAGCCTCTCATTTCCCGTATCCCGAGCTTCCTCAGCTTTTTTGTCCAACCAAAAGACCCCTCCTCCTGGTATTTCTCTCGATAAAAGTTGGTCTTTTCAATGATCGCGAGCCGAGAATTAACCAGCCCTTACTAAATTCTTATAAAGTCTACATTCGTTGAATTCTGCTGATCGCACCGCGCTTCGATCACAACCTTATTGGCATAAGTACACCATAGGTGCGTAGCCAGCTGTTTTTTCCCTGCCCTTATCAGAGTCGACTCATATAAATAATTTTTGTGGAAAGACAATGTGGTTGTACGCTAAAGGCTATTAGGTTGGACAATGGTGGCAAAGACACTTCAAATGAGTTCAAAACATATTTGTAAGATATGGGGATTGATAACAAGTTGTCAGCTATCCAATTACTCTAACAAAATGGAGTCTCCGAGAAGAAGAAAAGAACAACAGTTGAAATGGCAAGATGTTTGTTGCTCGAAAAGAAACTGCCACAAAGCTTTTTGGTAGAAGCTATTCATACTTTAGTATATTTGTTAAATAGGCTGCCAACAAAAGTTGTGGATGAAAAGACTCATATTGAGGCATGGAATGGAATACAACCATCTGCCAAAGATCTAAAAGTTTTTGGTTCGATATGTTATTCTCATGTTCCTTTTGTCAAAAGAAGCAAACTTGAACCAAAAGGTGAATTTGAGATCTTTGTAGGTTATTCATCACAAGCCAATGGTTATAGAGTTTTCAACTTTCAAACAAAAAATATTTCAATCCGAAGAGATTTAGTCGTGGATGAGCTTGCTTATTGGAATTGGGATAAGAAGAAAATTGAGAAAGATAATGCAGTTTTTCAGAACTTGAGTCCACTTCGTGAAATTCAATCATTTTGGTCTGAAACTTTGGAAGAAGACGATCAATCAGACGGGGAATCCTCACTTGATTTGCCAATTTTTAAGAGAGGGTCCCTTTTTGAGATATATGAAAGATTTAATGTTGCAATCTCAGAACCAAATAGCTTATCAAGAAGTATCAAGACATGAAGTTTGGATTGAAGACATGAAGGAGGAGTTGATATGATAGAAAAGAATAATTCTTGGAAGTTAGTTGATAAATCCAAAAATAGAAATATGATCGTGGTGAAGTGGATTTATATAACCAAACTTAATCCAGATAGCTCAGTTTATAAATACAAAGCAAGTCTTTTTGTGAAAGGTTACGCGCAAGTTGCACGTTTGGATTATGGAGACACGTTTGCACCTATTGCACGAGATGGTACAATATGGCTGCTATTTTCTTTGGAAGTTCAATCAAATTGGAAGTTGTATCATTTGGATGTGAATCGACATTCTTAAATGGACTGTTCGGGAGGAGATCTGTGTTGATCAACCAGAAGGCTTTCAGGTTGCAAGAATGGAGGATAAAGTCTACGACTTCATAAAGCATTTTATGGATTAAAGCAGGCTCCTTGAGCATGATACAATAAGATTGATGATCATCTCATTCATTGTGGCTTCAAGAGAAGTGAAAATCAAGCTACTTTATGTTCCAAGAAGGCTAAAGGAGGAGATTTATTTTTGGTGTCACTCTTTGTTGATGATCTTCTGGTAATAGGAAGCAATGAAGCTATGGTGAATCAGTTCATGTATGAAATGGAGCCCAAGTTTGAAATGTCAGATTTAGGTGAAATGAGTTACTTTCTGGGAATAGAGATTCATCAAGCTACTGATGGAATCTTCATTTCTTAGAGATAATATGCATGTGATATTCTTAAAAGGTTCAAGATGGAGAGGTGAAAGCCTCTACCGACCCCACTAGTTCACAATGGAAAGATTTTTGAAGTTTAGAGTAGGTGATAGGGCTGATCCCACAATTTATAGAGGTCTGATTGATAGTTTGTTGTATTTGACAACAATAAGACCCGATCTCATGTTTGCGGCAAGTCTACTGTCGAGGTTTATGCAAGCTCTAAGTCAAGTTCATCTTGTTGTTGCTAAAAAAATGTTGAGATATATCAAAGGAACTGCTTATTATGGTATTTGGTTTAAAAGCGAAGAGCAAGGGCAACTGATTGTTATTCAGATAGTGATTGGGCAGGAAGCGTTGATGATATTCAAAACATTTCTCGAAATGCTTTTACACTTGGTTCAGGTATGTTCTAATGAAACTCAAAGAACCAAAAGATGGTAGCTCAATATTCTGTAGAAGACGCTGCTGGTGCAACTAATTAGGTTCTATGGTTAAGAAAGATTCTACGTGATTTGGAGCAAAATGACATTGAAGCTATTGTCTTTAAGGTTGACAACAATTCATCAATATCTATGGCCAAAAATCCAGTGCAACATGGTCGTAGCAAGCATATAAATGTGTAGTTTCACGCTATCAGGAAAGCAGAGAAGGATGGTGAAGTTCAACTTCTTCATTGTAGCTCAGATCAACATATTGTACACATCTCGACCAATGCTCATCCTAAGGGGAAATTTAAAGTTCTAAGGGCTAAGTTGGGAGTGTCCATGAAAAATCTCAAGGAGGAGTGTTAGAAAATGAGATATATCTAGATTTTTTTTTGGTTAATGGTTCTTTTTAATCATTATGTTTAGTATGTAAAGGAAATTCATATCATATATGAGACTAAACTGGAAAGTCATATCAAAAGTAACCAATTTAAGTTGAAATTCATATCATTTTAGTATTCATGCTTAAAAGTCCTAATGTTTCAAGGAACTATGGAAATCCTGCTAAATCAGTACAATAAAGTTTTAAAAATCAAAGTGAAATGATGAATACATGAATTACTGAAGAATATCATAAGTTCATAAAAAGCCCTAGCTTTGCTTCTAACAATTATGAAGAATTCTTGAAAATAAAAATACTTCAGCCATGACAATGAAGGGATACTCTCCTTGACGCCTTTCATACCTGAGATTTGATATTTGAGAAAAAAACTTGCTTGAAAGACTTGAAACCCTAGATTTTGTCTTGCTTACGACAATTTTTCAATTTGAAGGAGTTAAGAGTGTAGCTACTGAGTATTAAGTGTGAAAAACCTTTTTAATATGCATAATTACATGACTTAGTCTTAGAAAAAATAGGAAAAGAGAAACCCCAATTAAAAACATTCCAAAACATTTCCATGCAGACATCTACAATATGTGGTTTAATCTACAAACCGTATATTACATCCGTGGAAGTCATACCCAAAAACAATATCCAAAACTTTATTCTACCTGCCCTAAATATGGACCGTAGATGATTCCACAACCTGTAGATGGGTCCCTGGCTATAGGAATTAGACTAAAAAATGCCTTTTAAGAGTTTTTTCCATGGATGAACAGTACAGGCCGTGCTTCGATCTATGACCTGTAGATTAGATCCATAGAAATTGATTTTAAAAACTCTATTTTGATAGTCTCTGGTAAAATAATCATAAGCTTTACACTCTAATTAGGCAAACTTGGTGGTATTGAAAAAAAAGACTCATAGGCCTTTAATTTGATTGGTAATAGGTCACATAATTCATTATATTTGTCAGTAGATAATGATCGATAGAGTTGAACCCTTACATCAGTTATTCAACAACTTTTATTCGATATGAAAATGGTTTTGAAGCGACTAAGTTTGAAGGTCTTTTCTCTTTCTGACCCTAAATCACCTCAAATGCACTTCTATCTCACCACAAGGAAAGTGAACCGTAACACCTAAACATCTAAGTACAGACAACCTCAACCAATTCAGTTTTATGTACTTACGAGGCGGTTTATAAATACTTACGATGGAGTTCAAATTCTAGTATATAGAGTTTGGCGAGTTTTACAACACGCGACTCAAAGACACTTCCCGTATTTTGGTTCAAAATGAAAAAAAAAATGGTTGAATATTTCAAGACTAATAGATAAGTTGCTAACCTTTTCACAAGTCAATAAAATTGGGCTTTGTCATCAAGTGAAGAAGATGCTATGATGGTTAATTTAGAAATTGTTGCTTCTGGAAGGGCCTATGATGGATGGAATCTGCTTAGAGTAGGAATCCTAAGCAGTTTATTATTTTTTTTTGTTTTTATTTATATACGTCTAGTAAAGATCTGTATTTTCTAGTTCATAGAGGAATTTGTTTTCTAGTCCTAGTAAAATTTTGTTTGTTTTATTATAAATAGGGTTGCCTTATTACTTATTTTCATGTTATAAGATACAAGAGTTTTTTGAGTTGTTAAAAAAGCTTCCTACTTCTCATTTCTATCATAATAAAGATCTTCTATAAAAGCGTTGTTGGGTCTTTCACTTGTGCATATATTATTTCTTTGGGTAATTTTACTTTCCTTTAGTCATACATGCAAGTGCAATGTACGTGGAACTTTTTAATTTTGGAGGTAAAGGAATTAAAAAATAGATAGTTAGAAGATGATTGAAACCCTTTCTCCAACCAAAAGAGAATCTAGGAGATAAAATGAATCGATTAATTGAAGTTCATAACATATTTCAACCTTTTTGAGAGAATACATGTTGTGAAAGCTTCCTCTGATGACAAGAGAGAGATAATTTTTCTAGTGGATTGAGTTTAAAAAATGACTAATTCATTCATCGAGGGATTTTCAAATATGGTTGCTATTACCTTTTTCTTCTTTCAAATTATTCTAAGTCCGTCAATGAGAGTGCTTGTCTAAGGGTTTCCTTCAGTCATGATTTGGAATCAACATCTCTAGATCGGAAGCGATTCAATATCTACACATGCAGTGGGTGCATGCCTGGACAATCTTTATCGATGTCACTGCAGTTGCCAGTCCTATTTGTTTGTTTACCAGTACTAACATGTTGTTCTTGTCTATGTAATCTGTTTTATTTTTATTTGGAATGTATTAAGCTTGACTGAGAACAAATTGGTTCCTTATGCAAACAAATGAATTTGTGTCTTTTTTATTGTTAACGACATCTCGCTACCCTGGCCCCTCTCTCTGATAATGAAAATAACCCTCTACACTTTTCTCTTTTGTGGATTTGAACTCTGTGTAATTGTATACACTAAAAAAGTATATATTATTCAGACTAATAATCTAGTATAATCAGTGATGACATTTTAGTTAACATTTGTACTAGATTACTATTAATGCTTACCATAATGACATACAAGTGACCTACTTATGTATTTTCTAAAATCATTTTCTTATTTATATTTTTAATAAGTGAAACTGGAACTCTTTTAGATATGCAACATATAAGGTTTCGGTGTTCGGGTTAGCACCCCTCATCACCTCTATACCGTAAAAACTTCAATCATGTGAAGAGATTCATTAATTTATTATATTTAAAAAAATTCTCATATTATTTGTATACCATGATTTTTCGTGAAATAAGTTCAATAGAAAATCCATCAATAAATTTAAACAATCGACAATGTTAAATCTATCATGCCCCGAGTCTACACCGGGACGTTGCTGGGACTCGAATGCCATTGCTGGGCTCGAGAGAACCCTTGTTGGCCCTGACTGAACCCTTGTCCTGGCTTACTTAACTCAGCGGGAGATTCTGACATTATTACAAAGATCAAATGGACTTGCTCAAATAACTAAATAATATAACTTAGAATATTTAAGGAAATATCATTCAACTTGGCCAATAAGGGCAACCCAAGTCTTTAACATAGAATAATATTATAAAGCCAAATGAACTACTAACTTTCTCTTCTCTTGTTTGTCTTGTCGGTCAGACCTCAGACTTTTACCCCGCTGTGTGTGGCCCCCATGTGTAGAGAGTCCTTGGGATTCTTATTGCGCGTTTGATAGTGGTGTGTGTTGGGGTTTCCCGGGGTGGGTAGGGCAGAGGGGTTGGCAACTCTAGATGTTGCCCCGTGCGTTTTGTTTGGTTTACGATGTCTGATGGCGGTGCCGTTCGGGGATAGCTGGATGTCCACTGTGGTTGATTGTGCTCGGCTCCTGCCGGCCTCTAAATAACTGAGGATAGATGTTGGGTACATTCCCTTCACCACCTTTGAACTAGACTAAAACAAGCACACAAAATGTCCCTCCGAAGGAAAAAGAGGCTCACCAACAGACATCTGAGTTGCTCAAGCTGGATCAACGATGCGCTGATGGCTGATCCTGTTTACCGTAGAAGTCTGCGCTCTTCCAATCTTACTACCGCTTCGATTGGTCAACTTTCATCTGTACATTTGAATGTATGAGTATGCACAGTTGAATGCTAAACAAACTAGACTCTAAAGAATTATGATCAAGAAACACTTACTTTGACTTCTCATTTGATACTCAACTCATATTATATATCTATAGATATATATATATAATAGATAGACACACAGCACACATAAAGCTTATAAAGCAACTTAAAACAATCTTGTGTAGTTAAAGATAAAAGATAACAAACTTACTTTCCTCATTTAAAATAATACATAAACTTAGTGGCATTATCTAGACCGGGGGGGAGATCAGGAGAGACAACATCATTATGAGCCTAAGTTAATGGAAAATTCTTAAGGGTACAAAAACCGAACCGAAAAAATGTTATTGGGTTTTTAATGGATTTATAATAAAATTATTGGTTATTGGTTCGGTAGCGATTTTACTATGTGGTTTTATGGGTGACCCGATAATCCCAATAAAATTGTAATAATTTAAAAATGTTTAAACCCTTCCTAGTTTTAAACATTAATTTTAATATATCATTAATAAATTATAACTATACAAATTATTAGTACTCTGCCCACTTTCCACTAAGGGATCGGCTTTACTAGTTTTCAAAAACTTCGTGACCCTGTGTTCACCCCCCAACCCCTCACTCTTTCACCTCCGTGTTTCCCAATTCTCTTCTATTTTGAATTTTAGTTTAGTTTTAGTTCTAGTATTGTTGGACTATTTTTATTTTAGTTTTAGTTTGTAATTATTGGTTGTAGCATCGCGAAATTTGTAAGGTCTGTAGTTTGACTAACATACAAAATTCCCTATATGTTTTTGGTGGTAACAGGTATTATTCCTTCGTACTCATATTTTTTCACTTATGGATGAATTTTCTCATTAGTCTTTCTTGTTTCACTATATCAAATATTAGAGAAGGAGAAAACATAAATATTTACAGATTGTCTTATGGGTAACACTGAAAATAGAATCGATAAGATAAAAAAAATATAAAGCGAATGCTAAATAAATATCTTTTGATTTTTTTTGGGTATCATGATTTAAAATTGAAAATCGATAAACTAAAACTATAAACCGCAATAACAGACACAACCAACTCTACCGACCAGATGCATCCCCCATTGGTACAACGTTTTACCTCACGCTGCCGAGGATCATCCTATAACTTTCCATCGGTATAGGACCTTACATAACTTAGTGGATCTACTAGCTTAACTTAAGTGATCATCTAAAAAGTATGATCCTTTAATGCCCATGATGGCTACATGGTTTATGGAGACTTGAGATTAATATGAACTCGCATCCCCATATTCGTGCTCAATACAACTCCCAAAAATATATTATCTCATATGTTTTAAAAACAACTTCTTTCTTTGGGTTGAGATAATTAGTCAACACTTAACTTAAAAACTCTCTTGAAATCGATGTTCCCTTTTCTTGCTCAAAACTCTTTCAAAAATCTTAGTTTCCTCTTATCTTAAATAGGAAAACATTTATAAATTCCTTAGGAATACTAGTTACCTAGATTTTGAGAAATAAACTCCAATCTTTACTCTTAACTTAACTTGAAACTTGTAGTTTTAAAAACAAAGTTAAAACATTTGTAAAAGACCTTGAAAACTTTGATGAACTTCACTTGACTTGACTCTTGACTTTGATCTTAACTCTTACTTGAATTGAATCTTAATTGATCCTTTAACTGAATTATGGATTTAAGGATTGTGATTTGTATTTAGAAAGACCTCATGATGTTTAGGAATGATTACAGATAGCTAAATTTGAGAGAAGTTACAAACTCACCATCTTGGAACAAGTCCGCAACGTGGAGATGGTCCTAAATAATTATTTGTGAAATTAAATTTTGAGACAGTGGGGTCCGTGTCCTCTCTGCGATGCGGAGATGATTTTTCTTCGCTGGGGGAACAAGTCCGCGGCGCGGACTTGTGTCAGTGATCCTACTCGACTTTTTCTTCTTCGTTTTTTCAGCCTCCAATCCATCTAAATTCGATTTATGTTCCTCTAATTCATTTTAAATCTTGATGCCCAACATGTATACTCAAGAAGCTAACTCAAAGCGACCTTAAAACTTAAATTAAGGATCTCATAAACTTCTCAAATTATCCTAATTCAATAACAACATCGCGAATTCAAGAATACATGTCAAGAACATCAATTTTGTAACTCTTTTAGGACTAGTTTCACTGAATTAAACATATTTGACACGTGGGTGAACGAACCCAACACTATGAGAATCTCACATACCTCGTGGGATCAAATCCTTGAAGAAATCCTCAATCAAATACTTTAGAAATGATGAATCTTTCTTTTCCTCTTCTCTTTTCTATTGTATTCTTTCTCCAAAAAATCCTAGCTCTATTTTTCAAAAGCGTAAACTGAACCCAGTCAGTTTAGCCCCTATAAATATTACCAAAAATGAATCAATTAAGTTTGATAAGGAAAGAACAAACTACCCTTTAAAATTTCGGATTGGATTTTCCTTATTACAACAACCCAACTTCCAAAGGACATAACTCACTCATCCGAACTCGGAATCGTGCAAACTCGGCGGCGTTGAAAAGATTTTCCCAATGGATTTCAAACCATATTTGGAAGAATACCTAACTCATTCTGATTAGAAGTTATGATCATTTGAAGTTGACCAAAAACTCATTTTTTCTAACTTAACTAAATTTTTAGATTTTTTATTCATTCCAAAAATGACCATTGCCGAAGGGGAAGAGGCGGTCACAGAAAGGGAAGGGAGGAGAGGGGCAAAAGCCAGAAAGGTCCCAAAACACCAACTTTGCAAGAACCCGAAGTAAAAGATAACTCATAATTGATTAAAAAAGCATGTCAAGAAAAAGAAAAACGAGGGAAAGGGTTTCAATCAACCCTATTGATACTCCTCACATCTGAACGAATTCCGTACTGATGGAAGTAATAAATATTAACATCCTCATCCCTTCGCCTCTCTATCAATTTATAAGCATCCAAAGTCCCCATAAATCATTTTTTTTAAAGTTATGCGAGTTAAGATCAACTTAAAAGACACATTTATGTGTTATGCCTTTACCTGATTAGGTTGAACTTTGAATGAGATGTAAACTTTTGTATGACAAAATCTCAATGCCATCAATATGAATTCTAAATTTACATTAATAATTGGATATTTTTTAATTATACATTTATTGGTATGTGAACTTTTATTGCTATCTCAAAATGTAGAGTTTTTGTCAGCCAAAATTGTCCGAGTAATCTACTTAACCTTCAAATATAATCCTAACCATCTTTAATTCCTAATTTTAAATCAAACAAATTTATTCATTTGGTTTTGTCATGGTTTTGTAGTCACTATTGATTATAGGTCCGTTATATTAGTTCGATAAAAAGGTTCACCACTACTAGGGGACTAAATATGCTTTGAATTATATTAAAAAGATAAAAACAAACCTACTCACACATATAAGGGACTAGTTTTGCTAAAAACTTTCAAAAACTGACCATCCATTCAGTTGTTTCAAATATAAAACCCTAAATGAACCTAATAGCAACAGTCATTTGGTTTGTGCCTACTACACAACTACCATGGAAAAAATGAAAATCCTTTCTTTCCCCATGAAATAATCACAGAGATATCTCAAAGCTTCCTTGTCATTTCACTATTCCAATTCACGTCTGTTTCAAATGTCATTGTAGATACTTGGATTTCCATGTAAGAAAAATAGTGGGAGGATCTTGTAGGGGGGTAAAAGTCACTTTATAATTGGAAAATTGTGTTTCTAAAAAGCCCATACTCGAAAAAGGATTCAAAGAACTCATAGCTTGGGAGATCATGTCCTCTACCCTCTTCCGATTCACACTTTAAAGGTCAGTTATAATATTTTCTTTTGAAGTGAGCGAAGGATAACTTGTCCACATTTATGGTTTTCATGATTGCAATTGTTTTTTAGATTATAAGGTCGAATAATTGTGTTATGTGCCATAGATAATCATACAACATTTTATCTTTTGACATTCATCATTTCGAAAAGGTCAAATTCATATATACCTTTGGTTTTGCCTCAATCCTTTTGTTACATATGGCTTGAAACTGAAAATGATATTTGATTGGTCAGAGCTTCAACACGCTCTTTTACATATATAGCTTAGGCATAAAAGCTTGATGTCAGACTACCTTATTTTTGAATTGTTTGCAATTCGTGACACTGAGTGGCCAATGGCCATTAATGATATCTATAAGGGTAACTTGCCTAGGGTTTATGACTAATCCTAGTTGAAGATAAGGATGATAGTACTCTTTAAAAATAGGGTTGAATCAAGTCAATCTATTTTTTAAAAATTAGTATTCCATATAGTAAGATAACAAATTTTCGTTCAATTAGATCAATCTATGAAAATTTTATTCATCAACCTCAACCGAGCCATTGGCCTCAACAACATGCTAGACATTCATATCTCTCTATATCACTCAATCGGAAAAAAATCACTGAATACAAATATTAGTGGTACGTTATAGTATTATATTAGAAATATAACTTCTATTAGTTGATACAATTTCTTAAAATGTTTCTTTCCATGCTATTAAATTGAATATTGCCTTGACATTATAAGAAAAAGTATGGTTAACTAACACTAATTGGCTAATATCATGTCATGTTGCTTCATTGTGATTTAAGTGCAGGAAACTCCAAGCCCTAGAAACAAGATAAACCTTATTCAAACTCAAGATTATTCAATTGTAATTGGATCACAAGGAAATCAACGACTTATGAAGGTTACTAAAGGAGGACTGTCAACTTATGTACCACCAATGGGTAATACAGAGATATTCAGGAATCAATATGAAACGAGTCATCCCCTAATCCAAAATCGAGTACTTCCATGTTGATTCCCATATAAACCAACTCCCATTCTTTTTCTGGTAATGTTGGATTCCTTAGAGGTGGTATTGTAACGATGCAAGTTAAGGAGAAACAAATAAAACTTTCAAAATGTGAATCTAATAAGAAGAAACCTACATGAAATTTGAAAGTTTGATTGGTTTCTCCTTAACCTACATCATTGCAATACTACCTGCGAGGAATCTAAATTAAAAAATAATGAATGAATGTTGATTTATACTGGATTTATCATGGAAGAAGTCTATTTTGGATATGGGGATGACTCCTTTCATGACGATTCTTGAACATCTCCATATTACCAATTGGTGGTACATAAGTTGATGGTCCTCTTTCATAGGACGGTGATTTCTTTGTGGTATAGTTATACTTGAAATATCTTGAGTTTTAGTAAGATTTATCTTTTTTCTAGGGTGCGGTGTTTCCTGCAAGTAAATCACAATGAACTAACAAGACATGATATTAGTTAACAACACTTCTTAGCTAAACACCTTCTATAATAATGCTTTTGTAGTGTTTACCTTGTAAATGCTTTGGTTTATTTGTTTATGAGGTTAGTGGTTTGTGTCCCAAATGGTGTTATCCCCGCTGATTATACCATTTTCGACAATACCTTTATTTCGACTTCAGGTTCATCCGCGGGGCAGGTCCCGAAGCTCGGGTATTGGTTCGGGAACCCACGTTCACTCGCCCCTTCGATGTGGTTAAACAGTTGTTGGTACGCTTTTAATGATCTGTTTTTTCGACTTTGCTCAGTTTAGCTGGCGTTCCAGGCGCGAAGTGCATTCGTCTGCAACCGACGCTAAGTGTTTAATGCCGGGAGTGCTGACCGACCGGGGGTCTCGTAGGGGTGATGTTTTTGTTGGGAGAGGGTGGTGGAATACCTAAGGGTGTGTGGTTTATTGGGAAGTAGTTGGTTCAGGAGCGTTCGACATGGTTGGAGACATGTGGGGGGTTCGTATTTGCGCTAGCGTAGTGGCTGTGTTTTGTTGGATGGGTCTTGTCTTCTTGCGGTTTGGTGGATGGCAAACCGCTATCCCGTTTACGTCTGGGCTTAGAGCGAGCCTTGCATTGCTGGTTGGGAGGTATGTGGAGTGATGAGTTGTGAGGGTATGGTGCATGTTTTTATTCTCGCCTGGTTGTGGGAGTTGTCTGCGAAGATTTAGGTGATTTTAGGGATTCGTATTAGTGGAGATGATATGGTGTGTGTATGTTTTTTTGTTATAGCGGACTTGAATAGACATTAATCTCTTGCCTTTGGTTGTGGTCAATGGTCTGATTGAGGTTGATTAATCAATTTTCCTGGACTGATCTGATTGTACTATAATTGGTTGTCTTACCATAGGGATTACTCCTTTGTTTAAACATTGAGTTGAATCAATCTTATATTTCGAGAGTACTAGTTTTTTGTATGCATTTTGTGCATATAGCCAATGATTTTGAGTATATTATATTATTACTTAAATATTTTTTTTTGAACAAATGTTTCTATTTGAGTTTTCTTACTTTTGCCTCACTATTACTTTGACATACCAATTTTATGACCTTCAAGTGAATGCACTTTGATAATTATATGCGGATTAATACAAGAAACTCTCTGGATAAGTCAAAATATGAATTTGATAAGCAAAGCGGAAGAGGATAATGGCTCGCCAAATTTAATTTTTTGATTGTGGTAAATGTTTTTTTTTTGTAGAATAGTGTTAAAAGATCAAAATCATGTCTGAGATTAATCCTCAGCAAAATTTAGTGAACTATGAATGTTTCTCCTTTTTATACAAGAACATTTAAATAATTATTTAGCGACAACTATTAAAAATTAAGGTGTAAGAATTCTTATAATTTGTAGTTTTAACATTAGAATATTTATAAACATTGATACGGTTTTTAAGTAGATTTTGATTGTCCCTTCATACATGACTTATCAAACTAAAATATAATGTTATATGATTCATAGTTTACTTGTTTTTTTCAAACAAATTTACCATTCAATTGAATTCATTTTTTAAGAAGAAATTAAAAGTAAAGGAGAAGTTAAAAGTCCAATGAACAAAAAAGAAGAAGAATGAAACACATAAAGGGATGATTCGTCTTTCTTCTTTGCCTTTGTCCTTATAATGAGTACTGAAACAAAATAGAATGTAACAAATAGCTTATATTTGATTATACAAAAGAATTTGATAAAAAGGTTCTCCACTACTAGGGACTAAATATGCTTTGAATTATATTAAAACTAGTAAATTAGCCGCGCTTCGTGCGGGAATTTAATATCACAACATTTATAAAATAATAAATTAAACCATAAGTCATTAAAACTAAAACACTATATATTCTTATATACAAGATTATGTGATAACAAACATTAATAATGTAAAGGAAAATGAAACTTATTGCATCTTATCTTTATTTTTTAGATAAGGGTAACTTATCTTATCAATCCTTAATATCATAAGTATAAATTAATGACTTTAAAAATAAATAAGTCACTCAACACGAAACAAGTACACAAATATTTAGTTGATAAAGGTAACTTATCCTTAATAACATAAGTAGAAACTAATGACTATAAAATACATACCAAGATCTGTAACTTAAGCAATGGTGTCAGTGAGCCACTCAAAACGAACCAAGTACACAAATATTTAGTTGTGAAGAAGAAGAGAAAATAAAAAGAAAGTTTTAAAATTTTCGTTGTTTTAAAATGAGAGGAAATCCCTCTATTTATAGAAAACAAAGGGTAGCCTACACAAATGTATATTGTGCCTTATCGGAAAGGTTACAACTATTTGGAAAAGTTGCAACCCTTCGTAAAGGTCACAATCTTTCATAAAAGTCACAGCTTTTCATAAAAGTTGCAACTCTTCATTAAAGTCGCAACTTTTCACGAAAGTCGCAACTCTTCATTAAAGTTGTAACTCTTCATAAAAGTCACAAATTTTCGTAAAAGTCATAACTTTACATAAAAGTCACAACTATACATAAAATTCGCAATTCTTCATAAAAGTTACAACTTTCATTAAAGGGGAAGGCTAGTTTTGGAAATAAATAAATTTAAAAGGAATTCTTGTTTTGGGAGCACCACGTAGGCGGACCTAATGTTTTCTTTTACATATATATATGAAGATAAAAACAAACCTACTCATACATATAAGAGACTAGTTTTGCTAAAAACTTTCAAAAAGTGATCATACTTGCAATTGTTTCAAATACAAAACCCTACATGAACCTAATTGCCATAATCATTTGGTTTGTGCCTTCTACAGAGTTACCATGGAAAAAAAGAAAATCCCTTCCTTTTTCCATTAAATCATCACAGAGATATCTCAAAGTTGCCTTGTCAATTCACCAATTCACGTTTGTTTTAAAAGTCATTGTAGATACTCGGAATTCCATGTATGAGAAACGGTGGGCGGATCTTGTAGGGGGTAAAATGTCTCTCTTGATATTTGGAAAATTGTGTTATTGAAATGCCCGTACTGGAAAAAGGATTCAAAGATCTCATAACTTTGGTGCCTCTGTCCGCTGCCTCAATCTGATTCAACTTTAAAGGTCCTTGTACTCTGTTTCCTTTAAGTGACTTTTCCATCTTTATGATTTTCATGATTGCAATTGTTTAGTAAACTACAAGGTCGAAAAATTGTGTTTTGTGCAATAAATATTCGTACAAGATTTTGAAATTTCGACATTTATTATTTCGAAAAGGTTGAATTCATATATACCTTTGGTTCGCCTCAATCCTTTATTTAGACAGGGCTTGAAACTGAAAAATGATATTTGATTGGTTAGAGCTTCAACACGCTCTTTATCTAATACTAGCAAATAAATTTGATTAAGAACGACTTATTTTGCACTGTTTGCAATTTATGACAATATTTGGCCAGTAAGGAGAGTTTTAAAGGTAAGTTTCCTAGGGTTCCATAACTAATGATAGTTGAAGATGAGGATGATAGTACTCTTTAAAAATGGGGTTGAATCAAGTCAATCTTTTTTTTTTAAAAAAAAAATTAGTATTCCATATAGTAAGATAACCAAGTATGGTTCAATCAGATTGATCTATGGGAAATTGATTCATCACACTCAACCGGCCATTGACTGCAACAACATGCAACACATTCATATCTCTCCAAATCCGCTTCAACCAAAAAAAATTACCTAATTCAAATATTAGTTTTATGTCATAGTATTATCTTAGAAATATAACTTCTATCACTTGAGACAAATTCTTAAAATGTTTATTTTCTTGCTAAAAATTGAATATTGAAGAAAAAACATGGTAAGTTGTTGCAATTGTTGTCAATTAACACTATTGGGCTAATATCAAGTTAAGTTGATTCATTGTGATTTACTTGCAGGAAACTCCTCACTTAGCAACAACTAAACCTTAATGAAACTCAAGATTATTCAATTGTAACTATACCAAAAAGAAATCAATGGCTTATGAAAGTTACAGAAAGAGGACGGTCAACTTATGTACCGCCAATGGGAAATAAAGAGATATTCAGGAATCAACATGAAATGTTACATCCCCTGATCCAAAATCGAGTACTTCCATGGATGATTCCATAATAACCAACTTCCATTATTTTTATGGTAATGTTGGATTCCTTAGAGATGGTATTGCAATGATGAAGGTTAAGGAGAAACGAATCAAACTTCAAAAGTGTGAATCCAATATTAAAAGAAACTTGCACGAAATTTGTATGTTTGATTGGTTTCTCCTTGATCTACATCATTGCAGTACTACCTTCGAGGAATCATCATTAGCAAATAATGAATAAAAGTTGGTCAATACTGGTTTTATCAAGGAAGAACTCCTTTTTGGAACTGGGAATGACTCGTTTCATGACAATTCATAAACATCTCCATATTAACCATTGGTGGTACACAAGTTGATGGTCCTCTTTCTGTCTTCATAGGTCGTTGATTTCTTTTTGGTATTGTTATATTTAAAATATCTTGAATTTTAGTAAGGTTTATCTTGTTTCTAGGGTTAGGTGTTTCCAGCAAGTAAATCACAATGAACTAACAAGACATGATATTATCCAATTAATATTTGTTAACAACAACTGCAACACCTTACCATGCTTTTCCTTATAGTTTCAAGGCAATGTTCAATTAATTAGGAGGATAGAAACATTTTAAGAAATTTATATAAAGTAATAAAAACAATATTTGTTTGATAATACCAAGATTACCCCTAATTTTTGAATTTGATGGGTTTTTTTTCGTGATAGACTTGAATAGACATAAATCTCTTGCCTTTGATTAAGGTCAATGGTCCAATTATGGTTGATTAATCTATTTTTCTTGATTGATATGACTGAACTATAATTGATTTTCTTACTATAGGGATCACTCCTTTGTTTAATGATTGACTTGAATCAACCCCATATTTCAAGAATGCTAGTTTCTGGTATGCGCTTCGCGCATAACACAGTGTTATTGAAAATATTATTTCTTATTTTTTTTGAACAAATGTGTCGAATTAAGTTTTTCTTACTTTGTCTCACTATTATTTTGACATACCAATATTATGACCTTCAAGTGAATACACTTTAATAATTATATGCTTATTAATACAAGAAATTTTCTAGATAAGTCAAAATATGAATTTGAAAAGCAAAGCGCAAGAAGATAATGGCTAGCCAAATTTAATTTTTTGATAGTGTTGAATTATTTTTTTGTAGTATAGTGTTGAAAGATCAAAATCATGCATGATATTAATCCTCAGCAAAACTAGTGAACTATTAATGTTTCTCTCCTTTCCTTTCCCTTCTCATGGTGTCCTCCTCCCAATTTCCCAAGTTTCTTTTTTCTACGGTCCTGGCTTCTTGTCCATTGTTTGTCCCCGGAACGACTCCAGCCCCTCTTACCCTTCTCAATCGTTTTCACTTTCCCTTCCCCCTTCCCCCCGTAGCGCCAGATACCCCTGTCCCCGTCCCTCCGCGACCTGGCTCCAGACACCCCCCATCCCACTCAGCCTTACCGGCCCTTCGTACCCCCTCACCTATGCTTCGAAATCCCAGAACAACCTTATACTATACCAGTCCTATTACCCTCCTGAACTTATTTTATATTTACTTTGTCCTACCCCTTTTTTAGCCTATGTTGGCCCTCGTTAAACAAAAAAAAGGAACCATCCTTAGGCCCACAAGATAGGCCACGTAGGCTAAAAGGGGTAAAAAATTCTTAATAAAATATGTTCCGGGGGTAAAGACCTTAGTATAGTATAAGTGTGTCTCTGAGATTTCGGGCACATGTTAAGGGGGTATTTGGGAATTCTCCCTAGAATTAACTTTAAATGAAGGGTAACAATCAAGTTTTCACTTTGGCCGTTTAAATCTTATAATAATTATGATGAATGATTTCATATTATATTAAATTTTTATCCACAAGCGTTTTAAAAAAATTATTTAGGTGACAACTATTAAAAATTAAGTGGTTTAGAATCCTAGTGTTTGTATTTGAAAATTAAAATTAATTATGTATATGTCCTAGTCTTCCCTTTTCTTTTCTTTCAATCAAACAAACCATTCTATTGAATTCATTTTTAAGATGACATTAAAAGTAAAGAAGAAATTTAAAGTCAAAAGAACAAAAAATAAATAGCTGAAATGAAATGAAATCAAATGTAATAAATAGCTGATATTTGAGCATACAAAATAATTTTAAACTAAAGCATGCTATTAGCAAAGCAATAGTTCGACTTTATGATAGAGTTAGAAAAGTCTCCGTATAAGTTTAATCACTACAAATAAGAATAAGACTAACACACCAAGCGTTGATGTTTCATAATTCAATTATTGTCTTTCCTTGTGACTGTATAAGGGAGTCATCAGCTTAGATCTCCTTAACACAAGAATTGTAGGAGTAGTGTTAACAACCCAAAATTTCTAAGCTAACACCTAAGTCATCGTTAATTAGGGAAAAAGATTGTGTTTGGTGATTCTCAATTTATTTTTAGGTGTTAAGGCGAATCATGTAGTGTGTTAATGTATTTATATATGAATTAAGATCACTAGAATCCCCTAGCACAAAATTGAGTTGAAAAATTCTTTACCGATTAAGTTTCGATATAAGATTCTAGTTAGATCAATTTCAAATGCATATCTCTCGGCACATCAATAATTAGGTGTACCATGAACTATAAAATTAAAGGTCTACGAGTCATCTTTCCACCACCACTAAGTTTATTTAATTAATTATGTGTTCGGATGAAACATTTATGACCATTTTAGCAAAGACTGCCATACAAGAGTTTCTCAGTCAGTGAACTACGAAATCCTTCTACTAATCGATCTATGACCCATACTGTTGAATCGTGGAAAAAGTAGATGGAGTCAAATTTTGGGGTCCAATTCCTACGAACCCATTTATGAGCTACAGTTTGGACTTATAAAATGAACATCTGAGACTTAAAATTCAAATAGAATTATACGAATTGGATCTACGGTCCATATAAACGTCTTTCGATCGCTGTTTGGACCCGTGAAATGAAATTATTAGCCCTAAATTTCATTATTAATTCCATGGATGGAATCTATGGTCCGTAGATCAAACCACGAACCATAGATAACCCCGTGGAAGGTTTTCAACAACTTCTTAAGTGGGGTGTCTTTTGTCTTTCCTCACTTCTCCTAAGGACAAACCATGAAGTTTTAACTTCAAATAGCGGAATATATTCTCCCAAGTAATCAATTTTTTATTAAGTCTTCAATTTTTTATTAAGTCTTCACTCTCAATTTTCTACCTCAAAAGACTACTGTAAGAAAGACAAAAGCTAGGTTTCAAGGCTTCCGATTTCTTGTTAATTTGCTTTTAATGATGAAATTACCATTTTTGATCTTTATCTTAGTTTTTTCATACTTAGTTTGGGATGCAAGAATGGTTTGTGTTGTCCCCGATGCGATCGGGTGTGTTTTTGGTGATTTTGCCCCTTTTGAGTTGATACTTTTTGTATGATTGACTTTGGTCAATCTTATGAGTTTTGAGCGTCATATGGGGATAATTTTTAGTTTCATTTTGTCTAGATTGTCGAGTTTGGTCTAGTAAGGTGATTGATTAGAGTCTTAAAGACCATAGGTTGTGATTTGATTATTTAGGTAAAAAGTTTGAATTTTTTGACTAAATGGGTTACTTCCTACAATAAAAATGAACCAAGGTTACCTTTTAAGTATCTCACATGTGTTAAAAGATGATTTTCACTTGCTTTGATCATAATTATGATTTTGTTTTCTAACCTACTTTCTTATATTTGACTTGGTCATTACATATCATCAAAATGTCATTTTAGCGTGATTTCATACTTTTATGCATGTATAATCAAACTTAGTGCATTTTTATACTAGAAGATACTCTTGTCTACATTTCCCCAAATGTAGGAAAAGGGACCGACCACACAAATTTGCATTTCCCTGGCTAAAGATCTCATATAGAATATTGAATACTGGTGAGTCCTCATGTTCCGAATACCGAGCATTTACTTCATTTATGTCATTACATTTTAGTTTTGAACTTGATGTACATGTTACATCCAGATTTCGTCTTAAGTACAAGATGGATTTGAGACGATACTTAGATTTTCCAATTTTTCTCTATAAAAATTTTATATGTTGAAACTGGCTTGTAAATCTTTTAAACTCGATTATCATGTATGACGTATGCTAAGTGGCTTGTATGGGGCCTCTCAGGGTCTTATACAACATGTTACACCTAGGGGCTATCTTGGGACTTATACGACATGATGCAAACAAAAGCTTTATCATTAACTCTAGTGAATGAAGTTATTGATGACAATAAAAATATGAAATGTCCCAAATAATTCGAAATCCCTGACTCATCACTAGCACGGCACACCAACCCCTTCCCTAGAAATTTCCAACGTATTTTCTTATTCGCTTTTAGGCCTAATTCACCTTGAATCGAATGATTTCTTCCTATATCATTCAATACACTTCTCAGACATATGAAATGAACTTGAACACATAAACATTAGTAAGACATCAACCAGTTCAAGTTTAAATACCTACGATGGGATATTCAAATTCTAAGTATAGAGTTGTGAGGTTTTACACATAGACGTCAAATGAGTCTTCCCTTGTGATTTGGTTCAAAATAAAGAGATAGTGGTTGAATATTGCAAGACTAAAGAATAATTTTCTGACAATTTCACAAAGTCAACAAAATTGGATCTTTTCATAAAGTAGAAGGAGATGCTAGGCATGGTCACATATGAAGATCTTTGTTTCAAGAAGGCTGTGCAGTGAATAAACAAAGATTAAGAATCCTAAGTGGTTTATTATTTGTTACTGTTTTTATTTAATAATGTCTAGTAAAGATCTGTATTTTCTTGTTCATATAGGAATATGTTTTCTCGTCCTAGTATAATTGGTTGTTTATATTAGAAATAGGGTATTGTTTCGGGTGGCCTTATTAAATATTTTCATGTTGTAAGATAC
The DNA here is from genome assembly GCA_027704765.1 of Solanum habrochaites. Lineage (NCBI taxonomy): Eukaryota > Viridiplantae > Streptophyta > Magnoliopsida > Solanales > Solanaceae > Solanum > Solanum habrochaites. The sequence continues at coordinate 12,795,255 of JAKWJA010002499.1, forward strand.
AAGAGTTTTTTTGAGTTGTGAAAAAAGCTTCCTAATATTATTTCTAGCATAATAAAGTTTTTATTAACTATTTTTGGGTCTTTTACTTGTGCATATAATTATTTCTAGGGTTAATTTTACTTTCTTCAGTCATTACCATGCAAGGGTGATGTATCTGAAAATTTTAATTTTGAAATACGGAATGAGAAAATATTCCTTTTTCTTATTAAAGTTACAAGAGGGGGGGTTTTTTTTTGGGGATTCGAACCCTTTGTTGCCCAAAAAAAGAACTAGAGGAGAGAAAATGAAATCGATCAATCGAAGTTCAACTATTTCACCTTTTTTAAGAGAATACATTTCTTGAATGCTCCTCCGATGACAAGAGAGAGATAATTTGTCTTTAAACTGAGTCCATAAAATACTATTTCTTTCACATGAGGGGGTTTTGTCAGTTATGGTGTGTTACCTTGTCGTATTCAAAATACTTCTATAGTCGTCATCTGAGGAGTTGTTGTCTAGGATATCTTCAGTCATGATTATGGAATCAAACGTCTCTATATAATAAATAAGATTCAATATCAACACATGCACGGGCATGACTCGACGTCTCCATCAATGTTAATTGTAGTTGCCATTCCTATTTGTTGTTTACTATATACTAACAATATGTTTTGTTCATTGTATTTGTCGTATTTTGTACCACAATGATATTAAGCTTGACTAACGAATTTTCTTATGCAACAAAATTGAATTCCTCCTGTTTTTAGTGTTTTAAACTACATCTAGCTCCAGGTTCTCTTTTGAGAATCAAAATGAGCCTCAACTGTGCTCTTTTATGATATACCCCTTTTTCATTCTTCAAATTACTTCTATAGTCGTACGTCATCTGAGGAGTGGTTGTCTAAGGAATCTTCAGTCAAGATTATGGAATCAAACCTCTCTATATAAGGAATGAGATTCAATATCTACACATACACGTGCATGACTCAACGTCTTTATCAATGAAAGTTGCAGTTACCATTCCTATTTGTTATATTCTAGATACTAACTTTGCTCATTGTATTTGTCGTATTTTGTACCAGATTGATATTAAGATTGACTAACAAATTTTATTATGCAACAAAAATTGAATTCTCTTTTTTGTTATTGTTAAACTACATCTCGCTACCCTGGTCCCTCTCTCTGAGAATCAAAATGAGCCTCCACACTTTGCTCTTTTAGTGGCTTTGAAATTCGTGTAAATTATACACACTAACAATAAATATGTTGTTTAGAGTAATAGACTAGTATAATCCGTGATGAATTTTTAGTTAACATTTGTACTTTATTACTAATTAAAACAGATCTTTATTGTTTAGAATAACAGATAAAGAAGGCTGTGCAGTGAATAAACAAAGATCTGTATTTAACACTATTTGGTTGGTGCCTTACTGCGCAACTACATGGAAATGAAAATCCTTCTTTTTCGCATAGAAATCATCACAGAAAAAAAAAAGGGGGGGGGGGGGGGCTATCTCAAAGCTTCCTTGTCAATTCATTATTCCAATTTATGTCTGTTTCAAAACACATTGTAGATACTTGGATTTCCATGTAAAAAAAACTGTGGGTGGAACTTGTAGGGGGTAAAACTTCTCTTGATATTTGGAAAATTGTGTTTCTAAAATTCCCATACTGGAAAAAGGATTCAAAGATCTCATAGATTCGGAGCTCATGTCCTCTACCCCCCGATTCACACTTGAAAGGTCAGTTATAATCTTTTCTTTTGAAGTGAGCCAAGGATAAATTGTCCACATTTATGAGTTTCATGATTGCAATTGTTTTTGAGGTTATAAAGTTGAATAATTGTGTTCTGTGCAATAGGTAATCGTACAAGATTTGATTTTTCGACATTCATCATTTCGAAAAGGTCAAATTCATATATACCATTGGTTTGCCTCAGTTTTTTTTAAGCTAGTGCTTGAAACTGAAAAAAAACATTTGATTGGTTAGAGATTCAACACGCTCTTTTACATATATTACTTAGGCATATAAGCTTGATGTCAGACTGCCTTAATTTTTGCAATGTTTGCAATTCGTGACACTGTGTGGCCAATGCCCGTTAATGATATTTTTAAGGGTAACTTTCCTAGGGTTCCATGACTAATCCTAGTTGAAGATGAGGATTATAGTACTCTTTAAAAATGGGGTTAAATCAAGTTAATCTTTTTAAAAAAAGTGTAGTATTTCATATAGTAAGATAACCAACTTTAGGTCAATTAGATCAATCTATGAAAATTTTATTCATTAACCTCAATCGAGCCATTGTCCTCAACAACATACTAGACAGTCATATCTCTCTATATCGCTTCAACAGGAAAAAAATCACCGAATACAAATATTAGTGGTACATTATGGTATTATCTTAGAAATATAGCTTCTATTACTTGAGACAAATTCTTAAAATATTTCTTTCCATGCTAATAAATTGAATATTTGCTTGACATTATAAGATAAAAACATGGTAAGTTGTAGAAATCTTTGTTAACTATTAACACAATTGGGCTAATATCATGCCTTGTTGATTTTTTTTTTTTTTCAATTTTTTTTGTTTTTGCTTTTGAACATTTGCGGAAAACTCCACGCCCTAGACACAAGATAAACCTTATTGAAACCAAGAAGATTATTAAATTTGTACACCTTACACAAGGAAATCAAGATTATGAAGGTACAAAAAGAGGACCGTCAACTTATGTAACACGAAATGGGTAACTTGATTATGCTCAACTTACTTCTCAACTAAGAAAGTAAAGAGATCGTGTACACGTAATAACCCACAACTAGTGAGGTTGGGATCGTTCCCACGAGGAAAATAGTTAGACTAGCTCAGCCTTTAGACTATTGTTTGGTCAATGACATCATGGAAGTGGTAAAAAAAAAAAACAATAAAAGGGGGGTTGTTTCTAATTCTAAATGAATGAAAAATTTTTTTAAAACTTGGGGGGGGGACGGCAATGGAAAGAGACACTTAACAGCTTTGGAGGTTGGAAATCTAATCAATATCAAAGTAACTATGGGTGATGTGTTCCCCACAGGTTCATACCTTGATAATTTAACTATAACAATTCTTTGCTAGTATCTTGCATGTAAAGTGATAGTTATTGTATTCTAAATCATTGGTCCCGGCATCTAGAAAATCTCCACTCGCACATTAGTCCGGATACGCGTGTTGGCTTTCCAACCCTTATCTTTACCTCATATTAAGACATCGTATCGATATGTACAAGTTATTACCTAGTACCAATCCATACTAGTATATTAGATAGGGGTATACACTAAATCTATGTTAGTAATTCTTTCTATATCTACCTCCTTGGTCCGGCAAGTAGCTTAGGCGAGTTATAACGTTTTGTCCATCCGTTAAAATGACATTTGTCTAAGAGACAGAATATTATACATGAAAAGAAGAAAAACTATGCTTGAATTGTTTTTAGTTATGTTTATCTCATTATTCATATGGTTCCACACCCTAGGTATGGAGTTTAGTTACTCATAGTCATAATCCACAATATTCAAATCGATTACATAAGAATTCATGATTACTTCAATGGAGGAAAGAGTAAACCGAAAGTTTTACTTGATTAATACCCATAATCCACTTGCATGAATCTCAAAGTAATCAAGAATCTCACACACAAAGTCTAATGAGTATAGAATCTCACACTAATACACAAGTCTAAAATATGATGTCTAACAATCAGAGTCTAACAACTAAAGAGTCCTACCTCCAAAAAAACGAGGTTTTTGAATATTTATAAAAAATAAAAACCTAAATTAAACAAGGACTCTATTTGCTGAAATCTGCCAAAACTCGCGGCGGGTCGACGGACCTCGCGACGGATCATCACGGTCCCGATGGACCGTCCATAGACTCCGTATACCATACTGTGCAATTTTCTTCTGCTTCTCTTTTCCATGACCCCGACGGGAAGTATGACGGACCGTCATAGGCACAACAGTCAGTCGAAAAAGGGGGGGGGGGGGGGGGGGCCTTGTTGTTCCAAAACACTTCAACTTTGGAATATGGGTACGGGAATACTTCTCGATCTTCATGACGAAACCTGAGGACGGACCGTCATAGACAACGGACTGTCACAAGCTTCGTAACCCCCACTTGGCAGACTTTACCCATCTTCCTTTAGCAGCTGACAACTACGGAACGTTCACAAGCACGACGGACCGTCTTAAGCTCCCGTAGGTGGTCCTCTTCTGATTTTTCGCTCAAACTCTTCGCATTCAGATTTGAATGATTTCTGCAAAAGAAAAAGAAACTTATATAACATTAGCACAAAACTTCTTTTGGACACCTAAACTTAAGCGAAAAAGTATTAATAATACGTGAAACCACGGTATATCAACCCACTCAACACTTAGATTCGGTGTTTGTCCTCCAGCGCACGCACTATGACTCAATTACAAATCTTTGTACAATTGATCATGTTATCTTTGCCAATCATTTGGGCTATAAATCCCGATATAAATCCATCACATCTATGCTGTATAACTATTAGGCTTGAATTATGGGATCAGACATGACACAGACTCACATGCCACTAAACACTATCCTCTTGGAATTCTCACAGGTGGTAACAATTCCGGTATTTGCAACTAGTGACCCACTCAAAACAAAATCCTCATTTTTCACACAATGATTTCATTTGCGTATAAGGATTACTTTCAACACTCGTCTCAGAACAAAGTCACACTCATCATTTACATTTTCAATAAGATTGCCCTACTTTCCCTGCTTAAGTTCGACTATAAACCTTAGGATCACAATAGAACTTTTTTAGACTAGTAACAGAGGCTCAGGGACAGGTAGGGTATATTAAGGTATATTTAGTGACTTTTGCCCTCCTTGACATATCGGCTAACATTCCACTTTGTATAATTTTATCTCGCCCAGTTTTCATTTCTTTCACATTGCTATTTTTCTTTCGTTCTTGCATTTGTGTAAGTGACTCTCTTTTATCTTGCTTGTATTTCTTGTATATTTTTCTTTTTATTACTTTTATTTCAACTATTCTTGAGTCACTTTAATTTGTTCTTTCTCTCTCTTTGGTCTTTCAACCCAAATTTCCGGAGTATTCCTTCATAATAGCCATCCTCAACTCATGATTTCATGAGTCAAGGTACACAATACCCAAAGTTGAGTCAGGGCCAAACGAAGGTGGTTGACTGCATTAGCCACCCTCGACTTTTATGACTTTTGGCATAAGCTGAGGTTACACATGTCCAATGATGACGGACAACACTTGTTCAGAAAAGAGAAAGATCAGTGGGGTGAAAAGAAAGGCTAATTTAAGCTCAGATATTTGGATCAAAGGAAGGATAAATTTAATTTGGTTTCTTTTATTTAGGCTAGGAAGGAAATATATTGAATAAGGGCCATGTCCTTTCCTAATTGTCTATTACAGCTCATTTTAGCAGGACTAACCAAGCAAGTTCTAGCTCAGCTACCAAAGTGGGACTATTTCAAATTTGCCTCACACTCACTTGAATCTCATACTATACCAGATTATCCGACACCTAGTTCAAATTTAGAGACTTAGGGGATAAATGGTCTTGTAACTCTATGGTTATATGCTCTAGAGCCAACATTATCCGTTACTATGCCTAGTCATGCATCATTTTACAGTTATCAGGATATCATTTTAGCCATCATGCTCCAGAATTACAACTACGTACCAAAAAGATATAAACATGCCGTCAACATTAAAAAGTAATCAGTCTTTTGGGGAAAAAGAACACACGCAAGAAACCGCAAAAAAGAGGATAGTGATTGGGGGCTACGACTTCACCTAACACTCACTTTCCATTATACCACCCCAACAAAAAGCAATGCAAACCCACATTGCATAAAAAATTTAAATACTAGAGTGGTAGGTGGAAGCAAACCTGTGGCCAAAGTGCGTCGATCAGAAGCTGGGGTCTGCTGGTTCCCCGGAACCACGTCCTCATACCAATCTGGACACCCTCAGTAGTGTTCTCAGCAACAAACCACACTAATAGTAGTGCCTCCTTGCCTAATATCACGTTCGGGAGCTAGACCCACCAATAACTATGATGCATTATCATCTGGTCACCTCCTCCTCGCAAGTGAGGCTCTCCTCGCAGCCTCCATCTTTTTTTCTCGCGCTCTTCTTCCGTGATCGAGCCTCGTCCTCTGCTCGACCCCTACGCCTCTTGCATTCTCTCGAGGGGGAGGAAGTGGTTGGGAATGCTATGAGGTTAGAGAATAGGGCCGATAGCACTGTGTCCTCAGCAGGCTCGACAGAATGGGCCTCAGACTCCGGCACCTAGCCTATAAGATAGTGTCGATATCTGCACGGAAAAAGACTGTCAACTGACCTGAGAGTCGACAATCACCGGAGGGGCTGGTCAGGCTAGCACCTCACCTCGACGGCCGTCCAAGCGGTTGGTTAGCCTCAGCGATCTTCCGCTCTATATATGTACTTTTTCGCCTCTAGGTTCTCTTCTAAACTCAGTAATCGACTTCCAGCAAGTTTAGCCATTTGTGCCTCCGATTTTTGGAAAAAAAACAAAAAAAAACCCTAGCAAAGCGGGACACTGCCGTTAGACGGGTGTGAGAGAGGAGCTCAGGGCAGTGCTACTAAACTGGGATAGAATCGACCGGGGGTAGGGTAGTGTCAGTGGACGCTGCTGTGTAGCGTGTGGGCAGGTCTACGTATCAGCAAGATAATCAGAAGTGGGGGCAGCTCTGGACGGGCTCTCTGCGTGAGACAACTCATGGCCCATCTTGATAAGGCCGACGTTCAAACCGTTCATGCGGGAGGTATTGAGCTAATCTACGGCCATATAGGTACACCTGCGGACCTGCAGAGAGCGACGATCATGCACGGGGGAAAGGGTAAGTAAGTTAGTGTGATCTTGAATGCCCCTCGTGAATGACTGCCTGTGGAAGCCACGTGACAGTCCACATCGAACCTGGCTATTCATCGCCGCCATCAACACTGCTCGAATCCCAAGAACGATATTATCAGCAGCGTGTGGGGGAAAGCAGTGACGAACAAGCAGCCAAAAGAAACTTCGCCGTGAAAGTGAGGTTGACCTTTGGATGGCCCCCATTTGGCTCAGGTGACCTAGTCGGCACCCTATCAATCTACTGACAGGTGTGTTTTGGGGGGGGGGGGCAGGGCCGTCCATTCTCTTGGGGTTATCTATCAGTGATGGCTCACGCAGGAACTGGGGGGGGGGGGGGTGGGGGGGGTAACTATCTTAACTTATATGCCAGGGTAGTCGAACTGGCAGTGAGAGGGGTTGGGAGTAGCATCAACACCCACGCCGTATCAGAAACCGACGGAATGGACAGGCAGGGAAATGTAAACCTGTTACACCCCGTACTCAGACCTGACTCCGTGTGGGGCCTGTTTAGCGGGGGGACAGCCCGCCTATCTATTGCGATCGGATGATGTCTCTACGTCAGGATGCTTAGACTCTCGGACCATTTATTCATCGTCAGTCCCAATGGACGTGCTGTTTGTTACACGCCAAGCGATGCCTGGGAAGAGATTGTGGATCTCAGGCATCGTCGGGAGGGAGATCTGCCTGTAAGGGGGGGGGGGGGGGACCCGCCCGCTCAAGGTTAGTGTTCAAGTCATCAACCTAATTAAGTGAAGAACTTGGCGGCGGAGTAGACGTGAAATTACCGTCGACACACCACGGTGGGCTGGTCAGTCGTGTGGTGGTGACCTGAGCTAGTGAGCCGTTGATGTAGATCTGAACTGTCAGCATCATCAAACGGGGCCGACGCTGCAGCAATGGTGGGTGCGGAAACGGCATTAAGCCGAGGTTCCTCGAACCATGAAACATAAATCCAGATGCTTCTTCTTCATTGTGGCTGGACCAGAGGGGGTGGCGGTCAGTGTGCCTATCATCAGATTGGGAGGCAGCACTAAGCCGGGACCGCCCCTTTTGGGGGGTTGTGGAGCTACGTGCAACAGGGAAGGGGTGGAATGCCTGGGGCAATACTCAGGGTCACGCTCATTCATCAGAGCCAATGGCATGCGGGCAGACGGTGGCGACAGAAAAAAAAGGGGGGGGGGGGGGGGTGGGGGAACCTTTTCGATCGCCGCGTGCGTAGATCGGTACTTGCTTGGGTTGCCATAGTAGACTATTACCTGCAAAGGATCATATTAGTACGGTTGTAGTGGCAAAACAAGACAAGGAAAAAACCACAAAAAAAAATAAAAATAGTATGTCATTTATATGGTATACAAAAAAAACACAGACGGGAAATAGTGACGGCTGTCGTGACTATATGGACCGTCATGGAGGTCGTAGTGTTTGTTCTGTTTACTTAAATATGTATACTAGGAGAACCCTGAAGGAGAGCTTGGACTAGTATGACGGTATTGTGAAGGACCGACCGTACAGGTACGACGTCCGTTGTTGGTTTGTCCGTCGTAGGGACATTAAAAAAATATGGAGAACCTTAGGAGATGGGTCTCTGACCGTCATGACGGTTCCTGCAGGACGGACCGTCCTGGGTAGACGGTCTGTACATGTGTCGGTTGGAAGGAACTTAGAAATAAGGAGGAGACCTAAGAGAGGGGTCTCTGACCATTATCCGTCATGCAGGACGGACCGTGTGGGTACTACGATCTGTTCACATGGGTCCGTTGAAGGACACTTGGAAAAAACGGAGAGAGAACCCTGAGAAACAGGGTCTGACAACCAGGAAGGTTGTTGCAGGGACAGGACCGTCGTAAAGACGACGATCCGTCACATGTGTCCGTTGGGAACAGGGTGCCTAGGGCTTTGGGAATGGACCCTACGAACGTTCGTAGGGAGCACGCGATCTTCATCGGCGGTTCATTTTGTAGATCAGTGACCAGAACTGGTGGTACCCCAGAAATCCCGATGACCACATCAAACTTGTCGTGTTTTGGACTAATTTGTCTAACCCAACTACCTGGAAACTAGCATGCAATAAGCACCTATGTCTAGGGTTGTATACATGGCAATTTCGACATTTAACCTAGGGTAGACAGAAGAGTTATAAAGAAACAAACTATGACTAAAGAACTAAGCTAATACTAACTAATCAACAAAAATGCAGATAAATGAGTCGAAATTAGAGACACATACCTTAGAATTGGAGAAAAACAAATGGACAAATATCGGTGGTCAAGGCCGACACTCACAAAGTATCTTCGAATAGTAGAATTAACACTTTTCGGCTTTGGAGAAGAATTGTGCGGGGGAGCCAATGATCGAGGGAGAGATGTGGAAGTTGAAAAGAGAGGGAAATGGGGGAATAGGGCAATAATGAAGGAGGAATTGGGGTGAATGAAATGAGGGGTTGGGGAGTTTTAAATGGTGAATTCTTATAAATAAAACTCCAACGGGTCGGGTACGCCTTAGTAACCACGCGACGGATCCCGAGACGGTCCGTTGAATCTGTTGGACGACCCGTCATGGTTCAGTCATGTGTGCCCTAGGTTGAAAATAAAGAAGACGTACCGGCGTACGACGGTAGTCCGTCGCAGACGCAACGTCGTCGCTGTATCGTCAATGACTGCTGCAGAGTAATTTTCTGTAGAATTTCCTGTGATTGTGCCTGCAAATTTAAAAACAAATTAGTAGAAAAAGGCTACCATTACTAAAAAGACTATAAGTATTGGTTGCCTCCCAACAAGGGCTGTGAGTTAATGTCGCGGCCCACGACTGGGGACACTGATTACTCAGACTCATCAAGATGTCGCATTATAATTTATTCCCGCTGTGCTTTATGCCCCCAAAATAGTATCGTATTCGGTTCCTCTATCATCTTAAACGCACTCCTCGTGGCTTTTAACTCAACTGCTCTATGAGGGCTACTTGGGTATTCAAGTAAGGGCCAGTCCCATTTGGACTTGAGCTTTCCTGGAGACACAAGGCGGAACCCAGACCGTCTATAAGCAACAAACCCCAACCCTAAACTTTGGTTTTGCACTTTTTTGTTCATTCTCCTTCTTCATCTTTGCTTTGTGGATATGGAGGACTAATATTGGAGTCAACCACTTGCTAATGGTCCCTAACAATGTTGAAGGTCGCTTCTTCATTATTTCAATCAACTAAGCTCATACCTGTAGCAAGGAATGACTCTCGAGAATAATAGGTACTTCAAATCGACTTCGCAAATCAGAATAAACAAATCAGCCGGAAGAAAGATGAATGACTCCACTTTTACTAGCACATTATGTGGAGTATCCCTATAGGCCGTTCACTGTCCGACAGCCATCAGTAGCCGCATCGCAGTGGGGTTTGGATCCCCCAAACCCAACTTCTTGTAAATTGAGAGGGGCATGAGATTTATGCTTGTCCCCAGATCACCTAATGCGTTCGCAAAATGTAATGACCCAACTGTTACAAGGAATTAGTGAACGCACCCGGATCTTCTTTCTTTTTGTCGAGGGACTGTAGCAATAGCACTACAATGCTTGCAGGTTCTAGTATCATCATCAAAAGTGACCCGATCTTTTCTTGGTGACCAGATCTTTCATAAATTGGCATAACGGGCATTTGTTTAGAGCTTCTACCAAGGGACATTGATAGAAAGTGCTTCAACATTATTATGAAACGCCGGGTATGTACCATCCTCGGTCTTTTTCACTAATCTCTGAGAAAAGGTGGTGGTGGCCTAGGGCATTGGAATTTCCTTCATAGGTACTTCTACATCTTTTCCTTACTCCTCAACTTCACACTACCCTTTACCAACATGTTCATTTATCCTTGCTCCATTTCCTCAGTAGCGACATACGGGGGTCCAATGGTTTTCTTACCACCCGAGTAGTGAATGTGGCCATACAGTGCGCATCTTCTTAGCTTTTGGACAGTGTGCTAGGAAGAGTGCCCGGTTGCCGTGTGTCACGGTGCAGATAATTGGGCATTGCAACTCGATCTGCTTATCGAAATTGCATGGTATCAACTTTTTGGCCCAATAATAATTAAATCACCCTTACTCTTTAATGTGCTCTCATAGCATCTAACATCCTCACTCATTTTGTGCAAACATTATCCTCACTCGCGCCATACTATCTCCACCATCCCTAGGAGTAAAATTCACGATTTTGAGGAGGGAAATCGGGCTAATTCTGTCGTTCTATTAGCATAGTTACCTCTGTAAGTTGTGCGCGGGTGTAGTTGTTGAGTTTCCATCCGGGACATAATGGCCATCACAATATAGTATAACGTGCCCACTTGGTTCCTGACCTGGGCGCCAATTATGCCTGATGTTGAGCCTTGGGCGCTTGGTCGGACAAAACAAAGAAAAAACCCCCCCCCATCTGCCATTTAATAACATAAGTGTCCTCCGCATAATAGCAATTCATCATTAGGAGTGGTGGTTTAGCCAACAGTTGACTGCCCCATTTATCTTTTCTACACCCCTAGTGATATGTTTTAGTACCAACCCAACTCGGTTCATTGAGACATTTCTTCACGAATCACTTGTGGATGGGTGGTGAGTGGAATGCACTCAAGGTGGTTTCTCCCTGTATTTTAGACTTCCAGTACTCCAAGCTTGGTTTTTATTCCGGGATTATTTTCCTAATTTTTCAGATGATCTCAGCATAAGACATCCCCATAAGATCCACTGCTATAGTGTCCAACCCGCTTTATTGTTTATCTCATGTCCCGATAGAAGTATTCTCAGTGACTAATAATATATACGGGTGATTTGGACACTTCTCAATAACGAGGGAATATTCCCAAGAACTACTAACTGACTCCAGGTTAGTGCACAAAAAACTTGTTTCACCTGTCTTTGTGGTTAGTTTCTTGGAGACCGGATAGTAGCGTGCCTAAGAAGACATCCCTTAGTTGGTTCCAATGAAGATGAGGTTGTCGGAAGATCAGTGAACAAACAAAACATGCATCCTCTCCCGTCAGTGAGTGTGAGAGAGGAAAAAACACTCTGAGACACTTATTACATCTAAATTCCAAAATCAGCCTTCCTACACAAACTTTTACACATTCCATTACCTTAGTTTTGGGCATGTGGATCTCAGAGGTAGCCTTGTTGAAAAAAAAACCTCTGGCAGTGGGCATTTGCATCAGGCTACTAGTTAAACAAAGGTTGTGGTCTGTAGGTGAGGAGGCAAGACAAGTGGCCCATCTGAGTCTGCTATTTACATAGCCTGTTTGAGTATGCTTGGGGCCGTGGACGGGATCTGTCCCCTATGTTGGTGTTCACCCGGAGCATCGGGTAACATCCTGACCCATGAACATCAACCGAGACGCTGGGATGTTTTGGTTCGAAAATCATCATCATTTATTCCCATTTCGATTAATATTGCGCAGTGTACCTCTAATTGTGTCGTAGGGAAACAAGGGTTATCTTCATGTCGTGTATTTGCATACAAAGGAGGATAGTTCTAAAAAAATCAAAACTATAAAAGAAAATAAATCAAGAAAATATCAACTCAAACTATAGTTACTAAGTTCAATGTTAACTAAAAGCTATGATTCCCGGCATCGGCGCCATAAATTTGATCACGCTCAAACCTACTTCCAAATAAGAAGTAAAAGTTGTATTCAACGTAAATAACCCAACTAGTGAGGTTGGGATGTTTACACGAGGGGAAAAGTCTAAGACTTAACTTCAACCTGTATACTATTGTTGAGCAATGACTTCCTTGGAAAGTAAAAAAAAGCAATAAAAGGGGGGTTTTAATTCTAAATGAAAAGAAAAGAACTAACGCAATTGAAAAGAGACACGTAACAAGCTTGAATGTTGGATCTTACAATTAATAAAGTAGTAGGGTTTAGGTTCCCCACAGGTTCATAACTTGATAATTCTAAACTATAACAATTCTTTCCTGGATCTTGCATGTAAAGTGATTAGTTAGTATTCTAAATCCTTGGTACGCATTAAAAAATCTCACTCAGCCACCCTTGGTACGACTATGTGGGTTGATTCCTAACCCTTATCTTACCTCATATTAGCCTCTTTCAATATTGACTAAGTTTATGACTAGTACCATCAATATCTAGCCTATAGATAGTTTACACTCAATCCTATGTTAATAATTCTTTTCCTATGAACACCTCCTTGGTCTGGAAAATAGCATCCATTAAGGCGATGTTCTAACGTTAGCCATCCGTAAAATAAAAAGACTTCTAAGTGAAAGAATGATTAATCATGCAAGCCTATTCTAGAATTGTATTGTAAGTTAGGTTTTTTATCTCATTATTTGCTATGGTTCCCACAAACCCTAGTTATCAAGTGTGTTACTCATAGTTAATAATCTCACAATATTCAAAATATTTATTAAAATAAGAATCATGTACTTTACTTCAATGGAAAGAGTAAAATCCAAAAGTTTGATTGATATTCACCAATAAATCACTTGCAAGAATCCTTCAAAGTAATCAATATCTCACACAAAAAGTAAGATTATCAAGCTTCACACTAATACACAAAGTTAAAATTCGATTCTAACAATCTCAGAGTCAAAATTAAGAGTCTAACTCAAAAATGAGGTTTTTTCGAACTATTTATCATAAAATAAAAACCTAATTAAATAAGGAATCTATTGCGGGAAATGCAACGACGGGCGGGGTCGACAGACTTAGCGAGGTCGTCACAGTCACGACGGGACCGTCATGACTCCGTGTCCCCATACTTATGCAATTTCTTCGGCTTATCTTCTTCATACCGACGGAAAGTATGACGGGACCGTCATAGGCACAAATGGTCCGTCAGGAGGCGGACAGGAGGAACAAAAACAAAAGGCAAAAGGCATCGGATCCTCACCCATCCGTTCTCTCTCCTCCGAGTCCCCCTACTACCTAGCATACCATCATCTCCCAACCTACCCTTAAACTTTTCTCTACTCTCCTATTACACTTTCCCAACCTGTTCTCGTTTCATCATTTCCCTTTCAAAATCCCCTCCCCCCACCAACATAATCCCCTCCCTTAGCCCCCCGCCAAAATTCCCACCCTACCCTCTCCCACACCCCCCCTTACTCCCCCACTTACCATCACCCTTCCTTCTTCATATTACCCCCCCACATCCCCCGTTCCCCACCCTTCCTAGGCATTCTTATCCCCTGCCATCCCTCCTCTCCCTCTACACCCCATCTCACTCTTGCTTCTTCCGATCCGCCCGCCCTCCACCCCCCAATCCTTACCCTTCCTTCCCCCTGAATATGGGGTTTACTGTGAATACTTCTCTGATTTCATGATGAACTGCAGGACGGACCGTCATAGACCCGACGGCGTCACAAGCTTCGTAACCCCACACCTGGTCAGAAATTCCCATCTTCCTTCCGCAGATTGGCATACCCTGCCAACTACGGACGCACAAGCAACACGAACCGTCATTTAAACAAAAAAGCTCCGTTAGGTGGTCTCTTCTGCATTTCTTCTCAAAATCTCCGCATTCAGCTTGGACAATTTTCCTGCGAACTAAAAGAAAACTTATTAAACATTCGCGCAAAAAAGGCTTTTGACACACTAAACTAGAAAAATTACATACTTACCGTTGAAACCACGGTTTATATTAGTATCCGAGATAGTCAAGAATCACATGAAATGAAGTCATCCCCCTGATCTATAATCGAGTACTTACACGGGATTCCATAAACAACTCTATTCGTTTCTGCGTAATGTGGAGATTCCTTTAGAGGTTGGTTATTGCAATGATGCAAGTTAATGATAAACAAATAAAACTTTCAAAGTGTGAATAGAATAACAAGAAACTTGCATGAAATTTGAAAGTATAATTTGTTTCTCCTTAACCTACATCAGTGCAAAATTATCTCCGAGGAATCATCATTAGCAAATAATGAATGTTTGTTAATTGTTACTGAATTTATCATGTAAGAACTCTATTTTGAATATGGGGATTACTTCTTTCATGACGATTCTTGAACATCTCCATTTTACCAATTGGTGTTACATAAGTTGTTGGTCCTCTTTCTGTCTTCATAGGTTCTTGATTTCTTTGTGGTATAGCTACATTTGAAATATCTTGAGCTTTAGTAAGATTTATTTTTTTTCTAGGGTGAGGTGTTTACTGCAAGTAAATCACAATGAACTAACAAGACATGATATTGGTTAAAAACATTCTGCTACACCTTACAATGCTTTTACTTATAGTTTTAAGGCAATGTTCAATTAATTGGGAGGATAGAAGCATTTTAAGAAATTTATTTGAAGTAATAAATATAATATTTCGTTGATACTACAAAGATGTACCACTAATTTTTGAATTTGATGGTTTTTTTGTTGTAGCGGACTTGGGTAGAGATTAATCTCTTGCCTTTGGTTGAGGTCAGTTCTCCGATTGAGGTTGATTAATCGATTTTCCTGTACGATTTTCCTGGACTGATCTGACAGAGCTACAATTGGTTGTCATACCATAGGGATTACTCCTTTGTTTAAAAATTGACTTGAATGAATATCATATTTCTAGAGTACTAGTTTTTGGGTATGCGTTTTTGTGCATATATCCAATGATTTTGAGTATATTATATTATTACTTAAATATTTTTTTGAACAAATGTATCTAATTGAGTTTCAAGTGAATGCACTTTGATAAATTTATGCGGTTTAATACAAGAAAATCTCTAGATAAATCAAAATATGAATTTGAAAAGAAAAGGGGAAGAGGATAATGGCTAGACAAATTTAATTTTTTGATAGTGGTAAAAGTTTTTTTTTTTGTAGTACAGTGTTAAAAGATCAAAATCATGCCTGAGATTAATCCTCAGCAAAATTTAGTGAAATATAATGTTTCTTCCATTAAAATCTTGATAAGAGATTATTTGCTTTTTGTACCAAAAGTGTTGTAGAATTAGGTTTAACCAAAAGGTAACAAAATCTTTCAATTTTTTACTTTGGCCGTTTGGATCTTCTAATAATTATGATGAATGTGTTCATATTATATTAATTTTTTATCCACAAACACATTTAAATAATTATTTAGAGATAACTATTAAAATTTAAGGTTTAAGAATTCTTATAGTTGATAGTTTGAACATTAGAATATTTATAAACACTGATATGGTTTTTAAGTAGAATTTAATTATCTCTTCATACATGACTTGTCAAACATAAATATAATGTTATATGATTCATACTTTACTTGTTTTTTTCAAACAAATTTACCATTCTATTGAATTCATTTTTTAAGAAGAAAATTATAAGTAAAGGAGAAGTTAAAAGTCCACTGAACAAATAAGAAGGAGAATGAAACACATAAAGAGATGATTCGTCTTTCTTCTTTGCCTTTGTCCTTATAATGAGCACTGAAACAAAATCTAATGTAACAAATAGCTGATATTTGAGCATACAAAAGAATTTGATAAAAACGTTCTCCTCTAGTAGGGACTAAAGATGCTATGAATTATATTAAAAAGATAAAAACAAACCTACTCATACATCTAAGGGACTAGTTTTGCTAAAATCTTTCAAAAAGTGACCATCCTTGCAATTGTTTCAAATATAAAAAACCCTACATGAACATAAAAGCCACGATCATTTGGTTTGTGCCTTTTACAGAGTTACCATGGAAAATATGAAAACCCCTTCCTTTTCCCATCAAATCATCACAGAGATATCTCAAAGTTGCCTTGTCAATCCACCAATTCAGGTCTATTTTAAAAGTCATTCTAGATACTTGGAATTCCATGTATGAGAAATGATGGGCAGATCTTGTAGGGGGTAAAACATCTCACTTGATAATTGGAAAATTGTGTTATTGAAATGTTGTACTGGAAAAAGGATTCAAAGATCTCATAGCTTTGGTTCTCATGTTCTCTATCCTCATCTGATTCACACTTTAAAGGTCACCTATAATCTTTTCTTTTGATGTGAGCCAATGATAACTTGTCTTTATGATTGCAATTGTTTTGTAAATTACAAGGTCAAAAAATTGTGTTTTGTGCAATAGATATTCGTACAAGATTTGAACTTTCGACATTCATCATTTTGAAAAGGTCGAATTCATATATACCTTTGGTTCACCTCAATCCTTTCGTTAGCTAGGGCTTAAAACTGAAAAATTATTTGATTGGTTAGAGCTTCAACACGCTCTTTTACATATATTACTAGGCATATAGATTTGATGTTAGACTACCTTAATTTTTGCATTATTTGCAATTTGTGACAATATTTTGCCAGTAAGGTGAGTCTTAACGGTAACTTGCCTAGGGTTCCATGACTAATACTAGTTGAAGATGAGGATGATATACTCTTTAAAAATGGGGTTGAATCAAGTCAATCTTTTTTTTTAAAAAAAATATTAAAATTCCATATTATGGTAAGATAACCAACTATGGTTTCCATAGATCAATCTTGAGAAATTATCACCACTCAACAGGGCCATTGACCTCAACAACATGGAAGACATTCATATCTCGGCATTCGCTTAACCAGAAAAAAAGACCTTTTCAAATTTAGTGTGTATGTCATAGTATTATCTTAGAAATATAGCTTCTATTACTTGAAACAAATTCATAAAATGTTTCTTTCCATGCTAATAGATTGAATATTCCTTTGATATTATAAAACAAAAACATGGTAAGTTGTAGAAATTGTTGTTAACTAACACTAATTGGCTAATATCATGTCATGTTGATTTAGTATGATTTACTTGCAGGAAACTCCACGCCCTAGCAACATGATAAACCTTATTGAAACTCAAGATTATTCAATTGTAACTATACCACAGGGAAATGAACGACTTCTGAAGGTTACAGAAAGAGGACGATCAACTTATGTACCACCAATGGGTAATATAGAGATATTCAGGAATCAACATGAAATGAATTATCCCATGATCCAAAATCGAGTACTTCCATGGTAATTCCCATATAAACCAACTCCCATTCTTTTTCTGTTCATGTTGGATTCCTTAGAGGTGGTATTGCAATGATACAAGTTAAGCAGAAACAAATAAAACTTTCAAAGTGTGAATCGAATTAGAAGAAACTTGCATGAAATTTGAAAGTTTAATTGGATTCTCCTTAACCTATAGCACTTCAATACTACCTCCGAGGAGACATCATTAGCAAATAATGAATGAATGTTGATTGATACTGGATTTATCATGGAAGAATTCTATTTTGGATCTGGGTATGACTCATTTCATGACGATTCTTGAACATCTCCATATTACCAATTGGTGGTACATAGGTTGAGGGTCCTCTTTCAGTGTTCATAGGTCGTTGATTTCTTTGTGGTATAGTTACATTTGAAATATCTTAAGTTTTAGTAAGACTTATCTTTTTTCTAGGGTGAGGTGTTTCCTGCAAGTATATCACAATGAACTAACAAGACATGATATTAGTTAACAACATTTGCTATACCTTACAATGCTTTTACTTATAGTTTCAAGGCAATGTTCAATTAATTGGAAGGATAGAAACATTTTAAGAAATTTATTTAATGTAATAAAAACAATATTTCGTTGATAGTACCAAGATGTACCACTAATTTTTGAATTTGATGGTTTTTTTTGTTGTAGCGAACTTGGGTAGACATTAATCTCTTGCCTTTGGTTGAGGTCAATGCTCCGGCTGAGGTTAATTAATTGATTTTCCTGGATTGATCTAACTGAACTATAATTTTTTTGTCTTACCATAGGGATAACTTCGTTGTTTAAAGATTGCTTTGAATCAATCTCATATTTCAAGAGTACTAGTTTTTTTGGTATGCGTTTTCTGCATATGAGCACAATGATTCTTGAGATATAATTATACTGGAATAATTTTATGACCTTCAAGTGAATGCACTTTTATAATTATATGTGGATTAATACAAGAAACTTTCTGGATAAGTCCATATGAATTTGAAAAGCAAAGGGAAAGAGGATAATGGCTAGCCAAATTTAATTTTTTGATAGTGTCAAAAGTTCTTTTTTTGTTGTATAGTTTTAAAACATCAAAATCATGCCTGAGATTAGTCCTCAGCAAAATGTTAGTGAACGATTCAATTTTTCTCCCATTAAAATCTTGATAAGAGATCATTTACTTTTTGTACCCAAAGTGTTGTAGAATTAACTTTAACCGAAAGGTAACAAAATCTTTTAAGTTTTTACTTTGGCCGTTTGGATGTTCTGATAATTATGTGAATGAGTTTATATGTATATTTTAATTTTTTCACAAGCACCTTCAAATAATTATTTAGAGACAAATATTAAAAATTAAAGTGTGTAAGAATTCTTCTATTTATAGTATTAAAACATTAGAATATTTATAAGCATTGATACGGTTTTTAAGTAGAATATATTTTCTCTTCTCCACCCCTGATCATAAACCAAATATTAGTATAGATCATTGTTTACTTGTTTTTTTCAAAAGAATTTACCATTCTATTGAATTCATTTTTTAAGAAGAAATTAAAAGCAAAGGAGAAGTTAAAAGTCCAATGAACAAAAAAGAAAAAGAATGAAACACATAAAGAGATGATTCGTCTTTTTTGTCTTTGTCCTGATAGTGAGTACTGAAACAAAATGGAATGTAACAAATAGCTGATATTTGAGCATACAAAAGAATTTGATAAAAAGGTTCTCCACTACTAGGGACTAAATATGCTTTGAATTTTGAATTATATTAAAAAGATAAAAACAAACCTACTCATACATATAAGGGACTAGTTTTGCTAAAACCTTTCCAAAAATGATCATCCTTGCAATTGTTTCAAATATAAAACCCTACATGAACCTAATTTCCACAATCATTTGGTCTGCGCCTTCTACAAATTTACCATGGAAAAAATGAAAATCCTTACTTTTACCATTAAATCATCACAGTGATATCTTAAAGTTGGCTTGTCAATTCACCAATTCATGTTTGTTTTAATAGTAATTCTAGATACTTTGAATACCATGTATGAGAAATGATGGGCAGATCTTGTAAGGGGTAAAACTCCTCTATTGATATGTGGAAAATTGTGTTATTGAAATGCCCGTACTGGAAAAAGCATTCAAAGAACTTATAGCTTTAGTGCTCATGTTCTCTACCCTCATCTGATTCACACTTTAAAGGTCACTTGTAATCTTTTCTTTTGAAGTGATCCCATGATAACTTGTACACCTTTATGATTTTCATGATTGCAATTGTTTTGTAAATTAAAAGGTCAAAAATTGTGTTTTGTGCAACAAATATTCGTACAAGATTTGAAATTCGACATTCACCATTTGGAAATGGTCGTATTCATATATACCTTTGGTTCGCCTCAATCCGTTTGTTATCTAGGTCTTATTTGATTGGTTAGAGCTTCAACACGCTCTTTTACATATATTACTAGGCATATAAATTTGATGTAAGTCTACCTTAAATTTTGCATTGTGTGCAATTTGTGACAATATTTGGCCAGTAAGGAGAATTTTAACGGTAACGTGCCTAGTGTTCCATGACTAATACTAGTTGAAGATGAGGATGATATACTCTTTAAAAATGGGGTTGAATAAGTCAATCTTTTTTGTAAAAAATAATAATATTTCATATAGTAAGATAACCAACTATGGTTCAATCAGATCGATCTGTGAGAAATTGATTCATCACACTCAACCGGGCCATTGACCTCAACAACATGCAAGACATTCATATCTCTCCAAATCCGCTTCAAACAGAAAAAAACTACCTAATTCAAATATTAGTTTTATTTCATAGTATTTTCGTAAAAATATAGCTTCTATTACTTCAAATTCTTAAAATGTTTCTTTCCATGCTAATAAATTGAATATTTCCTTGACAATATATGACAAAAACATGGTAAGTTGTAGAAATCGTTAATAACTAACACTAATTGTGTAAGATCATGCATTGTTGATTAATTGTGATTTACTTGCAGGAAACTACACGCTCTAGAAACAAGATAAACCTTAAACAGAAAATTATTCAATCGTAACTGTACCACAAGGAAATCAATGACTTATTTACCACCAATGGGTAATACAGAGTTATTCACGAATCAACATGAAATGAGTCATCCCCTGATCCATAATCGAGTACTTCCATGGTAATTCCCATATCAACCAACTCCCATTCTTTTTCTGGTAATGTTGAATTCAGTAGAGGTGGTATTGCAATGATGCAAGTTAAGGAGAAACAACTAAAACTTTCAAAATGTGAATCGAATTAGAATAAATTTGCATGAAATTTGGAAATTTGATTGGTTTTGCCTTAACCTATAGCACTGCAATACTACCTCAGAGGAATCGTCATTAACAAATCATCAATTAATGTTAATTGATACTGGATTTATCATGGAAGAACTCTATTTTTGATCTGGGGATGACTCCTTTCATGAAGATTCTTTAACATCTCCATATTATCAATTGGTGGTACATAAGTTGAGGGTCCTCTTTTTGTCTTCATAGGTCGTTGATTTCTTTATGGTATAGTTACATTAGAAATATCTTGAGTTTTAGAGATTTTCTTTTCTCTAGGGGGGGTGAGTTTTTCCTTGCAAAGTTAAACACAATGAAACTGAACTAACAAGACCAGATATTAGTTGAACAACATTGCTAACTTACACTACCTTTACATATTTTTCAAGGAAATGTTAATGAATTCGGAGGATTGCAAACATTTTAGAAATTTCGCCGTCACGGACGCCACTTTCATCCTCCCGTAAAAAATGAGACACTAGGCCCCATCGCTGTAACACGCGTACAAAAACACACAATTTTCTCCACACGCAACTAGGGAGCCCCAAGACTTGGACAAGCGTGCCCCACACCCTCAATCACCGTCCCCCCCACCCGCTGCCCTTATCCCACTACCAGAGTCAGAAAATTAATAAGCCGCGAGTTATAGTTTAACACTTTCGACTACCTTTCCACTCTCGCAAGGTTCCGTAGGGCGACAACGCCCAGCCGCGGCCACGGCATAGTCGGGTAGTGGGGGGTTGCGGCCCATCATGGCCCCTCGCAATCGACCGCAGCACGCCCGAGGAATGCTACGGCGGCGCTCGCCTCCAAGTTTTTTGCTTTCTCCCCTTCGTTCATGGGGCAAAGAAGCTGGCTGCAACGAGAGGTGAACCGCAACTAAGCAGAGCCGAGTTGCGATTAACCCTGGCCGCCACGAGCATCACCTCGACTTTTGTTACTACCCCACAAACCTGTGCCTCCTATCTTGTAAGCCACCGTCCCGGGAAACCCTTTCTATTGTCGCCCTACTAACCTACCCATCCTTCCCGCGGCATACGGGAATAGCCAAGAGACTCGCGACTAGGCTGGGGGAGAAGTGAAGGGATTTGACCTGGACTGATATGATTAGAGTTAGAAAAGGTGCTAACCATAATTGTATCACTACCAAATAAGAAGAAGGAGACAAAAATGAACGAGGGCGAGGAGAGAACGTATGGGAAAAGTGGATTTTTAGAAGGAAGAGATAAGGGAGAGACCACCATAACTTTCAATCCATACAAAACATAGCCTCAGCCGTAAAGCCGCACGTTCGGAACGGCCAGAACCGTCACTCAACCTTTTACCGTACTCTCACTCTCATCCCCCGCATTCGATGTCAGTAGACGTACGAAAGAAAGTCAAAGGAAGGAGAAATTGTTGGAGATGCCGTGTGCGTCGCAGATTAATGGGTATGCCTTCAGAGTACCAGCGACCGTCCCCTGGGTCGTCGAGCATTGGGGTAGAAGCAGGAGGGATAGTTCTGTCGTCTCTTTAGGAGGGTAGTGGGAACACGGCCCAGAAAAGGGCGAAGAATGCCAACAACTAAAACTCAGCCAGGTCGGACATGCAGAGAGTGGAAAGCCGGGATACATAACGTATGGATAAAAAATGAGTTCAATCCTGGCCGGCTCCTGAGGAAATCGCATGAACCACGGCAAAAAACCAGAGGAAGTGGGACGGCAACCACCTCTTGCGGTCCACCTCACGACGTCCCTACCCTTACCCACCTGGGATTAACGGAGGGAGCCCCACCATCAACACCCCACGCCCCCCCGCTCCCCTTTCCGGCCCGCCCCCCCTATTCAATCTGCTATACCCTTTTCCTAAAACTGCGTTAAAGCCACATCAGCCATTCGCTTCCCCTCGCAGGCCCCCATTTCTCCCCCTCCCTCCCCTCCCCTCCCACCCCCTCCTCGGCGACTTCCCCCCGCCATATTTCCTTCTCCCTCCTCCCTTCCCTCTCCCCCCACTCTCGCCATCTCCCCACCCGGAACCCACCCCCAACCGGGAAGGCAGAAGAGCGTCCCCCACCCGCGAAACGACAACTGACCCACCCTAACAGACACCCCCCCCCTATCTTATCTTACGATCGCTCGCAACGAAAACTAAACCGCTAAGAACTAGAATCCATCTCCCCCTCTCAGCGTCCAAGAAACCTAATCTGTCAGCCTGATGCCAGGACCTAAACTGTGAATACCCCCAAGCCACAGAAGAGAGAGACTCCCTAGGCATAACTTTTCCCCCCTCCCCGCCCTCGTTCGCCACACCATCGGGCTCAGGGCAGGGCATATCCTCATGGTGGGCGGGAAGAAACGGATCTACAGGAACCTGGGAAAGGGAAAAGATACGGTATATAGAGCGAAAAGAATGAAGTTCCAGATGGAATCAGACCTTACAAATTAAAGGCTTACACGTCTCCTCTTTCCACCACCTCTAAGTTTGCCTCCGTTTTGTGTTCAAAGGAAACAAAACTGACCGTTAGAGACTACAAACATGGGTAACGAACTCGCGTACCGAATTCCAAAGAGAAACAACTGTATCAACTGACAACCCCAACTCAAAACAAAAAGGAGCGACCAGCCGCGACTGCCAAATACCCCCCCCTTACCAACCCACACCCTCGCAAAGCATCGTGGACTCCCGCATAATCCTCCCCCCTCGGCCGGTACATCAACTGCTCAAGTCCAAAAAAAATCTCTTCCACTCACTGAGGTAGACACGAGATATCCAGCTTTTTCCTCTTCATCCCGCCCCTGAGAGACGAGGAAAACAAGCATAAACCGCAAACGTCGCCCTATCCGTGTCCCCCGCCTAAGATTGTCCGACGACCCTCATCACCCCGATATCAATAACCTCCTCCAGTGCCTACCACGTAACATATACCACTGAACCACCACCCTCGAGGCTAACTGCACCCCACCCACAAATACTTAAGATCCCTCCCTTTACCGACTCACCCCTGTTCTATCCCCACCCCCTCCTACCCCCTCTGCCTCATTCATACCCCCCCCCCGGCACCACACCGGCCAATTACCTCCCCCCCCTTCCAACTCTCTTCTTTGAAGGGTGCACCTCTTAGTGATTTGCGTTTGCGCACCCTTCCCTCTCCCCCTCTCGCTTCCCCCCCTTCCCCCCCTCCAGCTCCCGTGCTCCACCTCCCACACAAAGAACCATCCCGTACCACCCGCCGGTGCACATATTCACGAGGCTCACACCTACAGACCTCCTAAACCAGCCCGCCTAACATCAACACCCCGCCCCCACCCACCACATCCCCCCCAGGACGCTCTTCAAAACGCACCTCCTAGGGCGACCACCATCCAAATCCTTCCCCACGCGAACGCGGCAAACTCCCGCCCGACATCCGCCCCAGTAAAAGGTGACAGCCCCCCACTCAAAATCTTTAGTGCGTCCACAACACCGCACCCCCCCCCCGCCCACCTCATCTTTACCCCCCCACCCCCACGCACCCTCCACAAATACACTCTCGGAAATTTAACCCTCCCATTCTCCCCCCTTTCACCCGCCTCTTCAACCCCCCCTAGCTCCGCGTCACCACCCTGTCCCTTCCCCCCCCATCCCACCCATCTCATTATCCCGGCAAGACCTTAACACGGTCCCCCCCCCCTTCCTCGCCCCTCCATAAGCCCCCCCCCCACCACGTCCCTGCCAAGACCCACGCTACGCACTCCTCTTCCCGCTCCTATACACCCACGGAGGCTCCACGCCCCCCCACACTGCGGAACACCGCAGTTCACCGAAGCCCCAACCCGCGAGACACCACATGACCCACCCATGAGATGTCAGCAGAACACCCCCCCCACTATCGCCCACGCCCCCCCACTTCTCCCCCCAATACGCTCCACCAACTACCTTTCTAGCCTTAGCGGGCCCCCCCCAATCACCAACATACTGAACACAGCGCGCCTGCCCCCGCTCCCTATAAGGAACCGTGAACCCGCTGACGACGCCTCCGAGCAGCCCACCCCTCCCCCTCGCTTGCACCCCCCCTCAGCCGACTCGATACTACCCCCATTTCCCCCCACCGCGCCCCCAACCTACCTTCCCCCCACTTATATACCCTCCCCCTCTGCTACCCCCGCTCGATTTCAGTCCCTCCGTCCTTAGCGAAACCCCACTCCCCTCGCAGGAAGCTCCCAGCCTCTATACAGTTTCATTCCACAACCGCCCGCTCTCCGCCCCGCGAAATAGCGCAGGCACAAGCCCGCACACCTCCTCCTCCGAACGTTTCACTGACCGCTCCACCGGACCTCCCTCTTCTTTCCCTCCATACGGCCATTATGGTACAACGTGCACACAAACGATCGTTTTGACACCGCCCAGCGAAAACCGCCAAACCGCCACCGCCATCATTCAAACCTCCCTCTTAGCTGGCATCGACAGCGCGTATGATCGGTTCCCCGCACCACTCACCCCCACAAAAAGCATACCACCCAACCGCACACTCCCCCCTGTCCCCCCCCACACCCCACCCTCTCGCCTCTCCCCCAACCTGCATTAACACGTTACTTTGGCATCCTCCGCAAACACTCAAAAGCTAACCGTCCCCCCTTCCGTCCTCGCCGCCACGCCCACCTACTCTTCCACTCTACCAACTCCCCCCTACAACGCGGTCCGGTATAAGGGCACCTCCAAACCCCAGTCTTACCAGGCATACAGGGATATACTCAACATCCTTTCATCTTCGTCCACACCCTTTACACCATCTCCCACAGTCGGCTTATCTGCTCCACCCCGGCCACTTCAGTGAAACGGCTTGGCACCAACCACCTAGCCCCTTCCGCAACACGTCGTCCGGCCCCTGACATCCTCCAAGGCACGTAAATGCCCCGCAAGGCGCGTCCCGCATTTTCACTTCCCTACCCCCACCTCCTCAGCGCCCACTTCCTCAACCACATCAGCCCCTCCCCCAACCCTCGCGATCGCACACTTTGAATTACCCCAGGAAGCCTCCACCGCCAGGCAGGGCAAAAGGAGAAGGAGCGTCGACGACTCCCTCACCTCCTTCTCGGCCACAACCAAGAGAGCCAAAACAGCATGTAATCAGGAACACAGGGGCTTACTCCAGTGACAGGGGGGTTTCCCACCCCCCCCTGATCGCATTAAGATGGTACCCCACAAAGTAAAAACCCAAGAAAGGTCAAAACATAAAAAAGACAAAATCGTAGGGTGTTTCCTAAGGCTTTCAATCAAGTTTTTATTTATCGACCTATATTGAAAAACATGGTTTGGATAACAGGCAGGGGGACCACAAAATGGGCCCCAACTCTATTTCCCCAGCATGTGGAGCTAACCCCTAGACCCTGTGGAATTTGATTGCGTAATTACCTCCGAAAATGACAATTTTGACCTTTATCCTTTGTTTTTTTTTAGCCTTAGTTTGGGATGCAAGAAAGAATAGTGGGTGTGGTCAACCATGCGATCGGGTGTGTTTTTGATGATTTTCCCCAATTTGAGTTGATATTTTTATATGGCTGACTTTGGTCAACCTTATGAGTTTTAAACGTCGTATGAGGATTTCGTTAGTTTCATTGTGTCTAGATTTTCGAGTTTGTTCTAGTAATCTGATCGATTTGAGTCTCGAGACCTTAGGTTATGATTTGATTATTTAGGTAAAAAGTTGAATTTTTTGCCTAAATGGGTTACTTCCCACAATAATAATGAACCAAGGTTACCTTTAAAGTTTTTCACATGTGTTAGAAGATGATTTTTACTTGCATTAATCTTGATTATGATTATGTTTTCTAACCTCCTTTTGTTATGTTTGACTTGGTCATTGCATATCATGAAGATTTCATTTTTAGCATGATTTCATACTTTTATGCATGTCTACCATACTTAGTGCATTTATATGCTAGTGCATACTCTTGCCTAGATTTCCCCAAATGTAGGGACCGACCATACAAATTTGCACTTCCCTGGCTAGGGATCTCATATAGAATATTGAAGATTGGCGAGTCCTCATGTTCCGAAGACCAAACATTTACTTCATTTATATCATTATATTTCAGTTTTGAACTTGATATACTGGTTACATCCTGATTTCGTCTTATGTACTAGATGGATATGAGAAGATATTTAGATTTTTCCATTTTTTCTCTATAAAAATTTTATATGTTGAAACTGACTTTTAAATCTTTTAAACTTTATTATCATGTATGACGTATGCTAAGTGGCTTGTATGGGACCTCACGGGGTCTTATATAACATGTTATACCTAAGGGCTACCTTGGGTCTTATTCGGCATGCTACAAACAAACACTTTATGATTAACTTTAAGGCATGAAGTCATTGAGGAAAATAAAACTACGAAAATAAAGTCCCAAAAGAGTTGAAGTCCCCGAATCATCGCTAGCGCGGCTCACCAGCCCCTTGCCTAGAAATTTTTGACGAATTTTCTTACTCACTTTTTAGCCTTAATTCACATTGATTCGAATCGTTTCTTCCAAACTCTCCTAGATTAAATACACTTCTCACACATAGGAAATGAACTTTAACACATAAAAATAGTAAGACATCAACCAGTTCAAGTTTATATACTTACGATGGGAGATTCAAATTCTAAGTATAGTATTGCGAGGTTTTACACATTAACGTCAAATAACACTTCCCTTGTGATTTGGTTCAAAATAAAGAGATAGTAGTTGAATATTGCAAGACTAAAGAACAAGTTGCTGGAAATTTCACAAAGTCAATAAAATTGGAGCTTTTCATAAAGTAGAAGAAGATGCTAGGCTTGGTCACATCTGAAGATCTTTGTTTCAAGAAGGCTATGTAGGGAATAAACAAAGAGTAGGAATCCTAAGTATTTAATTGTTTGGTATTATTTTTATTTAATTAAGTCTAGTAAAGATCTTTATTTTCTATTTCATATAGGAATATGTTTTCTAGTCCTAGTAAAAATTGGTTTGTTACATTATAAAAGGGTTGCCTTATTGCATATTTTCATGTTGTAAGATTCAAGAATTTTTTGAGTTGTTGAAAAAGCTTCCTACCTCTTATTTCTAGCATGATAAAGTTCTTCTAGATAACCATTTTTGGGTCTCTCACTTGTGCATATATTATTTCTTTGGGTAATTTTATTTTCCTTCGGTCAAAAATGCAAGGACAGCGTATCTAAAACTTTTTAATTTTGGAAGTAAAGGAATGAGAAAATTCATAGTTAACAGATTATCGAAACCCTTTGTCCCCCCAAAAGAGAATCTAGGAGAGAGAATGAATCTATGATTTGAAGATCAAACATATTGCCACCTTTTTTGAGTTATGAATGCTTCCTCCAATGACAAGAGAGAGATAATTTATCTGTAAACTAAGTCCTTCATCGTAGAATTTTTCAGTTATGGTTGCTATTACCTTTTTCTTCTTCAAATTACTTTTATAGTCGTCATCTGAGGAGTGGTTGTCTCGGGTTTCTTCAGCCATGATTATGGAATCAAATATCTCTATATTGGAAATAAGATTCAATATCTTCACATGCACGGGTATGACTCAACATCTCCATCAATGCAAATTACAGTTGTCATTCCTATTTGTTGTTGACTAGATACTAACAATGTTAGGTTTTGCTCATTGTATCTGTCGTATTTTGTACCAGAATGATATTAAGCTTGACTAACAAAATTTCTTATGCAACAAAAATTGAATTCTCTTTATTTTGAATCGTTAAACTACCTCTCGCTACCCTGGTCCCTCTCTCTGAGAATCAAAATGACCCTCCACACTGTAACACCCCGTATCCAAAACAGACGAAAAACCAGCTTTTCAGAAAAATCTTCTGGTGCAACCAATCGGGCCATTGACGGACCGTAGACTGACCCATGGTCCATCCTGCACATCCGCTAATGGGGTCAAAAACTCTCAAAATCTCAGCCCAGGGAATTAGGGTTAATTCATTATCCGATGGACGGGATGAAGAGATAAGGAAAGTATGGATGGATTACCTAATGGTCTTTAGTCAACTACAGTTTGTAGTCCGTAAACCGTCTCGACACCCCTTTTTCACCACCACACCACTCTCTACAAGCCACAAATGACCAGCACCATCCGTAGGTGGACCCACGATCCATAGGTGGGAACTAGCAGACAGTTAAGGGGGGAATGCAGTTGGGTCAACTTCAAATGGTCATAACTCTTAGCAAAAAATGAATTAGGTGTCCCATGACCTATCCACAATTTGATAATTGAATTATGTTTCCATAGCCACCGACCTTGCTAAAATCAAACCTCCGAGTAAAAGGTAATGTATGTTTTAGTAAAGACCTGTCGAACAGGCTCAACCTACGGAACAATAATAACGTCCGATCCTATACGGACTGACCGTCTATCCTCCTGTACGCTCGTTTGGTCCGACTACAACTAACTTAGGGGTCTTTTGTTCTTTTCCCACTTTGTTCAAACCCTAAGATACATCATTTTGACCCTAAATCATCAATATTAGTTAGTTAAAGCCTAGAAACATAACAAGAACTTAGCTAAGTCAAAATCATAAATCAAAAAGTCAGAAAATTAGAAACAAGAACGGAGAAAAAGCTCAAGAACCCTAGTTCAAGAACGTAGCAAGTCTCCAGTATTTCTAGCCCCGAAATCTACGTATTTCTCCGTGAATTTCATCAATAGGTATGTCGGATTTCATTAGTGGGTTTCTTTCACCTATATGGTCCCTAGTTTTCAGTTGTTCTTGATTCTCTTATCATATTCAACCTAGGTTCCTAGAATGTACAAGCAGAACTTGAACTCATGATTTAGTTTAATATATGTCATAATATTAAAATTTCTGTTTTACTCACATACTCGCAATGAAGTTTCAGCACCCTAACTATCTATTTCTTTAGTTCTTGGAATGTAACAACACATCTAGGTTAAGCTATTTCAGTTATGCCCTTTATACGGGCTTCCATTTTTTATAATGCATCATTAATTGTATTGAGTAACTGTTGCATTCCCAATTTCATGTTAAGTTTGAGCTATCTATTCAGACATAATTAGTTAACTACATAAATCAATGTGAGTAGAATAATACCAAGTTGGACTAGGGTTCAACGTACCCAATAGTTCTAGAACTACTAGCCAAGTAGGTTGTAAGTTCCGTGGTTGGCCAGTGATCACACTAGTATGCCTTTATACTTCTGGCCGCGTATATTGGATCCTCTCTATAGGGCGTATACATCGGACTCCACATTTAGCTCATGTGGTTTTATGATGAGTTATTAGTAGCTCCCACAGTCCAGTCAGACTCTCTTGCATTGACTATTTATTAGTAAACTCAGTATTCAGTTTAAGCATGATATAAATTGGTCTTTGTATTCATTTAGCTCAGAATTCTCTATGTCATGTTCAGATTAGTATACTTCTTGTTTAGTTATGTTTTATTTCAGCTTTATTGTATACTGCTTGCTCAGTACCTTTCAATACTGACCATACATTGCTACAAATCTTCTCGTGATGTAGGTTTCAAGTTCTCAGGCATCCAACTCACGCATAGATAAATTTTTTCGATCTCCCTTCAACAGATTTAGTGGTGGTCCCTCATTCGGCTATGACAAGAGTGCATGAGTTTTATTTTTCAGTATTAAGTCATTTACTTTTAGTGTTTTGCTAGACTTAGTTGGAAGCTGTCCTGATATTTCGAGGCAGCTAAGTCTTATTTCAGATATAGTTAGATTCATCTTAGTATTGAGTGTATTTAATTCTTGTGTATTAACTTATTGTTTCAATATCCAGGGTATAGAATATGGTATTCCCCATCGTTTAAGTTTAAATTATGATTTAGCTCGGCATAGTTTTTATTAATCTTAGTATGCTCATAATCATACAGCAGAGTTAGCTTGGGATCACTGTGTCCTGGTTCGTGTCCCACGTCTAGGGGTAACTCGATGCGTGACAAACTTAGTATTAGAGCACTAATTCAAGATATCCTAGATTTCTGAAAACGACGCACTAATTAGATCCTTTTCATGGTGTGAATTGCACACATTTAATGATATAGAGGCTTAAGTTTTTATGAAAAAAACTTCACTTCTTGGTAAAAACTGAGTGCAGCAGAAAGTGTTATGTTACTCATGGCTACAGTGTTGAGGTGATAAACTTAGTGAACAGGCTAAGGAAACTAAGAAGGCTAGGACTAGGAACTATGAATATACTTGGCTTAAATTGGGTTGTGGAAATCACTCGCAGAGTCAATAGAAGTTTTCAGCTCCAACCTCTTCATCAGCTAGTGTTCCATCCTCCAAGAACAGGTATAACGAGAACGGTAGAGCACCAGGCTCTAAGTCTCAGGAAAGTGTTTCAAGCACCAGGACTTGCCCCACTTGCCCTAAGTGTGGTAAGAACCATCCGGGCGAGTGTCTTGCAGAAAAATAAGGATGTTTTAGGTAAGGTGAGTCTGGTTACAGCTTGAGGGATTGTCCTTCTAGACAAGGTCAAGCAGGTGGTAATAGAAAAGCTCAGTCTATAACTTTAGCAGCACCAGCAAGTCACCCAACTCAGCAAGGTAACTTATCTTGTACAGCTTGTGGTTAGCACCAGAGCAGGTTGTATGCTCTTCAAGATCGCTAGGATTAGGAAGGTTCTCCTGATGTAGTCACTGGTACGTTACGAGTCTTTGACCTTTATGTTTGTAAATTGTTAGATCCATGAGCTACTCTTTCTTTTGTAACTCCTTACATTGCAATCAAATTTAGTGTCAGTCTAGAAACTCTCTCAGAACCTTTATCTTTCTATACTCCAGTTGGTGACCCAGTTATAGCTAGAAGGGTATAAAGAAATTGGCCTGTCATAGTCTCTCTGAGAGTCACCTCAGCAAATCTTGTAGAGTTAGGAGTCGTAGACTTCGATGTCATTCTAGGCATGGATTAGTTAGATTCCTTTTATGCCTCAGTCGATTGTAGAACTAGGATTGTTGGTTTTCAGTTTCCAGATGAACCAATTTTACATCGAAAGGGTAGTAGTTTAGTGCCTATGGGTCGATTTGTCTCTTACCTTAAGGCCAGAAAGATGATATCTAAGGTTTTTATCTATCATCAAGTTTGAGTTAAGAATTCTAGATCTGAAACCCCAACTATTGAGTTTGTTCCAGTAGTCAATGAGTTTCCAGAAGATCTTCCCCGAGTCCCTCCCGAAAGGGAAATCAACTTTGGAATTGATCTCCTTCCAGATACCCAGCCAATTCCTATTCCTCCTCAAAGATTGGATCCAGCAGAGCTTAAGGAATTTAAAGAGCAGTTGAAAGACTTTTTAGATTCATCAGACCTAGTATTTCACCATGGGGTGCACCAGTGTTGTTCGTAAATAAGAAAGATAGTTCTCTCAGAATGTGCATTGACTATAGACAATTGAATAAGGTAAAAATCAATAATAAGTATCTCATCCCCAGGATTAATGACTTGTTTGACCAACTTCAGGGTGCTATGCATTTCTCAAAGATAGACCTCCGAATGGGTTATCATCAGCTCAGAGTCAAAGATAGTGACACTCAAAAATTAGCCTTCAGAACTTGATATGGTCATTATGAATTTGTAGTTATGTTGATTGGACTAACTAATTCTCCTGCATCTTTCATGGATTTGATGAACAAAGTGTTCAAATAGTACTTGGACTTGTTCGTTATCGTCTTTATTGATGATATCCTCATTTACTCTAGGAGTGAGAAAGAACATGCAAGTCATTTCACAGTTGTTACGCAGACTCTCAAGGATCTCCAGTTATTTGCTAACTTTATTGAATGGTGTGATTTTCTGGTTGCAATCTATTTCTTTTTTGTGTACTGTATCTAGCGAGGGATCAGGTGATTCGCTAAGATCGAAGCAGCAGTGAAAGAGGGCCTAGACCTACCTCTACTAAATATATCAGAGGTTCTCAGGACTAGAGGGTTTATAAAGGTTTGTGGAAGGATTTTCATCCATAACTACCATGACTAGTTGACCTCAAAATGGTCAAGTCCCATGGTGCAGATGATTTGAAAAAAGCTTTGCAGAATTGAAAACAGTGACTAACGCTCATGTCTTGATCACCAGAGGGTTCAGATTGTTTATGTGATCCTCTCTGATGCATCCATAGTTGCCTAGAGTTGGTGTTGATTGGCAGTGCCATAAGGTTTATAGTGTTGTGCCTCTAGACAGGTAAGGTGCAGAAGAACTATCCTACGCATGACCATCAAGCTTGCAAAAAAAAAGAAGTGGTTTTGCGACTCAAGATATGGATGCACTCTTTATGTATGGTGTTTCATGGATGTTCCAACGATCATAAGTCGTTCAGTATGTGTTCACCTGACGGGTTGAGATATGCGCCATAGGGTAGGCTGAGTCCTTAAGTATTCTGATATGAGTGTGCCATTTTCATCCCTGTAAGGAAATGTAAGTAGTCGGATGATTTTAGTAGATTAAATATGGGTAGTGTAGCCCATGTTGAGGAAGAAAGGAAGGATCTAGTTGAAGGATATTCTACAAGCTTGATCGCTTGGGAGTTCGCCTTATGAGCAGATCAGTATCAAGTGTAGAAGTTCATAATAGGGATGGAACATCTTTAGTTGGAGGTAAGGAAAAGAAAGATACTAATCCAATCTGCTTGAACTTAGTGTTCATCCTAATCGTAGATTGTAGGTTTTTTCTCACCAAGGGAGGTGTGTACTTTGCTATAAGGGTAGATTGTGTGTTCCTGATGTGGGTGATTTAAGACTATATATTCTTGTAGAAGACCATAACTCTAGGTATTCTATTCATCCAAGTGTCACTAAGATGTAAAGCGATCTGCGGGAAGTCTATTGGTGGAATGGCATGAGGAGGGATATAGCTAAATTTGTGAGTAAGTGCCCCAATTACCATCAAGTCAAGGTAGAACATTAGAAACCGGGAGGTATAACTCAAGAGATCGACATTCCTACTTGGAAGTGGAAAGTGATCAATATGGATTTCAATCCACCGGTTTCCCTGCGTACTCGCATATAGCAGACTCCATATTGGGTGAAGTTGATATGAGACTAAGTCTTTTCGCTTTTTGGCTGTCAGACTACACAGATTTGGCAGAGTGCTATGCCAAGCCTTACATTAATGAAATTGTGAGGTTTGCCAGGGGTTCCTTTGTCTATCATCTCAGATAGAGGTCCTCAGTTTACCTCTCATTTATGGAAGTCGTTTCAGAGGGTCTAGTACTCAAGTTAATCTTAGCACAGCATTTCATCCGCAAATGGATGGACAGGCAGATCATACCATTCAAACCCTAAAGGATATGTTGAGAGCTTAGGTGATCGATTTCAAAGGAAGTTGGGATGATCACCTTCCTTTAATTGAGTCCTCCTACAACAATAGCTACCATTTCAGCATTCAGATAGTTCTTTATGAGGTGTTATATGGGCGAAGATGTAGATATCCTGTTTGGTGGTTTGAAGTAGGTGAAGCATCTTTGATAGGGCCAGATTCAGTCCTTTATGCTATGGAAAAAGTTCAACCCATTAGATATAGACTTAAGGCATCCCAAAGTCGTCTTATGCAGATGTAAGGAGAAGGGAACTAGAGTTCCAAGTTGATGATTGGGTTTTTCTGAAAGTCTCACCTATAAAAGGGGTGATGAGATTTGGTAAGAAAGGGAAGCTAAGTCCTAGATATGTAGGCCCTTCTAAGATTTTGAAAAGGTTTTTCAAGGTGGCATATGAGTTAGAGTTGCCTGCATAATTAGCAGCAGTGCATACAGTCTTCCACATCTCACTCTTGAATAAATGCGTGGGTAATCCAGCCTCTATAGTTCCATTAGAGAGTATGGCGGTGAAAGATAATCTTTCTTATGAGGATGTACCAGTTGAGATTCTTGACCGTCAGGTTAGAAGGTTGAGGAACAAAGAAGTCGCTTCAGTCAAGGTTTTCTGGAGGAGTCAGTCCGTAGAGGGAGTTATTTAAGAAGCAAAAGCAGCAATGAAAGCCGAGTATCCTCACCTGTTCTTTCTGATACTACTCCAGCTTGAGGTAATAGTAACTCTTAAGTTTTTCAAACATTAATGCATGAATTAAGTCTTGGAATCATGTTCCTTCAGTTTGTACTTCCATTTTCAGTGTATTTGCATATTTTCATAACTCAATTCAGTCGGAAAATCAGTTCTCACTATTGAGTAGTAGGGTTTGGAGCACTCTTTTCTCTATTCCAGCTAGTTTATTCTTCATTCGAGGACGAATGTTCCCAAGGGTGAGATAATGTAACACCCCGTATCCAAAAGAGACCAAAAAACAGCTTTTCAGAAATATCTGCAAGTGCAACCAATAGGGCCATCGATGGACCGTAGACTGACCCACGGTCCATTCTGCACATCCATCAATGCGATTGAAAACCCCCAAAATCTTAGCCCAGTAAAATTTAGTTAAGTCATGATCGACGGACGGACCTACAGTCCATAGATCAAACTACAGCCTGTAGTCCGTGACCGTCAATTGACACCCCATTCACCCACTCTCTGACAAGAGATACCGATGACCACCACGGTCCGTAGGTGAACCCACGGTCCGTAGGTCTGACCGTAGGTGGGAACTAGCAGACAGTTAATGGGGAAATGTAGTTGGATCGATTTCAAATGGTCATAACTCTTAGCACAAAATAAATTAGGTGTCCCATGACTTACCATATATAGATAATTGAATTAGCTTTCCATAGACACTGACCTTGCTAAAATCAGACCTCCGAGTAAAAGGTTATGTCTATTTTAGTAAAGGCCTATTGAATAGGCCCAACCTACGGACCCAACGACAAACAGTCGATCAAACGACGGACCGTCTATCTAGACTATCTTTTGGTCCAACAGAAACTAACCAAGGGGTCTTTTGTTCTTTTTCCACTTTGTTTAAACCCTAAGATACGTTGTTTTGACCCTAAATCATCAGATTTTACTCAGTTTAAGCCTAAAAGCATAACAAGAACTTACCTAAGTCAAAATGATAAAAAAAAAAGTTAGAAAATTAGAAGCAAGAGAGGAGAAAAAGCTCAAAAACCCTAGTTCAAGAACGAAGCAAGTTTCCAGTAGTTCCACCCCCGAAATCTAAGTGTTTCTCCATGAATTTCATCAACAGGTATGTGGCATTTCACTAGTGGGTTCCTTACACCCATTGGGTCCCTAGTTTTAAGTTAGTTCTTCATTCTCTTATCATCATTAAACCTAGGGTTCCTAGAATTACAACAGAACTTCATGATATAGTTAAAAATATGTTCCAAATCAGATTATCATGTTATCACTCAGATTATCACATGAATTTCAAAATTCTAGCTTTGTATTTCTTTAGTTCTTGAATTACACCTGCTAGGTAGATATTTCAATTATGAAGTTATACATGCTTCAGTTTTTAATGCATCATTATTACATTAAATGTTGCATTCCCAGTTTGCATGTTCAATTTTGGGTTATTCAGTATTTACAGAAATTCTGATATAATCAGTTAACTGCATAAATCAATGGGAGTAGCATAATCCCGAGTTAGACTAGGGTTCAACGTAACCAATAGTCCAAGAACTACTATCCAAGTAGGTTGTAAGTCCCCTCTATGGGTAATTAGTTTAATGATCATGCCAGCATGGCTTTATACCTCTGGCAGCGTATATTGGGTCATCTCAATAGGGCGTATACATTGGACTCCACATTTAGCTCATATGGTTTTATTATCAGTTATTAGTAGCTCCCACAGCGTAGCCAGACTCTCTTGAATTTACCATTTATTAGTATACTTAGTATTCAGTTTAAGCATTTTATAAATTGGTCATTACATACAATTATCTTAGAATTCTCTATATCATGTTCATATTAGCATACTTGATTTTGTGCTTGTTCGGTTATGTTTTATTTCAGCTTTATTCTATCCTGCATGCTTAGTACCTTTCATTTACTGACGCGTACGTGTGCTACATCTTCTCGTGATGTAGGTTCGGGTTCTTAGCATCCTGATCACGCATAGATCAATTTTCCGATCTTCAGTTCAGTAGATTCAGTGGTGAGTCCTCATTCTCCGAAGACAATACTCATGAGTTTCTTTTCAGTATTTAGTATTTTTAGTTTCAGTTTTTTCTAGACTTGGATGGGGCTTGTCCTAGTATTTCTAGTCAATTAGAGGCTTATTTCAGACATAGTTAGATTCAACTTATTATTGGGTTAATATTTCCTTTGTATTAAACTCATTATTTTCAAATATCTCAGTTATAGAATATGGGTATTCCCAATCTTTTCAGTTTAAATTATGATTTAGCTTCCGCAACAGCTTGTTATCTTCAGTATGCTCATGATCATGCCCGCGGGGTTAGCTTGGGATCACTTGTGATCCTAGGTTCTATGTCCGCGTCTCAAAGGTAGCTCAGGGCTAACACACACTTTGCTCTTTCAGTATTTTTGAACTCCGTGTAATTATATACACTAACAATGTATATATTGTTTAGACTAATAGACAAGTATAATCTGTGATAGAATTTTAGTTAACATTTGTTCTGGATTACTAATTAATGCTTACCATAATGTCCTTCAAGGTGACCTACTTATGTACTTCACTAATAGTCTTTTCTTATTTAAATTTTTAGCATGTGAAAACTTGAACTCTTTAGATATGTAACATATAAGGTTTAGGTGTTCGAGTTAGCACCACTCATCAACTCTATACTCTATAAAGTTAAAAAATGTGAAGAGATTCATTAATTTATTATACAAAAAAAATAGTCATCTTATTTTTGTACCATAATTTTTCATTAACGAAATTCAATAGTAACTTCATTAACAAATTCAAATAATTGACAACTTAAATCCATAAATGAGTCCAAATCCCATATCTGCAAATAACGTAAGGAAAAAACAACTCATAATTGAATTAAAAGGTATGTCAAGAAAAATAAAAACTAGAAATTGTTGCAATAAACCATTGATACAAACTCACATACTGAACCGATTCTTAATGATCAAAAGTAAAAGTAAAATCTTTAGAGTCTCATCCTTTAGCCTCTCTATCAATGTATAATCATCCAAATTCCCCTTAATCAATTTTTTTTATGTATTGTAGCGTTTACAGTAACTTCAGACCAAACTACTCTGAATAAGGTAAAATAGCAATATCGTTATCTCATGTTTTCTTGCTGCTACGGGCTCCTCTCATTATTTTTCCTACTTCAATTTTTTCTTTTATATTCAATCCATATTTGTTCCTCAACTTTTGGATCACTAGAAGTTAAATTTCTTGGACTTCTACTCTGAATTAAATCTTCAACTATTCATTTTAATGAATTTCTATATCAGGATGTGTGATTTCTCTACTTGTACAATTATTTACCTTAGGCTTAATACATAAATGTGCCAGTTAACTTAACTTTAGCTGGCAGTTATACCATAAACTTTTGGTGTGCCCAAGTATACACTTAAACTATCAAAAGTTAAACAAGTAGAGATACAGTACACATCCTACGTGGCAAAATACATGTAGGGTGTCATGTAGGACATAAATTTTTAAGTAGGATGCCTCATAGGACGTGTATGTCTACTTGTTCAACTTTTGGATAGTTTAAGTGGTTACTTATACGCACTCAAAGTTATTCAAGATAAGGCTAAGTTAAAAGACACATTTATGTATTATGCCTTCACCTGATTAAGTTAAAGTTTGAATGAGATGTACACGTTTGTATAAAAAAATCTAAATTCCATCAATATTAATTCTAAATTTACATAAATAATTCTATATTCTTTTATTATACATTTATTGGTGAGTAAACTTTTATTGCTAGCTGAAAAGTAGTGTTTTAGTCAGCCAAAATTGGCCCATTAATCTACATAACCTTCAAATATGATACTAACCATCTTTAGTTCCTATTTTAAATCAAACTAATCAAGTTATTTGATTTTGTCATGCTTTTGTAGTCACTATTGTTTTTATTGTCACGTTTAACAACATACTTTTTTTATTTTAAAAATAATTTAAAGAAATTTTTACATTAAATGTTAAAAAATTAAAATCATTCTAAAATTGTGTTCTGTGCAATAGATATTCATACAAGATTTGATCTTTGGACATTCATCATTTCGAAAAGTTCGAATTCATATATATCTTTGGTTTGCCTTCAATGCTTTGTTAGTTAGGGCTAAACTGAAATCTTTTTTGATTGGTCAATACTTCCCACGATCTTTTTTAGAAAATATCCATATTTAGCAAAATAATTATAGGACAAATAGACTAATTATGTTAGTAATATATTCTTACAACCATTTTTCCTTATCTGGTTCCGTAGTCCTTTCCATCTTACCTGTATAAGTAATAGTGGTTTTCACAAGAAAAACAATAGAAATTACACCAAAAACTATTCTCTTTATTTACGTATTTTTAACATGTATCATATCCATAGGTGTCTTCGACGTTCTTTCGTACTCATCATCTACTCGGGATTCTCCGAAATGGAACCCAGCGGAAAACCCACCGAAATCCAAACCAGCTTATTTTCTATGGAACATATGTCAACAAACTGTTTCAAATGTTCAACCTCAACAAAAATTCACACATCGACCCAGGGACTTCACAACAGTGCTGAGTCGCGAAATTGAACTTCACCAACTACACCAAATGGTTGGTAAACTGATGTCAGATAGCAATTGTGGCCGGGGGGGGGGGGGGAGACTCAATCACATATCAGTCAACCCCATTCCACCATGAAGATCCTAATACCACAATGGGCTCAAAAATAATTCGATGGTCAATTTCATGATCATCGAGAATATTGAACGGAGATCTCTTTAATCAGTCTTGGACTACCAAACTGCCCAGATTATGGAAAGGGCTCGAAACTCTACTCAGTACGGCAGAGATGGATTGCATATCTCATGATCTGAACACAAAGGACCTCTATGGAACCAAGGGGATAGACACTATAGAGGTGTATTTCAGAAATTGAATCCCTCTGGAAAGAAATCGATAACGAATGCGAACCCAATGAAATGCGCAGAAGACTCACACTGTTCAACTCATTTATACACGACAAAGGCTGTACCAGTTTCTGCTGTGTAAATGATTCCACTTGACAAGAAAAGCGAGACATCCTAATTTGATCCCCTTCCAACCATTGATGCCGCATTGCCACATCAGACGAGAATTGTTTGTCGTGCATAATGACCGGCAAATCATACTGGAACGAGGTCCCTCAGAGATCGGAATGTCCTTGTCACTCAACCCCGGTCAGATTCCTTCATTAAGCCGGTCAGATTTAATCATTCCGGCGAGAGGACAAAACTCACCTCCAATGCAGGCCACTGCGGAGAACACACACCAAGGAATGGATGTTTTAAGCTCATCGGCTACCGGAAATGGTGGGAGGACTGAACGCGTAAAATCCGCCCACCAGGTAACCAAGACCGCGGCAGCTACGCCGCCATCGGAGAAGCGAACCGCCCAGCGAGGCTTCGTCAACCACTGTCACACAGGCGAACCAGGTCACCAGCGAGGCTCGCAACCAGTTTTTACCGACATGCGAATAGGTACCGGTGGGCAAGGATGGTTTCACAAAGTTTCTTGTGAACGCATGGATGAGACAGTAGAAATCGACGGGAAAATAAGAAGAGAGAAAAGTCCTAGAGAGTCGTCCTCTAGAAATGAAAGGAGGTGAAAACAAAAGCCCTAAAAAAATCAACCTTTAAGCCCTTGTGTAATCAAAAGCCCAAAAAATCAGAAGCCCAATTATACAAAAAAACCCACGGAAAACAAAGTGTTGGGGGTCCGCATGTGCAATAAGTCCAATTGTATTTTTACTGTGGGTTCCACGTACAACTATGTCATACTACCCTCCGATTTTCTTTCCTCACATCAACCTACCCGTACTAAGATTCAACTGCAAATGGGGTGGGTGGGGGGAGTTTTATTCTCAATGACTCAGGCCGGAGATGTGGATATTACAACCAGAAATCCCTTAAAAAAATTGTCTTTTAATTCTCAATTCTTACCCACAAACTTTTTATCTGTTAGTCAATTAACCAAGGAAACTAAACTGTACAATCTAATGATATCCTCTGATTGTATTGTACAGGATGCTCATACTGGGCGGATCATTGGTTCGTGTATTGAACGAGGAGGTCTATACTATGTGAATGAGTTGACTCAACATGGTACGCTTGCTTGTCTGCAAGGGTCGCCGGAATATCAGTTCTGGATGTGGCACCGACGGCTAGGTTCTCCGTCTTTAATTCTCTTAAACGATTATTTTCCCTCTTTTTAGGACATTGATTTTGTTTGGATTGTGAAGCATGTGTACTTGCCACAAGTCATAAACACTCTTATTCTCCCAGTTCGACTCTATTTCTAATCCATTTTTACCTTAATTCATTCTGATGTCTGGGGTCCCTGCACCTGAATTTTGTTTTATAAATATTCCTATTTGTTTTGTTTGTGATGATTGCACCCGGATGAGTTGGGTTTATTTCTAAAAAATAATCTGAATAGAAAATGATGTGTTTATAAACTTCTACACCATGATCTTACCCATTTGCTGCCCAACCTCAATTCTTCGCCGGATACGGAGAGAATACATAAATTACCTATGAACAATTTATTTCTGATCATGGCCTCATTCACCAGACCCCTTCACCTGTCCGAATACTCCTCAACAAGAATTGGATAGCTGCGCGGACAAACCGAACCGCTTTTTGAAGATTACTAGAGACATTATGTTAGAATCCCATGTCCCTTCCTTTTGGCCAGAAGCATTGCACAGCCACTTATCTAACCACAGCCGACTACCTTACCAAACCTCTTGCATACCAAACTCCTCTTTGACACTCTTTCTCCTATGTGTCCTTCCTTCCTATCATTCTCTACCTCCACAGGTTTTCGTATGTGTGTCTATGTTCATCTCCAAAAAGAATCAGAAATAACTTGAACCACGAGCCATTAATGTGGTTTTTATTGGGTATGGGGTTACTCAAAAAGGGGTACCGATTGGCTATGATTCCCATTCAAAACAAAATTACACCAGTCGTGACTGCGAGTTTTTTGAACACTCTATTACTATACCCAGCCTGGTCCCTCATGGGAGACACGAATGATGACCTTAGCTGGTTCAATTATCCAGAAATGATGGACCAGTGATCCTCCAACGCAAGTAAGCATACCGCCGGACGTCAACTCTGAGACATCGTATCAACTCCGTCTCCTCAATCCACTCCAATGACAACCACTGTAGCACCCTGAGTCCACATCAGTTGAGGTAAATCTGAATCATGTATTGTTCCTACTGACTCTTGTCTAGTGATAATTGTCAAAACAGATATGAAGATAGGGAAGGGGGGGGGACACGCTCTTGCTCTCACCTTCCTCCCTAGAGGTGTTCCTCCCAACAGGTATGACCGGAATATGAA
This sequence comes from Solanum habrochaites, assembly GCA_027704765.1. NCBI lineage: Eukaryota > Viridiplantae > Streptophyta > Magnoliopsida > Solanales > Solanaceae > Solanum > Solanum habrochaites. The sequence goes on from JAKWJA010002499.1 coordinate 12,837,773, forward strand.
GATCACGGTCCAGTACCCCATAGAAAGAATCAGCAATGAAAACTTGTCCCCAACACAGACTGTTGCCTTCACTACCTCCCTATACTCAACAACCATTCCCAGAACCGTGGAATAAGCTTTTGAAGATGAGAATTGGAGACAAGCATGAAAAATGAATATGTTGCCTTGGAAAAGAATCACACATGGGAAAAAGTATTCTACCCAAGGAAGAAGAAGGTGGATTAGATGGTGTATTATCCATTAGCACGGGCAGGATGGAACTATTGACAAAGGTAATCAATGCAAAGATTGGGTGGCCAAGGGTTACCTCAGACTTTTGGGATCGACTATTCAAGACTTTTTCCCGCAGTAGCCAATAGACACAATACGAGTTTGTCTCTGTATCAGCAAACAAAGATTGCCCTTGTTCAGTTCTATGTTACAATGCCTTCCTCATGGAAGCATTGAAGAAGAAGTCTATATGGACCCCCCTCCAGAATTCTATGACTTTACAGATGGAGAGATGTAGTTGAGGAAAGCCCGTATGGTTTAAAGGCAGTCTCCAAGAGCTTGGTTTGGAGTTCACTAAGGCTATGAAGAATTTGGTAAACCACAGAGTAATTCTGATCATACTTTATTCATAAAAAGGAAAATCAGAAAATCCACCTGTCTAATTATATATGTAGATGATTGATCATCACCGGAGATTGAGGAAGAAATTGTTACCTTAAAGGGGAAGTTGTTTCGGAATTTTGAGATAAAGACTAGGAAACCTTAAAGTACTTTCTTGGTATAGAAGTCTTAACATCGCACTCGCATTGATATTTATTCACCACGATTACATTCCTCGTCTTTTAACTGAAACTGAATTTTGGTGGTAAAGCGGCTGACACTCCAATGGATCAACTCATGGTCTTCTGTCATAGAAGGGGGCAAAGGCGACTGACAGAGAGCATATCAAAGATTTGTAGGGAAACTCATCTATCTAGCCCACCAAGACCAGATATGCATATTGCGGGGGATAGTGAGTAGATTCATGGCATCTACCTCAAATACATCACCTGACAGGCAGTATGATGATTCTGAGTATCTTAAGGGTACAAGCAGCACCGGGATTCTACTTCGGAAAAATGATAGCCTCGATATACATTGCCTACCCCGATGCAGATTGGGCCGGAGACCGAGATTAAGGAAATCCACTTCTTTACTTCACCTTGTATGAGGGAATCTTGTCCTTGGAGAAGCTAACGCAAAGTTTGTAGCCCTGTCAAGTGCCGGAAGCGAGTTCAGAGGATTGTGAAAGGAATAACTGAAATCCTATGGATTAGAAACCTGCTAAATGAACTTGGTTTTCCTCAGAAACAGCCTGCAGCTATTTGCGACAACAAAGCAGCAATAAGTATTTTCTGAAATCCTGTCCAACATACAGAACAAAACATGTTGAGGTTGATCGACACTTCATCAAAGACAAGTTAAGACAAGGTTATCAAACTTCCATTTGTTTTCGACAACGATCAACTGAAGACATCCTACCACGGTTTGTTAGTACTGAACTTCAGCAAGTCTTGCGTACAAGTTGATCATTGAAATCCGAGTGCACAAACTTGAGGGGGATGTAGAAAATATCCATATTTAGCAAAATAATTATGTAACAAAATAGACTAATTATGTTAGTAATATATTCTGTACAACCATTTTCCTTCTCGGTTTCCCGTATTTCTTTCCATCTAACCTGTATAATGAATAGTGTTTTTCACAAGAAAAAACAATAGAAATTAAACCAAAAACTATTCTCTTTATTTACGTATTTTTAACACTTTTACATACATTACTTAGGTATATAAATTTGATGTAAGACTACCTTAGTTTTTGCATTGTTTGCAATTCGTGACACTGTTTGCCCAGTAATGAGAGTTTTAACGGTAACTTGCCTAGGGTTTGCTGACAAATGCTAGTTGAAGATGAGGATGATAGTACTCTATAAAAAATGTAGTTGAATCAAGTAAATCTTTTTTAAAAAATATTAATATTCCATATAGTAAGATAACCAACTATGGTTCAAACAGATCAATCTATGAGAAATTGATTCGTCACCCTCAACCGGGTTGTTGGCCTCAACAACATGCAAGACATTTATATCTCTCCAAATCCGCTTCAACCAAAAAAAATTACCTAATTCAAATATTAGTTGTACTTCATGGTATATCTTAGAAATATAGCTTCTATAACTTGAGACAAATTCTTAAAATTTTTATTTCCTTGAATAAATTGAAAACTCCTTAATTATAAATAAAAACCTTGGTAGGGGGGGGGGGGGGTGAGTTGTTTCAATTGTATGTAACTAACCTAATGGGCTAATTCGGTCCATGTTAATTCATTGTGATTTACTTGAAGGAAACTTCTCGCTCACCAACAAGATAAATCTTAATGAAACTCAAGATTATTCAATTGTAACTATACCACAAAGAAATCAATGACTTATAAAAGATAAAAAAAAAAAAAAAAGAGGACGGCCAACTTATGTACCACCAATGGTAAATGCGAAGATATTCATGAATCAACATGAGTTATCCCCTGTTCCTAAAGCAAATACTTCCATGAATAATTTATGTCACGCCCTAAGCCTACACTCTGGACGTGGCCGACACTCGAAGACCATTGTTGGCCCAGAAGTGAACCCTTGCCTGACATACTTAACTCAACGGAAGACTAAACTCAACTTAATCAAGAAATAAAGCATCTTTAAAAAATACTTCATATAATATCTTGGCCAAAATGGCACTTAAGTCTCAACAAGTTAAATAGTCTCCAAATTGAACAATTAACTATCTACGAAGCCTCTAAGTTGATTAAGATAGATATTGGTACAAACCCCACAACATCTTATAAACTAAAATAGTAAATCAAATGAAAAGGATGTCCTCTGGAATGCAAGGAGGCTCACCACTGACTCTGAAACTCAATCTGGATCAAAAAAGCACTCCTTGCTGATCCTGGTTACCTGCGTCTGCATCATTTTACTGGCATCAGTACAATAAATGTACGAGTATGCGAGTTATAGTGTTAAACTCAACTATAAAGCATGAAATGGAGTAAGGATGAACTTACTTTGGCTTTGCTCAACTCAAAGATCGACAAGTCAATAATATGGCGAATCAGAAACACTGCAATATACATATACATACATATATATATATATATATATAGTCTTATATATATTATATATGTATGTATAAACCTTGTTAAACACAGTGTAAACTCTTAGTTCCTTAAAGCTGAAACAATATAAACTTAATTTTAACTTATATATGAATAATATAGTTTATGTGTAAGTTTCTCTAACCGACACCACAAACTATGAGCCTAAGTGTGATATAGCGTCTCGTCCACGCTGCCAGAATTCCTTATAACTTTTTTCCGTAGATAGAATTCCTCAACCAATGGATCCACTAAGCTAACATACATGATCATTAAAAAGTTAACCGTTAATACCTTGTGAAGCTACATGGGAATTAGCTAGCTGAACTCTCATTCCATCATCGGTTCTCAATACTACTCCCATCATCTTATCTCAAATACTTTTTAATAAAACTTCCTTGCTTTGGTTGAGATAATTTATTGAACCCTTTAGCTTTAATAGCACCTTTTGGAATCAACGTTCCCCTCTTTATTTCAAAACTCTTTTGGAACTTCTTAGTTTCCTTTTAACTTAAATGTACAACACTTATCAACCTTTAGGGAATATTTATTCATCCTTATAACTTTAGAGAAATGGACTCAACTCTTGCTCTTTACTTAACTTGAAACTTTCATTCTTAGGGAATACTTAGTTCCCTTATAGCCGTTTGAGAATTTAACTCAACTCTTTTCTCTTTGCTCGACTTTTAACTTGAGCCTTAAATTAAAGTTAAAATTATTGTTTAAGACACTGTAAAAACTTTAAAAACTCAACTCTTTTCTCTTTGCTCGACTTTTAACTTGAGCCTTAAATTAAAGTTAAAATTATTGTTTAAGACACTGTAAAAACTTTAAAAACTCACTTTGACTTGCTTCTTAACTTTTAAATTGTATTTTCTTTGACTTTGATCTTAGCTTCCCTTGAATTATATTATGGATTGAAGGATCATGACTCTTTAGATGGTATTTACTATGTTTAGTTTGTATCTAGGATTGTTGAATCAACTAGGAATCAAAGGTGCATCACTTAGGAACTAGTAGAAAAAGATAGGGAAAGAAGGGATCACCAGGGGGTCTTTGCGAAGTGAGAGGCGCGAGGAACCAGGGCCTGTCAGACAGACCCTGGTCAAGGGCGCTTTGTCTAGCGCGGCATGTCAGGGCCTGTCAGACAGAGTCTGCCATAAGGGGCTCTGGCAGGCGTGGCACCCCAATGGCTATCTGACGGGACCTCTAACTTTTCTTCATTATTTTTCATCTCTAAACCTCCTAAACTTCCATGGATCCCACCTGAAAACAATTGGAATCCCTAAATACCAGATTACCCAATAGATTACACTCGGAAATAGTCCAAAAACACGAATCAAACTTTCTAAATATCGACTACAATTCAACCAACAAGAACTTCACTACTTCTCATCAAGAACTTCAAGATTTTCATTCAATTAAATTCTAATTTGTTGTATTGAATCAAATTGGGGTGTGGGTGAAAGGACCCAACACCGAATGATCTCACATTTCTCAATAAGGATCACCCCCTGACGAAATCCACGCAACGAACTTGGTGTTTCTTGGACAATTATTGATCTTCGTATTGTTATATCTTTTCTCCTAAGCCCTAAGCATTCTTAAGTTTTTGTAAAACTGATTTGGGACTTGGTCTTTACCCCTAAATAACCCTTGAAATGAATTAGGCAATATTAGGGTGAAAAGTCAACTATTCCCTTACTAAAATCTGGATTGGACTTTCCTCAGTCCAATAGCCCAACTTTCAAAAGGCATATCTTCCTCATACGATATTGTATTTATGCAAACTCGATGGGCGTTGAAAATATCTCCACAATGGCTTTCCGACCATATAAAGAACTCATCCAACTCCTCCTGATCTAGAGGTTTTGGCCATTTTAAAATGACCAAAATTCACTTTAAAGTTGGAAATTTTCCATATTTCCCTACTTATTTCCATAAATGATTATTCTTTGTTTCTTAGCTTATTCTTAAGTAATTAAAGTTACGAGATGTTACAATATCTCCCCCTTGGGAACATTCGTCCACGAATGAGAATTCTTTCACTAAGCTAAGAGTAGTAATATCATTTCAGCACTCAACAAATAAAAGAAACTAATAACATGCTTACACATAGCCTTTTAAAGAGCTAAGAATAGAATTTAGTACCTTGATCTGCATTCTCCACTGATTCAATGAGATGTGGATATCTCTTATTCATATCCTCCTCAACTTACCAAGTCGCTTCTTCTATGAATTATTTCCTCCAAAGGACATTGACTGAAGCGACTTCCTTTGTCCTCAACTTGCGAACTTGACAATCAAAAATTTGAATCGTAATTTCTTCATAGGATAGGTTATCCTTAATCCCAACATTCTCTGCTGGTACTATCAGTGAAGTATCACCAGGAACTTCTCCAACATATAAATATGGAATACCGAATGAACCGTTGTTAACTCTTGGGGTAGCTCCAACTCGTAAGCCACCTTTCTCACTCTTTTGATATTTTATAAGGTCCAATATACTGGGGACTAAGTTTCCCCTTTTTACCAAACCTCATAACACCTTTCATGGGTGAAACCTTAAGATACACCCAATCGTCCACCTCAAACTCTAATAAACTTCTCCTAACATCTCTGTAAGACTTTTGGAAACTTTGTGCCGTCTTCAATCTTTCTTGGATCACTTTCACCTTCTCCATATCATGGTAAACTAGATATTCTCCTATCAATTTTTTTTCCCAACTTCGAACCACCCAATAAGAGATCTACATCTTCTGCCACAAAAGCTCCCTTTTCTCTTCCTTTTTCTCCATACCTCTCCCTCCTAATCGTCATACAACTCGTTTTACCCTCCCGTCTGTAATGTGGCTTCTGATTTCCCTCAATAAAAGCTATCATATTACGCCATTTGGATGCTCGCATGGTATTATTGTTATAAGCATCACTCATGAGGGTATATGATCTCCCAATTTCCCTTGAATTCGACTCACAAGCTATCAACATATATTCTAATGTATGGATTAGTATGCTCTGTTTTCCCATTATCTAGGATGAAAAACAGTATTCAATTCACCTTTGACCCAACTTTCTGGGAAGTATCTCCAGAATTGTATTAAATTTGTGCACCTCTATCTGAATAATGGATACCAACACTCCCATGAATTCTTACCACTTCTTGAGGTACCACAAGCATATCCTCGGCCGAATAGGTTTTTAAAAAGTGTTTTCCCCCCCTTTACCGACAGATGGTGCTGAGTTTGTCATTCTATCGACAATCACCCAAATAGAATCTTGTTGCCTTCAAGATCTTAGGAAGCCTATAATGAAGTCCATATTAATCATCTCCCACTTCTATTCCAGAAGTTCTATAACCTGATATAAACCTCCAAGCCTCTGGTGGTCCACTTTCACTTGGTGACAATTTGAACACTGGGCAACAAACTCAGCAATATCCTTTTTCATACCTTCCCACCAATATACCTTTCTCAAATAATGGTACATCTTGGTGGAACCCGGATGAATAGAATATCTGGAGCTATGAGCCTCCTCCAATACCCTCTCTTAGAGTTCATCCACCTTAGGTACACATAATCTACACTGATACTTCAGCACACCATCTCCCTCTTGTTCAAAAGTCAATACTCTTTGCTTATGAACACTTGCCTTCAAATCAAGAAAAATGATATCTTGGACTTGTTTCTCTTTCACCTCTGACACTAATGATGATTCAGACCTATTGGTCACTGATATACCGTGGTTTCATGGTATTTTTAATGTTTTTTCCTTAAGTTCAGTGTGTCCAAAAGGCTTTTTTATTGATTTTTATGTAAGTTTCTCTTTATCTGCACGAAATCTGTTTAAAGATGGAAGCGGAAGTTTTTGAGCAAGAAATACAGAAAATTTACCACCTATGGGGCCTGTGACGGTTCGTCGAGCTTGTGACGGTCTGTAGGTGACATCGTAGTGAAGCTATTGAAGGAAGATGGAAAAGTCTGACCTAACTGTAGGATTACGAAGTTCATGACGGACCGTCATAGCCACGACGGTCCGTCCTGCTGGTTTGTCATGATAATCAGAGAGTAGTCCCAGTACCCAAATTCCAAGAAGTTTAAGTGTTATGGACCGAAGACCCTCGACGGATTGTCGTGCTTGGAACGGTCCTTCATACATGTTCGTTGAGGGTAATAAAGAAAGCAGTAGAAGGATTTGTAAATTATAGAATGACAGAGGCCATTACAGCCCGTCGTGGCCATGACAACCCGTCGTGACCACGATGGCCCGTCACGAGGTCCGTTGACTCAGATGCATTTTGACATATTTTCAGCAATTAGAGTCCTTCTTTTATTAGGTTTTTTTTTTATAAATAGTTGGAAAAACCTCGTTTTTGGGGTTAGACTCTTTGTTAGTATACTCTTTGTTGTTAGACGCTTGGATATTAGACTTTCTGCTTGTTATAATTTTTGAGAATCTTTAGTCCTCGATTAATTTTAGTAATTGATACATTTTTTTTGGAATTAATTGTTGGTGCTTTTGTTGATTAATCGAGTGAACTTCTGGATTTTATTCTTTCTCATTGAAGAAGTGCATGAATTCTTATATTACATATATTAATATGGTGATTATGACTATGGTACGAAACTCTAACTAGGTTGTGGGAACCATGGGTGAAATAATGAGGTACAATCTAACTAAAAAACATTCTAGAATCGTGTCTTGCATTTATTGATAATCTTTTCTTAGAGTCTTTTTACGATGGCCAACCCTAGAACTCGCCTTAAGCATACTTGTCGGACTCAGGAGGTAGATAATAGGAAAAGAATTATACAACCATGATTTAGTGTATACTATCTAAATAGGCTAGTATTGATTGGTCTAAAAAGAACGAGGTAATAACTAGTCAAAAATCAAATACAATTGCTTAATTAGGTAAAAGTAAGGGTTAGTATAGCAACCATTACGGACAGGCAAGGTGCGGAGTTAAATTTTCTGGGAAGTCGGACCAATGATTTAGAATACATACTTATCACTTGTGCATGCCAGCTACTAGAAGAATTGTAATATTTAGAATTATCAAGTTAGGAACCTGGGGGAACACTAAACCCTAGTTACTTTTATTAAACCCCTTATCAAACTCCAAGATTTGAATCTGTTAGTTGTTTAATTTTAATTTAGATAGTTATTTCATGAATTTAGAAATAAAAACCCCCTTTTATTGTCTTTTGTTTTTTAGGAAATCATTTACTACTATAGTAATATATGTTTTAAAGTTAGTCCTGAACTATTTTTCTTGTGGGAACGATCCCACTCATTAGTTGGGTTCTTTACTTGATACGACTGTTTTACTTCTTATTTAAAAGTAAGTTTGAGCGTAGCAGTCACCACTATGCCTCTTTCTGTGGAATCCATAAGTCTGACTCCCAAACGTGTGAGTTTGTGCACATCTTTAACTAACTCCCTCTTCTCTTCTTCAACATGGGAAGTATTTTCCATGGACAACTTGCTTAAGGCATCAACAACTACATTAGCCTTACCTAGGTGGTAAAGAATACCCATGTCATAATCCTTCAGTAATGCCAATCACCTTCTTTGTCTGTGGTTGAGTTCTTTCTGAGTGAACACATATTGGAGGCTCTTGTGATTAGTGAAAATAGCAACATGAACACCATACAAGTAGTGAGACCATATCTTCAAACCAAACACCACTGCATCCAATTCTAAGTCATGAGTTGGATAATTATTCTCATGAAATTTCAGTTGTCTGGAGGCATAGGTAACCTTGTCATTTTTCATCAACACGCTACCCAAGCCAACTCTTGATGCATCACAGTACACTACAAAGCCTTGAGTACTCGATGGTAAGGTCAAAACCGGAGTTGTAGTCAATATTTTTTCAACTCCTAAAAGATTTTCTCACAAGCTTCAGACCATCAAAACTTGACCATCTTCTTAGTTAGTTCGGACAAAGGAGAATAGATAGATGAGAATAATTATATAAGTCTCCTATACAATCCATCCAAGCCCAAGAAACTCCTTATATCTATTGGAGATGTGGGTGTAGGCTAACTGTGAACTGCTTCAATCCTTTGAGTCTCAACATTAATCCCTTCACCAGAAACAATGTGGCCTAAGAATGCCACAGACTTAACCCAAAACTCACACTTGGAGAACTTGACAAATAGCTCTTTATCACTCAAAGACTGAAGAACAATACTAAGGTGACAATCATGATCTTCTTCACTCCTTGAATAGATCAGTATGTCATCAATGAAAACGATGAAAAAAAGATCTATATATGTTTTGAAGACTCCATTCATAAGATCCATAAATGTTGCAGGTGCATTTGTCAAAACAAAAGACGTAACCAAAAATTCATAATGCCCATACCTTATTCTAAAATTGTTTTTGGAATATCACATTCCCTTACTTTCAACTAATGATAGTCTAATCAGAGGTAAATCATGGAAAAGCAAGAAGCACCTTGAAGTTGATCAAAGAGATCTTCTATCCTTAGAAGATGATATTTATTCTTGATGGTCACCTTATTCAACTGACAGTAGTCTACACACATCCTAAAGGACCAATCTTTCTTCCTAAAAAACAAGACTTAAGAGCCCCAAGGTGAGACACTTGGTCGAATGAAGCCTTTATCTAAAAAAAAATTCAATTGCTCTTTAGCTCTTTTAACTTTGCTTGTGTCATTCTATATGGTGGAATAGAGATAGGACAAGTATATGGGATGATTTCTATGCCAAAGTGTATATTTCTTTCAGGAGGGACTCCGAGTATATCATCAGGAAAGACTTTTTGAAACTCACTGACTATAGGAACTGACTGAATGGAAGGTACCTCAACACTTGAGTCATTAACTCGGACTAAGTGATAGATACATCCCTTAGAAACTAACTTTCTCGCCTTAATGTACGAAATGAAATGACCCTTAGGAACTGCTGAACTACTAGTCTACTCCATCACTTTGTCATTAAGAATTTGAAACTTAACAACTCCAGTGTTGCAATCTATTGATGCATAACAGGCATGGAGCCAGTCCATACCTACAATGACATCAAAATATACCATGTCTAAATCTATTAAATCAGACATCGTACTCTTGTGATTGATGGAAATAAGACAATCAGAATAGACTTTTTACGCTAGAATAGACTCCTCAACATGTGTAGAAGAACAAAAGGGTTCACAACGCTTTTCACGAAGAATCTCAATCTAATTTGCAACATTAAGGATTACAAAAGATAAACTTGCTCCTAGGTCTAGATAATCGTAAACATCAAAAGTAAATACTTTGATCATACCGGGGACAACATATAAAGAGTTCTCTTGCTTTTGGCGGCTAGTAATTGCAAAGAGACGGTTCACCCCTCCGCCAGTACAAGAAATGTGTCCTCTAGGTGTTGCCCTATCTAGTGGTGCAACTGATGAAGATTGAGCTCTATTTCCGATATTTACACCACCTTTTCTTATTGTTGGGGCACTCTCTCATGAAGTGACCCTCTTGAACACACTTGAGACAACCTATCTGGCCATTACGACAATATCCTGGGTGGTTTCTACCACACTTAATACATGTAGGAGCCCTACTTGCTCCTAGTTCCACACTACCTTGAGAATCAGTTGGTCTCGCCTTGAAGTGCTTCAAATTCTGGCCACTATACTCACCCCGTTTTTTGGGCGCAGGTGCACTAGAAGATGATCGTGTAGGCCTCTTTGATTTATGAAATTGTGGAAGGCTTCAACCATCCTTCTGTTGACCAGACCCATTCCGAGTCTTCGACTGCTTGTTTCGATCATTAGCTCTAATCCCCACTTCTCCTCTTCAATTTGTTGCCCATGACCATAACCTCGTATATGTCTGTCGGTCATTAATTCCCAACTTGCAGCCCGTACCTCTGGCCTTGAAGCATGACCCTAACATCAAGACAAAGCTCATTCGGCTCTCATATCATTCATCATTTCTAGAGCATATAGAGACGTTGGGTGAACTTCAACCCCATAATAATGAACACTCATGAGTCCTGTTATCAAAGTGAGGAACTCCCGGGGGGGGGGGGGGGGGGGGGGGGGGGGGACCTTTGTTTCTCAGTTCTCGGGGAAAGACCCTTCCCAATATGGATTTTTTTAAAATAAGCCCCAACTGAAAATGCTGTGACCCCTTAGCTCTACCACCTTCCATTGATCAAACCACGTTTCTCCACCCTCTTCATTTTATATGAAACCAATTCGCCCTCTCCATACCACCACATGCCATTACCAGGGTCAAATACTTTTCTTATTCCTACAAATCATCCGACCTCAGTATTTCTTAATCCGGTGAAACTAAGAGGATTGATTCTCATAAACTCACAAACCCTCGAGGTGTCAGCCCCTTCTTGTCGATCTCCTCTCTGTTTCCTAACTTGGTTTGTTACTACTTCATTTAATATCCGGATAGCTTCCTGAATTTAGTATTTGTATCCTCTCCTTGGGGTTACACATCCGTGCATTAGGAACCTCTTGTTATCAAAATTTCTTCGGGCTATTCAACCTCTTACTGCTCTTCATGGAGGCATAATGATATGAAAATATGCGTAAGCATGAATTAGAGAGATACTTTTAGAGATAAACTCTACGCATAAAAAAATATAAAAGAAGTGAAACATTCCTAAATGTTGTATCTTCCTAATCATAGATGGCGCGCTTCACACCAATGACTAAGAATCTATAGACACGGATTCATAGACTCCCTAGGACTCCGGAACTCTGTGCTCTGTTGCCAAGTTTATGACACCCTAATCCCTCACCTTGAACGTGTCGGCACTCGAAGACCATTGTTGGCCCCCAAGTGAACCCTTGGTCTTGCTTACTTAACTTAGTGGAAGACTAAACTCAACTTAATCGAGTAAAAAACATGTTTAAAAGAAATATTTCATGTAATATCCTCGCCAAAATGGCAATTAAGTCTCAACAAGTAAAATATATTTCAAATGGAACTACTAACTCTCTACGAAGCCTCTAAACTGACTGAGATGGATGTTGGGACAGACCCCACAACATCCTAAAAACTAAACTAGTAAAGAAAAATGAAAAGGATGTCCTCTGTAATGCAAAGAGGCTTACCACTATTTCTGGAGCTCAATATGGATCAACGAAATATTGCATACTGATCCTCGTTACCTGTGTCTGCATCATAAAATGATGCAGGTCAACTGGCATCAGTACATTGAATGTATGAGTATGTGAGTTAGAGTGCTAAACTCAACTATAAAGCTTGAAATATAGTAATGATGAACATACTTTGGCTTTTCTCAACTAATAAGATGACAACTCATATAATGGCAATACATATATATAAATATATATATATATCTATATATAATATATCTATCCTCTATCATAGCATCTCTATCTATAATATCTCTAAATCCCTATATCTATCTCTATTCTGTATGTATCTATCTCGCTATCTGTCCTGTATGTCATTTCTGTCTGTACTGTCCGTCTGTATGTCTGTATGTCTCTCACAGAACCTCTCAGTGTAACTTTTTGTTTCTTACAAAAGCGACCAATCATAACTTAACAATTTACTTATATATAAAAGTAATATAGTTTCTGTGGGAGTTTCTCTAACCGATAACCACCACTATGAGTCAAAGTGATGATACAACGTCTCCTTCACGCTTCCATTATTGTCCTATACTTTTTCGTCGCATAGAACATCCTCAACCTAGTGGATCTATTGGCTAAACTTACGTGATCATCTAAAAAGTATGACACTTTAATACCCATGTGGCTATGGTTTACATGGGGACTTGAGTTATCTGAACTCTCATTCCTACATCGGTGCTCAATACTACACCCAAAACATGCTTTAGTTAATACTTTTAATAAAACTTCCTTCATTTGGGTTGAGATAATTTACAGAACCCTTTAGCTTTAAAAGATCCTTTTGGAATCAATATTCCCCTCTTTAGTTCAAAACTCTTTTGGAACTTCTTAGTTTCTTTTTAACTTAAATGTGAAACAATTATCAACCTTTAGAGAATATTTAGTCATCCGTATAACTTTACAGAAATAAACTCAACTCTGGCTCTTTACTAGAGCTGTGAAAATGGGCTGGCCCAACCCAACCCTAACGGGCTAGAGAGTTAAATGGATTAGGGAGGGCTGACCATTTTAATTAAACGTTCAATAAAATAGCAGCCCAACCCAGCGCTAAGTGGGCCACGGGTAGGGACAGGTTGAACCTTCAACCAAAAAATAAAAATATTACTCTCTTAGAAGGAGTATCTAAGAGTATTGAATGTTGATATCTTTGACACAACTCTACATACAAATTCATTTATGAATCATACACTTCAGCGATTGTTTACAGAATTATATTTATGAATCTTACACTTCGGTGAATGCTTACTATAAAATACATAAAGTCAACGGAACATTTACAGAAAATGTTGATCATGAAACTTCCTTGCATAAAAAAACAAGCTAGTTTCAAACGTTGATTTTTTTAGGTTTTTTAACATATGTATTGATAAAAACTTTACAAATAAAACCTACTATGTGTGTGTTGTGTATATAAGATATATCCATATTATATATATATATATATATGCCTGGGCTGGTCTCTAAGGCTTGCGGGTTGGGCCTATGAGGCTAGCGGGGGAAGTGAGGTTGATCTAAGAAACCTCGTTCCAAAATGGGCCAAAAAAATTAGGCCCAACCTACTTAATTGAAGGGTTGGGATTGGGCGGTCTCATGGGTCAAGCCCATTTTCACAGTTCTACTCTTTACTTAACTTGAAACTTGAATTCTTAGGGAACTTTAGTTCCCTTGTAGACTTTTGAGAATTTAACTCAAATCTAATCTGTTTGCTCGACTTGCAACTTGAGACTTAATCAAACTTAAAATGATTTAAGACTCTTTGAAAACTTTAAGAAATCACTTTGACTTGCTTCTTAAATTTTATACTTGACTCTTAACTTTATTGACTTTGATCTTAGCTTCCCTTAAATTGGATTATGGATTCAAGTATCATGATATCATGTTTATGGATGATTTCATGATGTGTAGATGTACTCTATAGTGTTTTAATCAACTATTAATGAAAGGTACATCACTTAGGAACTAATACGAAAAGATAGGAAAAGAACGGGGTCTCTCAGGGGGTCGTGTCACTCTTAGAGGCGCGGGGCGCCAGGGCCTATCGGACAGACCCTAGTCAGCGCTCTGGGTGGCATGGCATGCCAGGGCCTGTGAAACAGGGCCTGCCTTGAGGGGCTATGGCAGGCACGACACCCCATGGGCTATCTGACGGTACCTCAGACTTTTATGCTATGTTTTTCATCTCTAAACCTCCAAAACTTCCATCGATCCTATCCAACACTTAGGATATTAAATACCTCATTACCCAATAGATTAACCCAAAAAATTCCGGAAACATAAATGAGACCTGCTAGAGATTAACTACAATTCAACCAAGAAGAACTTCACAACTTCTCATCAAGAACTTCAAGATTTTCGTTCAAATAAACTCTAGTTTTATATATTGAATCAAATTTGGGTGTGGATGAAACAACGTTGAAAGTCAAGAGGGGGTTGAATTAAAATTCTCTTCAGTCGACTTCCTACTCTGGTTAGTAAACTCACCTGCATGTTAGTAAAACAGACCAAGAGTAATGATAACTTGCAGTAAGTAAATAACACAGAGTGTTTTTATACTGGTTTGGATCACCGATGTGGTGCCTAGTCTAGTCCCCTTTGGTTAAAAGGTTTTACTTAAGATCTTATTGAGAACTTGAGTGTTACAGAATTTTACGATTAAGAGTCCGTCTGATGTGCAAATCAGACATCTTCTTTGACACAACCTCTACTTGGTATAACCTACACTCAGATCTTTATTTCTCTTTTCCTTACAATTGTTCACTCAAAAGTGTACAGAGTTTTATGAAAGATAAAAGAAGATTTACAATAAAAGTTCAAGTGAAGTGCATGCTTCACACTACAAATCTGGGTCGGTTTATATAGATGATGACTTGTGCTCTTTGTAAGGAGAAACCCAAGGGATTTATTTCAATCAAGGATTATTTTAGGGAGTCTTGATTGAGGCGATTTAGTTGACCTGTATCAATGTAATAGATAAATTCCTCTGCTTTCCTTTGTTAGTTTGATCTTTTCCTTGTATGATCGACAGACTTCTAGGGCTTTATTCATGGTTCTTCCCTTTCTTTTTGACTTGGTTGTGATCTTTGTCAAGTGTGCGAGTTTTGTTCTTCTTTAAGATCTTCTTTTCTATGTTGAACAATATATTCCTTTCCTTATTTTGTTACTTAAATTGAGGCCTTTTTTTCCAGTGCTTCTCTGCAGCTTTACACAGATATTCTATTTCTTCTTGAAACCATTTGTGCGAAAATTTCCTTTATGATTCCCATGCTTGATTTAAGATAATCTTCTTTGATTGAGTTCCAGCAATGACAAATTTATCTTGCAAGATTTGATTTGATTCCTTGAGTTCAGATTGATTTGAATAAAACTATCATTGGTTAGATTTATTTTAGTGAATCAATCTTCTCCTTAATTGATTGATGCTGATTTTATTCTTAAAGCATCAATCAGTAAGATTTAGTGTATCTAACACAGTTGCACTAGTCTTGATTTTCCTGCGATACAAGATAGTTTGTCATTATACAAAACATTATAAGTTAACAATCTCCCCCTTTTTGATAATGACAAAATTTAACTATACGATTTAGTTTAACTTACATGTCTATCCAATTTTGAACTCCCTCTTTCTGTATGCTCCCCCTTTCTGTATGCTTTCAGTACAGCTATCTGAATTCTCACCCTTTGACATAATCCAAAAAGAAAACATAACCCCATTTCAGAGGTTCCAATGAGATATGACAGTTAATGAAGTTGGTTTCTTGAAAGAGAATCTCTTCTGGATTTTGTAATCTAGTTTTTCCATAATAGAGTTTTCAAAATAGCTGGTGTTGTGTCTCCATTGCCTGGGAATGTTTACTTTATCGACTGGATTAGTCGACTCTACTTCTATAGTAGCTGACTCTTTAGTGAAATATTTGTGGACACTTTTGGAACCTCGTCTGTTGGTTTGGATGTATCAATTTTATCCTCACCTGCTTCACTGTCTTTTGTCACTTCTTGTATCAAACTTTTCAAGATTTTCTTACCATAATACTCCTTCCAAAAAAGGATCAGGAAGACTTTGATCGAGTAGCATTGTTATTGATGTAATGATCAATTTTTCTTTTATGCCACTCCATTTTGGTGATGTGATCTGCTTTTTTGTATTTCCAAGCCATATCGAAGGATAGATTGAGATTCAACTAGATCACATGATGGTGATAGTTCTAACTCCAATTACTTCTCATTTTGCATTATTTCCAAATATTACAGATCCTCAAGCAATGTTTTTAGTAGTTTGAAATTTTCTCTCTTTCCACACATATGTCTGGAGCATCCAGTGTCAATTACCCACAAACCTTTCTTATAGGTTTTTTTGGTATGCTCCTGCAAAACAAATAGATTAATTTCTTTTTGGTACCCAAGTATTATTGGGTCCTTGAGGTTTATATTAATAACTTTTAGTCTCCAAATCCATTTTCCAAAAGATAATTTCCTACAGTTAAAATATTTGTGATCCAATGTCACCACAAGTATAACAAGAGAAATTAATAGCTCATTGAACAGTATGAGAAGAGGAATTACATAAAGATCTGTTGAATCTTTTGGAACTTTGATTAGAAAAACTTCTCCTGTTGAAAATAGTTATGCTATATCTGATAAAGTTATAACTAGGAGATTTTCTGATATTGTTCAGCTGAACTTTTACTTTTCCAATTCTTGTGCTAGCAAGTCGACTTTAATTTGACTTGCTTCGAGAAGAATCTGTCAGTATTTTTTTTTCTTAAGCAATCTTATTGTATACATTGATTACTTATTGTTATTCATCAGTAACCATGTATAAAATTAATGTAAGTCATTACAGTTATAACATAAAAAATATCTTATCACACTTGTTTCACCTAGTGCTATGAAACATATGTTGGCAGTTTCATCATGATCATCTTCAGATATTTTCCTTGACTCCAGGCTTTGTTATTTCTACGGTTATTTCTCCTTCTTCGTTCTGGGTAGTTTTGTTTGATATGTCCTTGTTTTCCACAATAGTAGCAGTGATCATCATTTCTTTTGAATTCATTGTTGTTGAATTCCTGTTGAGGTCTCTGTCTTCTTTGTCTAAGCATTTGTTTGACTCCTCTATTTATGAGAGTGATTCCTTCACTTTGATATTCATCGACTTCCTCTCCAATTTCATATGTCTCGGACGTAAATACAACAGTCCTCCTTTTCATCCATATTTTACCTGTTAATGTAATTCTGCTCATAAACTATTAAATTACCTCAGAGCTCATTATATGTCATGTTATGCAGATCTCCATCTTCAAGAATGGACGCTTTAGTTTCCCAAGCTTTGGGAAGGCTTTGAACAAGCTTACTGACTTGTAACGAGTTTGAGTATACTATTCCAAGAGATTTAGTTCACAAACAATTTGAATCTTGAAAACATAGATTTAACATTTTCATCATTAGACATTTTGAACAACTCGTATTCATTTACGAGTGAGCTAATTTGAGCTTCCTTTACTTTACTGGTTCCTTCATAGGTTACCTCTAGTTTGTCCCACATCGCCTTTGCAGTTTCGCAAGTTGATATTTTGTCATATTCTGCTCCGCTTACTGCACAATACAACAAACTTATTGCTCTAACATTAGTTTAAATTACCTCTTGTTGTTCCTTAGAAATATCAAATGATTCAGGATCAAAAGGTTTTTTAGATCTATATTTTTAAGTCAATCCTGGAATAGGCTTCAAACCCTTCTTGATTACTATCCATGATTGATGATCATTTGAAAAGACAAAGATTCTAAAAGGATGTCTTTCTATGAGGTATGTTGTCCATATTAAAATAGGTGGGTCGGGTTACAAGGTGTCCCCTTGAAAGTAATGCACCATGAATTAGATAGTGTGTTATTGGATCTTGCTCACGTGTGGTTAAACACTGAATCTATGGGACCTACTTTGATACCAATTGAAAGTCAAGAATTGGGTGAATTAAATTACTCTTTAGTCGGGATTCACATACCTCTTTTTGGTTAGTAGACTCACCGCACGTAGTAAAAAAGGATTAACCGTAATGATAACTGCAGTAAGTAAAAACATAGGTGTTTTTTTACTATTCGGATCATGATGTGGTGCATAGCCATGTCCCCACTTAGGGTTACAAGGGTTCCTTAAAGAGCGTGTGAGCAACTTGGACTGTACAGGAATTATTTCGATTAAGAGCCCGTCTATGTGCGAATCAGACCTTTCCCTTCTGCACACAATCTACATGTAAAACCTACACTCAAATTTATCTCTTTCTTTTACAAGTATTCACTCAAGGTTGTACAGAAGTTTTTGAAGATAAAAAGAATATTAACAATAAAATTTCAAGTGAAGTGCGTGCTTCACACTACAAAATGGGTCGTTTTATATAGATGATGAATTGTGCTCTTTGTAAGGAAAAACCCAAGGGATTTATTTAAATCAAGGATTAGTTTAGGGAGTCCTTGATTGAGACGATTTAGAGGATATGTATCAATGTAGTAGACAGATTCCTATGTTTTCCTTTGCATGTTTGATCTTTTTCTTGTATGATCGACAAACTTCTTTACTTAGGGCTTAATTCATGGTTCTTCCCTTTCTTGATGACTTGGTTGTGATCTTTGTCAGGTGTGCGAGTGTTCTGCTTCTTTTAGATCTTCCTTTCTGCGTTGAACAATATATTCCTGTCCTTATTTATTTCCTTAAATTGAGACTTTTTTTTCCAGTTCTTCTCTGTTGCTTTAAACAAATATTATTTTCCTTCTTGAAGTTGTTTGTGCTGATAATTTTCTTTTTGATTCCCATGCTTGATTTAATATAAATCTTCTTTGATTGAGTTGCAGCAATGATAAATTTATCTTGCAATGTTTGATTTGATTCCTTGAGTTCAGATTGATTTGAATGAAACTATCTTTGGTTAGATGATGAGTGAATTCAATTCTTTCCTTAATTGTCGATGTTTGATTTATTTCTTGAAGCATCAATCTGTAAGCTTCTGGTATCTAACACAGTGCACTAGTCTTGGATTTCCTGTGATTTCCTGCGGACACAAGATAGTTTTGCATTATACAAAACATTATAAGTTAACAGATCCAACACCTAATGATCTCACATACATCGATAGGGATCACCACCGACAAAATCCACGCAAATGATCTTGGCGTTCTTGGACAAATTCTTGATCTTCCTATTGTGTTTCTCTTTATCCAGCCTAAGGTTCTTAAGTATGTAAAACTGATCTGGGACTTGGTATTTACCCTTAAGTAACCCTTAAAACGAATTAGGCAATACTAGGTTGAAAAGACAAGTTTGCCCTTACTAAAATCTGGATTGTACATTTCTCAGTCCAACTACCCAACTTTCGAAAGGCATATCTCCCAAATACGACATTGGATTTATGCAAACTTGAAGACATTGGAAAGAATCTTCAAAGGAATTTTCAACCATATAAAGAACTCATCCAAACTCCTCCTGAGCTGAACGTTATGGCAATTTGAAAATGACCAAAACTCACTTTTTAAAGCTGGAAATTTTCAAGATTTCCCTACTTATTTCCCGAAATGATTATTCCTTATTTCTTAGCTTATTCTTAGTTAATTTAAGTTATGAGATGTTACAATTTCCATATCAACCAACTTGCATTCTTTTTTTTGGAAATGTTGGATTTCTTAAAGGTGGTATTGCAATGACGCAGGTTAAGGAAAAACGAATCAAACTTCCAAAGTGTAAACCTAATTAGAAGAAACTCAAAAGAAATTTGAAATTTTGATTGGTTTCTCCTTAACCTACATCATTGCAATACTACCCCCAAGGAATCATCATTAGCAAATAATGAATGAAAATTGTTTGATAATGGATTTATCAAGGAAGAACTCCCTTTTGTATCTGGGGATGACTCCTTTCATGATGATTCCTAAATGTCTACATATTACCCATTGGTGGTACATAAGTTGATGGTCCTCTTTCTGTCTTCATAGGTTGTTGATTTCTTTGTTGTACAGTTACATATAAAAGATCTTAAATTTTAGTAAGGTTTATCTTGTTTCTAGGGTTAGGTGTTTCCTGCAAGTAAATCACAGTGAACTAACAAGACATGATATTAGCCAATTAATATTATTTAACAACAATTGGAACACCTTACCATGCTTTCACTTATAGTTTCAAGAAAATGTTCAATTTATTAGGACAATAGAAACATATTAGAATTTTTTTTGAAGTAATAAAAATGATATTTGATTGATAATACCAAGATTTACCCATAATTTTTGAATTTGATGGATTTTTTGTTTTAGCGGACTTGGATAGACATGAATCTCGGTTGAGGTCAATGGTTCCAAATATGAGGATAATTCCTCCATTTCAGGAAATGATCTGATGACTATAATTAATTGTCTTATTACTACAGGGATAAATCCTTTGTTTAATTATTGACTTTAATCAACCCATATTTCGAGAAGAATAGTCTTTGGGTATGCGCTTCGTGTATAACACCAGTGTTATTGAGTATATTATTTCTTTTTCTTTTAACATACATGTGTCTAATTTAGTTTTCATAATTTGTCTCACTATTACTTTGAAATACCAATTTTATGGCCTACAAGTGAATGCACTTTGATAATTATATGATGATTAATACAAGAAACTCTCTAGATAAGTCAAAATATGAATTTGAAAAGCAAAGCGGTAGAAGATAATGGCTAGCCAAATTTAAGTTTTTGTATATTGTTAAAAGTTATTTTTTTATAGTACATTGGTAAAGGTCCAAATTATAATTGATATTAATCCTCAGAAAAAAAAAAAAAACAATGTAGGGAAACTAGTAATATTTCTCCCATTAGAATCTTGATAAGAGATTATTTACATTTTGTATCAAAAGTGTTGTAGAATTAACTTTAAGCGACAGGTAACAAAATCTTTAAACTTTTTACTTTGACCATTTTAATCTTATGATAATTATGATGAATGAGTTCATATTATATAATTTTTTTATCCGCAAGCATTTTCAAATAATTATTTAGTGACAATTATTAAAAATTTAGGTGTTAGAATTCTTATTGTTTGTAGTTTGAAAATTAGAATATTTATAAACATTGATACTGTTTTTATGTAGAATTTAATTGTCTCTTCATACATGACTTATCCAACATTAATATAATGTTATATGTTTCATAGTCTCCGTTTTTTCAAACAAATTTACCATTCTATTGAATTCATCTTTTAAGGTGAAATTAAAAGTAAAGGACAAATTTAAAGTCCAAAGAAGAAGAAGAAGACAGAAACACATAAAGAGATGATTGGTATTTCTTTTTTGCCTTGGTCCTGATAATGAGTACTGAAACAAAATCAGATGTAACAAATAGATGATATTTAAGCATACAAAAGAATCTGAAACCAAATCATGCTATTAACAAAGCAAAAATTCGACTTTATGATAGAGTTAGAAAAATCTCCACATAAGTTTAATCACTACAAATAAGAATGAGACTAACACACTAAGCTTTAATGTTTCATAATTTAATTATTGTCTTTCCTCATGACTGTATAAGGGATACCTCAGAACTTTCACCAATAATTCTAACATTGTTTCATCAGCTTAGAGCTCCTAAACACATGAAATGTAGGAGTAGTGTAACACCCCAAATTTCTAGGCTAACATCTGAGTCATTGTTCATTTAGGAAAAAGATCGTGTTGGGTGATTCTCAATTTATTTTACGTGTTAAGGTAAATTTTGTAGTGTGTGAATGTATTTATATATTAATAATGGTTACTAGAATATCCTAGCACCAAAATTGAGTTGAAAGCTTCCTTACCGATTAAGATTTGATATATGATTCTACTAAGATAAATTTTAAAAGATCATATCTATCAGCACATAAGTAATTAGGTGGACCGTGAACTATAAAATTAAAGGTGTACGAGTCATCTTTCCACCACCACTAAGTTTTCCTAATTTTGTGTTCGGAGTAAACAATTATGACCATTTTAGCAAACACTGTCATACAAGAGTTTCTGAGTCAGTGACCTACGAAATCTTTCTACCAATTGATCAACGAACGATACTGTAAAATCGTGGAAAATTATAGGGAGTCAAATTTTGGGGTCCAATTCTTACGGACCCATCTATGACTTATAGTTTCGACTCGTAAAATGAATATGAGCCTTAAAATTCAAGTAGAATTATACGTATTTGATCTACGGTCCATAGAAACGTCTATCGGTCGTTGTTTGGACCCCTGAAATGAAATTATGAGACCTAAATTTCAATATGAATTCCACGGATGCGATATATGCACCGTAGATCAAACCACAAATCATAGATGACCCCCTGGAAGGTTTTCTACATCTTTGTAAGTAGGGGTGTCTTTTGTCTTTCCCCACTTCTCCGAAGGACAAACCATGAAGTTTTAACCTCTATTAGGGGAATATATTCCCCCAAGGAATCAATTTTCTTTAAATTTTGCACTCTCAATTCCCTAACTCAAAAAGATAATTGTAAGGAAGACAAAACCTAGGGTTTCAAGGATTCCAATTAAGTTCTTCAAACTTCTTCATAATTTTAATTTCTAAGTATGTGTAGTGTCCCATTTCTTGTTAATTTTCATTTAATTATGAAATGACCATTTTTCCCTTTCTCTTAGTTTTTTCATATTTTCTTTGGGATGCTAAAATAATTTGTGTGGTCGCCCATGCAATCGGGTGTATTAATTTTGGTGATTTTGCCCATTTTGAGTTGGCATTTCTTATATGGCTTTTGGTCAACATTATGCGTTTTGAGCATCATATGGAGATTTTGTTGGTTTCATTATGT
Source organism: Solanum habrochaites (assembly GCA_027704765.1). NCBI lineage: Eukaryota > Viridiplantae > Streptophyta > Magnoliopsida > Solanales > Solanaceae > Solanum > Solanum habrochaites. The sequence continues at coordinate 12,860,903 of JAKWJA010002499.1, forward strand.
CAAGATTGTTGAGTTTGGTCTAGTAAGGTGATCGATTAGAATCTTGTGACCTTAAATTGTGATTTGATTATTTAGTTAAAAAGTTTAATTTTTGGCCTAAATGAGTTACTACCCACAATAATAATGAACCAAGGTTACCTATAAAGATCTCATATGTGTTTAAGGATTTTATTTTTGCTTGCATTGGTCATGATTACGATTATGTTTTCTAACATTCTTTTCTTATGTTTGACTTGATCATTGCATTTCAAGAAAATATTCTTTTTAGCATGATTTTATACTTTTCTTCATGGCTATCATACTTAGTGTTTTCTTATACTAACACATACTTTTGCCTATATTTCCCCAAATGTAGGAACCGACCTTACAGGTACGCACTTCTATGGCTAGGGATCTCATATAGATGATGTTTTGAGGACCAAGAATTTATATCATTTATGTCTTTATATTTCACTTTTAACTTGATGTACAGGTTACGTCCCGATTCTATCTTATGTACTAGATGGCTTTGAGAAAATATTTAGATTTTCCATTTTTTCTCTATAGAACTTTTATATGTTGAAACTAACTTTTAAATCTATTAAACTCTATTGTCGTGTATGACGTATTCTAAGTGGCTTGTACGGGGCCTCTAGGGGTCTTACACAACATGTTACGCCTAGGAACTACCTTGGGTCTTATACGACATGCTGCAAACAAACACTTTATCATCAGCTTTAGGGCATGAAATCATTAAGGACAATTAAACTATAAAAATGAAATCCCAAATAAGTCAAAATCCCCGACTCATCAATAGAGCGGCTTGCCAGCCCCCTGACCAGAAATTTTCCATGAATTTTCTTCTTCGCTTTTTGGCCCTAATTCACCTTGAATAAAATGGTTTCTTCCAGAATCCCCTAGATTAGATTACCCAACTTTCGTACACAAAAATCCAATAAAAACAACCCTCTAAATCCTAACATTCATACAAGAATTCATCAACTCTTGTTATTAAAGATTTATGAAAGGAAACTTTAAGAAACTCATAAAGCACTCAATTATTTAACTCCAAGAACGAAATTATGGATTAAAATCACATAATTGATGTGTAGGTGAATGAATCCATCACTATGGAAGCTTACATATCTTTTAGGGATCAAACCCTTTGGAGAAAATCCTCGACAAATCTCAAGAATCTTGATGAATGCCTTGAACGTCCCCTCTTTTCTCCTCTTGAACTCCTCTAAAAACCTTAAGTGTATTTTAGGATTAAGAAAATGGAATCAAATCAGTTTAAACCCCTAAAATATTACTAAAATTGTCTAAAGATAATGGTGTAAGGGATAGACCAAAACATCCCTCACCAATTTGGGTAAATTTCCTTAATTGGACAGGCTAAACTCAAATGAGTATTTCTCCCTCATCCAAACTCGGATTTTAGTAAAATCGATGGCGTTGGAAAGAGGACTTAAATATCTTTTTTTAATATCCTATGGGACACCTAAATCATCATGTAATGAAATTTATAGCCTTTTCAAGTTAACCTAAAACTCAATATCTATGAATGACTTGCACAAATCTTAATTTAGCTATTTCCAATTTAGCGCTTTCAAAATTTAGCTCTTTCTAAGACGGAATGTTACTGATATCTTGTCAAAGATACATTTCGTGATAGTTCACATCGCATGTGGTGTTGAATATTTAATCAAAGTTGTTGCCTCTTTGTTCTATTAAGCTTTAATTAGTGTTACACTTTAACATGTAACTGCACGGATTATTATGGAATTTCTTTTTTATATATGATGATATGATATATTTTAAATGAATTTTTATTTTAGAGGTTTAAACCAAACTTTGAATTGTTTGTCTAATGTGATGTTTCGTAGCATGAAACACGTCTGTCACGCCCCGAGCCTTCACCCTGGGCGCGACCGGCACTTGAAGACCATTGAGTCACTAAAGCAAACCCCTTTGTGAAGGGGACGAGGGTAGCGTATTATACAGGGTAAACCAAAGCGGAAGACTTTACTCAATAAATAACTTTAAAATAATACTTAGCCCAAAATGGAAACTTAACTCTTATCGTTTACAAGAGATATGAAAAGACTAAAGAACTAACCTTATTTGTCTATGAAGCCTCTAAATTACAGATGGATGTTGGGACAGGACCCACAATCATCCTAACAACTGAAAACTGAAAGAAAATTACCGAAAGGTAAAGATGTCCTCCGGAATGAAGGGAGGCTCACCAATTAACTCTGTACCGCTCATTGTATCAACGGTGCACTGGAATGTCGATTCTAGTTACTTGTGTCCCCATCATAATACGATGCAGGACAACTGGCATCAGTAAATTGAATGTACGAATATGCGAGTTGGAATGCTAAAACAACTTAGGCTTGAAAAGGAGTAAGAAAGAACACTTACCTTGACTCTGCTCAACTCATGAATAACTAACTCATTATGACTACTCATTTCATTATATAGCAATTTAAAGGCATTTTCATTATAAAGAAAAGTTGTTTAAAACATGGTTTTCAACTCTGTATATGCAAAGATACCATTACTCAAAAATGTATGTAAAAATACAAAATATTCTGATGTAAACTCATAATCTTAATAATAAAGAAAATATACCATGCTTCCTATTAAAGTTTACTCATGCAATGCATGAATGAAGTCTCATACCCACCATCCATATTAAGCAGAACCTCTTGAGAAACCACACAACTACTACTGTCGGAGTTTATCTAACCAACAACCATCACTTAATGGTTATAGTGATGATACAGTATTTTACCTCAAACTGCCAAGGACCATCCTATACCTGCCAAAGTATATAGGACCTCAACTGCCTAATGTATCCACTAGTAAACTGTGAAAAGGATTCATCTAAAAGTATGACCCTTTTCTAGCCATGGTGGCTGCATGGTTTTCATGGAGACTTGATTTAATCTAAAATCGGCATCCCCACAAGCGGTGCTCAAGATCTCTCAAAAAAATATTGTTCTCTTATGTTTTTAAAACATATTGAGATGTTGATTTGAGAGTTACTGCTCAAAACTTAGCTTCAAAAAGCCCTTCTTGTAAATTCATTTTTCCATGCTGCATCATTTATAAAGCAATTACTTCTGTCTTGAAAAACTAGACCGAAGGATCTTTACTTGTTTAATGGGAGAAAATATTAAAAATCTCTTTCGTGATACTTAGTCTCCCATTACTTTAGAAGAAAAGAAAAGAAATTCAACTAACTATTACATTTACTCTTTTCCTTAGCTTGAAAAAACTTGAGTTTGCAAACGACTCTTCGAGACGCTTTGGCTCCTATCTTTCTTTGAAAGATGAAACTTCAACTCTTTAGGGAAATTCTTAGTCCCTATACTTCTTGAAGATGACTAAACTTTTCCTTTTAATTAATTGATTACTTGAGCCTTCAAACGAGATAAAATGTTTAATAAGGCCTCTGGGAACTTTAAGAAAGTTTACTTATATTACTTCGTAACCGTTAGACTTAACTCTTACCTTCTTAAAACTATGATCCTAACTCATTGTAATGGTTAAGATTCAAGGTTTCATGATCTCATGTTGAGGATTCATGATGTTTAGACGTACCTTAGAGTGTTGGAATCAACTAGAATGATACAGTTACAATCACTTAGGACTAGTAAGGAAGATAGGGAAGCAACGGGGTATTCAGGGGGTTCTTGAAACCTTTTAGAGGACGGGGCGGCCATAGCGGTGTTTTTGGTTCTTTTTTTTTTTTTTTTGGCAAAAAAAAAAAGAAAACCAAGAGGCTTCCTCAGGGAGCTTTTGGGGGCGCGTCGCGCCAACCTGTTTCTTAAGCAAAAATCTACCAAATTTTTCCTCTCGTTTTCTGACCTTAAATCGTTTTAATTCGATTCTTTTTCTAAAATTCACTTTAGATTCATGTACACACATCATATATACAAGGATCTAACTCAATGAACTCAAGAAACAACACTTAGATTATAAAAGAACTCCTAAATCTCAACTCATTTTCAATAAGGAAATCAATTCAAGAACAATATTCAAGAACATTCAAAAATCCAATCTTTTTAGGATGAAATCACATTGGATCAACATGTTTGGCATGTGGGTGAAAAAACTCAACGTTGTGGAAGACTCACATTCCTTTTTAGGGATCACCCCGACGAAATCCACAAGTTATTCTTGTCGAACTCGACGATCTAGGCTGTCTTTTTCCTTTCTTCTTCTCTTGCGTTCATTCTCCAAAACCCTAGCCTTTCTCCAAAAGTATAAAACTTACCAACTTCAGTTTAGACCTTAATAATAATACCCAAAATGAAATAAAATAATTGGGCAAGGAAAAGACAACTTTGCCCTTCCAAAATCCGGATGGGATTTTTCTCAGCTTAGCAGCCCAACTTTCGAAAGGCATATCTCCCATATACAACCTCAGATTTTTGCAAACTCAGCGGTGTTAGAAAGATCTCTCCAAGGGCTTTCCAACCATATCAAGAAATATCTCTAACACATCCTGAGCTAGGAGATGGTCGTTTGAAGTTGACCAAAAACTCACTTTTTCCTAACTTAAGAAAATTTCAGATTTTATTCTTCCCAAAACTTACTATTTTATCTTCTAAGCGTCTTCCTAGCTATCTCAATTCGCAGATATTACACGTCAATTTTAACAGCTTTTCAGGTTGCATTTGATATTGTATATACATAATTTAACAAATTATTTTTGTACAATTTAACGATGAAAGGACTCTGAAGTTTAAATCAAACAGAAGGTAATATTTCCCGTTCAAAATTTATATAATTCATTGCACATTTATTTTAGTATTATATTTATTATTTATATAAGAAATATATTAATCTGGAATACATGTGTGTCACACGTATTGAGAACTAGTTATGATATAAAGAGATCTAAGACTTCACGTATTCTTCCATTTCTATCTTCCATCCCGTGGCTACCATAAAAATTATATTTAATATAACCTGACCGAGTTTTTGACTATTATCATCTCAAAAGTATAACCTAAATCTGAAATACATCCTATCTGTGATATAAGGGAACAAAACATCCTTGCATTATCTCAAAAGTTGCAAGATTATTCTTCTGTCTATTTTTTTACGAAAATCACGCCACCAACAAGGCAACAAAAAAATGTGTCACGCTAGAATGAGATATAGATTACACATGGTTTAGCTAGTAAATTGGATATTTTTTAATTATTAGAATTGATGCGTGTTTTTTAAATCATATATTAAGAACAAAACATATTCAATGGTTAAATATCTTTGGAAATATATGACCAAATACAATTCCAACTTCAAAATTTTAAAAAACGTAATTATTTTTTTATTTTTACAACAAAATGCCTGCATAATATCACTAAATTTCCAATATTTACGTATATTGTATAAACTGTGAATTACATTGTATATATAATGTATACATACTATATATTTTTTATTAAAGAAAATCTCTAAATAATTGCATGTAATATATCTAAAATGAATTTTTTTACATATTCTTTCTAAACATTGGAACCTATTTTATAAATATTTCAAAACTTATGTATTATTGCAAGTCAATTTACTTGATGATGCATAAAATATAAACTAACAACACTCAAAATTTAATATATGAGAATAAAACATGGAAAAATTACTTATATACACATCTTTATTTTACTATATTTTCTATTATTTCCTACCATTTTAAAATATTACAAAAATCCCTTATTTTGCACATCACTCCAAATTACCCGGATACATTACTTCAACTAGTAACCCACGTTTCTCCTCTCCTAATTTAACTTTTACAACCTCTCCTTATTTCGCTCCCATAATCTAATCAGTTACATCCTTTATCTGACATTGAATTTTAAGTTATTTCTTTCTCTCTCTAGTAAATCAATATTAAATCAATGATATGTAGTTTTCATCTTTTCCGTTCTATTGTTCTTTGATTTTTTTTAATTAAAAAAATTATCAATTTCCTATTGATCCTAAATGGCGAAACCCGATCGAAAGTTTGCAGCGGCCAGAGGAAGAGGGAACCGGGGGGGGCAGGGTAGGGAAAGGACAGGAAAGCGAGGGGGAGAGTGGTGGTGAGGGGGGGGGAGACAGGGGGGGAACGAAAGGTGAGAGGAAGGCGCGAAAAAAGAGGGAGGGGGACGGGAAACGGGCAAGAGAGGGGGGAGGACAGGGGGATAGGGCGGAGAGAGGGTGGGGGAGAGAAGAGAAGAGGAAAGGGCCGAAAAAGGAAGGACCAGACGCAGGCAGGCATACACAGACAAGGGCGGGGGCCTTCTCAATAGTTATAGTTAGTTGCTGATACATTTGACCAACATAGACTAAAATGTAATTGATAACTTGATTCTGATTCAGTCAGGTACTGTAAACTTAGTTGTAGTTTAGTTGTAGATTATATGCTATATATTGGACACAACACTTAACAAATGAATTAGTTATGATTCATTATGTTTCCAATTGATAAATTATTTTTTATTTTATTGTCGATACTTGATAAAACCTTTATTTAAGGCTATTTACACACTTTCTTATGGTATCGGACCCATAATTATCAACTAACAAAATGATACATTATATTAAAAACGGTATCTGAAAACTATAAGTGGGTACCATATTCACAAACATAATGGTGTATCATATTCTAAAAATAGTTAATATTTCATATAAAGTCCAAATTATATGTTGGAATGTAATCAGTAGAACATTGTATCATATTTTAAAATAGTTAATTATGATACTTAACTTATATACCTTAAAATGGATATCAGATACCATTTTTTATAACTATGTATCAAACAAATAGTTAAGATACTTTGCAGTCTAAATTATGTATCATATACGTAAATTTGATGGTTACAACGCGATTCTAATCTTGTTTTGTAATTTTTTAATAGTTCTTATGAATGTATCAAGTATAAAGTTTATATAGTTGAACGAACAATTATATTCATAAATTTGTATCATATACAATCTATTAAGATGGTATATTTTTATAAAATTCACATTCAGATAGACCCAATAATGACCACATTCATAATCCATAGATACAAATTTACCCCCCCAACCTATAGGTCTGTTCGTTTATTACTAATGATCATGGACCTTAAAGTAGTAGAACTATGAATAAAACATCTTAGGGTTTTATGTATCAAAATAACAAATTGAATGATGATACATTGCAATATAATAACACTAATTTTACGTAATATATCATGCATTTGAATCAAAACAAAATGGAAGCTTGAACAATCAAAAGAACACAGGTGTAGATCAAAACCCATTTACCTTGGGTAGATTAGGCCAAAGGATTAGGAGATGATACATTGCATAAAACATAGGCATTATAGTAGTGATGTATCAGATCAGTAATAACGCTAACAAAGACTAATTTAAGAATCAAAATAAATGATACATTGTAGATCTACATCTTTTGATAGTGAAAATTGTGTTATAACGGATCAAACTTTCCCTTCTTTTTTGAGCAACATTTCTCAATAGTAGATTTCAAGCTCGAGTATGCATCTTTTTTTAAAATTCTTTGATCTCAAATTCTTCATGATTAACATATCATTTCGTTGATTAGATCTATTTTCATGAAACTTTTCATCATCAAATCAAATATACAAGGTATCACATACATAATTCATATGTATCAAAAAAATTGATGGAAAAGATAATTTTAAAATTATATTTTATAACTTAAGAACTAGGAAGAAGAAAAAACAGATGAAGAGATGTTCTACCTCATCCGCAATGACAGATTTGAAATTCACAAAAGAAATTATTTGTCCAATCAGTTTGCGTGCTACATTGATTCCATAGTTTTTGACGATTTATTATACTCGATGATTTTAAATTGACAATTTGAAATCGTGAATCATTTGTCCAATTATCTACAATGGTGAATTTGATCATATTCAAGATTTTGAATTCATGGAGAAGATGAATTTGTTTTATTAATTTAGTGAAGTTGTTACATATTTGGAATGGATTGATATCAATAAATTTTGTTGATTTGTGGGAAAAGAAAATCATTTGTGTGTGATTTATAGAAAAGAAAATCAGTTTTACATTAGTATGACATATTAAGTGCAACGGACAAGTTTATAGTGTATCATATATAATGTATCAGGATGAAATTTATGTATCCGGATGACTGAAATTTTAAGGAATTTTTCTAAAAGAGAAAAGAGAATGGATAGTAATTTAGGGTCTTATACTATGAGATTTAGGTAAGTTATACATAAAAGATTCATTTTCTATTCATATCCTTATTCTTTTTAGGTAACTTTGATCTTTTCATCGTGGCTAAGACATGACCAGAATAATAAAAAAATTATTGGTTCAATCAGTTTCTTAAAAGAAATAGACCGAAGGATGAATCTTGTAATTTTTTAATAGTATAAGGATGTTTTTTTCACTAGATAATATAAGGATGTACATTTGAGTTGATTCATAATTGAAGGATGACTTTAGCCAAAAACTCTAACATGACCACCTAAATTAGGTCCAAATATGGTATTCCAACAACAACTAAATCCAAATAGTCTTAACTATACACACCATTCCAGGTTGAGTGACCGTGGAGAATCTTCTCAGCCGTGAATCTACTTGTAAACTCAAAATAAATAATTTTCCATACATCTCATATATATTTACCCCAGAAGTAGAATTTCAATTGGTTGTTGACACACTTTGCCTCTTCTAATGCTAGGTAAGGTGGTTTCTCTTCAATTACATTTCGGATAAACCGAACTAAGCATAATTTGATGCAACCATCCGCTTTAGACTTAAAAGCTACATTAATATCGATATTTTCCTTTTGTATCTTTACCTCAACTTCTTTATAATTCTTGGACTTCCATTTACTTTCTTGCATTCTCTTAACATATGGGTTGTTGGTTTTAGTTTCTCTAGGAAAAACTATAAAGTCCAACTTAAGAAAACATTTAAAGAAGCTCTCTATCTTAAATGCAATATCACACCAATCAACATTCAAAGTTGTTCTCAAAATAATAATGATCGTTCTCCCACTCCAGTCAAGGATTTATATATGCTCATGTGTCTACCATACTTCCTAAATTTTCTGGTGCAAAAGTGATTTATATCAAGATTTTTTATTTTCCATCTCCTAACTACTTTCTAGTGGCTCTTTGAAGGACTCTTAAGCACAAAACATACATATTTATGATCTTACACTACATCAAAAATGATTAGTAGTGATAATTATTTTTTAATTATCTCTAAATATGTATTTTTAATGGTAATTAGGACTCTTTGTGTATATCCTTAAAGTCTTTAGCGACATTAGTCTAATGACACTTAACTAATGCCCATAAAGACTTTAACGCTCTATATTAATATTGATATTTAATGTCGCTAAAAGTTGTTTTTGTGGTAGTATTATTGCTTATGATCGGTCTTATTTTTACCAAAAATTGCTTCTTCTTTTTTAAAGTAAATTGGGCAAGACCATTTTACTCATAAATAAATGTGATATTTGTCAAAATAACAATATTTTAATATTTAATAGGATTCCTTAGCAATATTTTCAATAATTATTAAAAATGGCAATATTTTAGTTTGTTATGAATTGATTTAAGTATTTTTTTTCTTTATTTAACATAACATAATATAATTAAAAAATAACAAATTAGAGAAAATCCAGGAGGAGAATATTTCAAATTAGATTAAGTTGCTGAAAATCTTCATTATTTTCCTAACAAAAGATTATGAGTCTTCCTTCTTCCTAGAGGTCATTATTTGTCCTTATCTTTCAAAACTATTTATTGCTATGAAATTTTATGATAATACCTTAGAGTTCTACCTATTAAATTTTATTTTTTAAAATTTATAAATTTGAACACTTATAGTTTTATATGTTATTTGTCATACTTTTCTCACAGTGTATTTATTTTATTTACCAGAATTTTGTATCCTTTCTTAAATCGTATTCATTCAATATTGTATGTCATTTTTATTTTGTCTTTCATTCAAGTTTTCCATGTTGTATTTTGTATAATGAAAAACATGTATTTGCTTATTAGCTGGTATCATTCAATAAGGTATGTCAAAGGAATCTCTAATATAAAGAAACATATTGATGTTTCATGTAGTTTTATGTATGTATTTATTTTTCTCTTTCAAATTTTATTTCCTTTCCTAAGTCGTATTCATTTAAATAGGTATATTATTTCTATTTGTATTCATTCTAGTTTTTATATCATATTTTGTATAATGATATATAAAATAAAAAGATAATATGATGGAAAAGTGAAAATAAAACTGAAAAAACAATCATCTTAAATAAAATACATAACTAGTTACTATACCTTTGGAATGAATATAAATTGGGAACAAATACAAGATTCATAAAATATGCAACATGAGATTTTGAATAAATACAAATATTAATAATATACATACTGGTTTGAATACAAATTGAGAAATAATACAAAATTCAGAAGAAGAAAAATTATAAAGACAAAACAAACTAATAGAAAGTTGTTCTTCCTACAAATAAAATACATAACTAGTTAGCATACCTTTATGATTAATACAAATTAAGAACATATACAGGATTCACGGACTATGCAACATGAGATTTTTAATGAATATAAATATTAAAAGCAAATACATTATGGTTTGAATATAAATTGAGTAAATAATACAAAATTCTAAAAGAAATTATAAATACAAAACAAACTAATAGGAAATTGTATTTTTCACGTTGGTCTTCATCATGTTTTTCGAAATCTTTTGCACCCATTTTTTTTAATGGTGTCTTTACCTGACATTGTTATCTTGAAGTTGAATGCGGATAGAATCATGAAGAAATTTAAATCTCCTCTCTTGAGTTGACCGCAGAGCCTATATTTTTGGAGTACAAATATCAAAAAAATTATGATTATTTTTAGCTTCTGAATGTGTTATTGATTCTGATATATCCTTGTAATTACTGTAACAAAACTAATCGGTGACTGATTTTCCATGATTAGAAGCCCTATTTTGAAATTTCCTGATTCTCAAATTATGGCACTTGTGTTTTTCCAGTAATAAATTTCCTTTGTGTACATTTTGTGGGAGTTCTTGTATATTATGAAACAATTTGATAGTAATAGTACCTCCAAAATTTTCTTAGCTATTAAGGATCAGTTTCAATGTGTTAAGATATGGTACTTGGGTCTAACTCAACCTCAAAAACTAGTTCATGGGGGAATGTTTGTCCAAGTCCATATAAGCAGACCAAATCTCATCCCTCTATCGACGTGGGACATCTTAACACTCTCTCGCACACCCAGATCTCAATTGGAGCATGAACACTTCTAAATGGGAGCCATCATCATTGGTGAACAATAAATCGAGATGGGTCTAGCTCTAAATCATGTTAAGATATTGCACTTGGGCCTATAACAACCTCAAAAAATAGCTCATGATGAGAGGTCTGTCCAAGTCCATATAAGAAGACATAATTATCATCCATGTGCCAATGTGGAACATCTTATAACTATGGATATAGGTATTATTCCAATTAGATGGATAATACTCTTAATCATTCTTAATAGCCTTAATATATCCACTTCAATGACTCCACAATCCCACAGCAGCTTCAGCATACACCAAATCTCCTTCCCAATTCTTGATACGAAATCTAGAGAGGTAGGTCTTGGGTTACCTCTACTAGCACCTTCTGTATTGAACATTAAAAAATTCTATTAGGAGTTTTCACACTATAACTTTACTAGAGTATATTCCTCTATATATTTGATCAATTGATCAGCACTAGTAACTAGAAATGTCAACCATCTATGGATATCTTAGCTTAGCAAACCACGCCAACTACCTATTGATGCTCAAAATCATGGCCATCTTTGACATTGTTCCCATGTTTAATCAACTTTTCATATTCCATATATGTCAAATGATGAAGGAAGTCATGACTTTGAATAAAGGTTTAAGCTTAGCCACACACTTGTTACTTCCACCATAATTCAAACAAATGCTTGATGTACAAATGGTCTATGAAACCCGGTAGCCTTTGCAAAAAAATTCCACATACTAGAAGACATAGTACAGTTGATGAATAAATGATAAAAAGATCCATTTACACCATTATTACAACAACAATGTATGGAATTTGAAATTCTCAAGCTCATCAAAACTACACCAATCGATATTTTCTTATGCCAAATTCTCCACATCAAAAAGAATACCAATGGGTTAATCATCTCATCATATTATGACTTTTTCCATCCATATACCAGATAGTACTATCAAATTTCTACTTTTGATTTCAATATACTTAAAATTTGTATTGAAGTAAATCTTATTGTACCTCATCTTTGTGTAGAAACTATTTAATCGAATCTAAAAAGAAAAAGAATATCACTACAAGAAAGTATACTCTATTAACAACTAATTATGTTGTATGTATAGGCTTAACTATAGTTAGTTAGAATTGTAATTAACTTACAATATTTTAGTCCTTAACTAGTTTGTTAAGATAGCAGTTACTTAGTTAGAATTTTCTAACTTCTAGAATCATCTTAATCACATGTTTTTAGAACAATATACTCATGAGTTGCAGTACAAGATTTTCATTCTCTTTAATTACAATTCTCTCAACTGCTTTCTCTCTATTCCATAAATGATTCTCTCAGTTTCAAATTCAGCTGAACACTCACCATTGCTGTGAGATTTAAACTGATATCAAAGCCAACAAGACTATTTCTGATTTGATTTCCTCTGTTCTTCATTCTTATCTTAAGTGATTTCCACTTCCTAGTACTTCTTACTTAATCTTCAATTCTATTGAAGATTTTGCCATGGTAGATCTAGTAGATGATGTTCCTTCTACTGCAGGAGTTAATGTTGGAGTTGACACCAGTAGTCTTTTCTATGTTCATTGTTGACACCCAATTATGACCGACCTTTGACCATTTTAGGAATACTATTCGATTATTTTAAATAAGTTTTAAATTTTAGAATTTTAAGCCGATTTTGGCTTGAAAATTATGTTTTAGTATGTTTTAATTTATAAATTATCGTAAATATTATTAAACTATGTTTAAAATTATTAAAGAATTTCAAATGTTAAATTGAAAATGATTTTCATATATAAAAAATATTTGAATCTATGTAGTTATTTTAATTAAATGTAATTCCGACACTTTCCTTAAAGTTAAATCTAGCCTATTTCTATCATAATTTATTTCAAGTCTAGCTACTCAAATTAATTAAAATTTTTATACAATAATAGCCATCTCTTTCATCTTCAATTCTAGCCATTTTCATTGCAAGGTAGCCATTCCATATGCAATCCAATCTGATTTCAATACATCTCTCCTTGTTAATTCTCCATCTATTTATTACGCATCATAAGCCCCTATTTCAAATTTAGATCAACGTTGTGATTAAAACTCTTTTATTTTCTCAACACCAAAAGACCCCAAACCTAAAATTCTTAACCATGCTTCTCCCCCCTCCTTGGAAGCGCCATTCTCTCTCTCTCTCTTCTCCACGCGCTCCTCCATCTTTGTTTTTTTTCCTGCCGGCGAGGCCATCAGCCAGAGGTGGCAAACGCCCCTCGTCGCCCACCCCTCTCAAGCCGCCTCCCTTCCCGTCCTTCTCCCTCTTCCACATCATCTTGTCTTTCTCTCCTCTTTCCACTTCCTTCTCTCCTCTTCTCCCCCCCAACGAAGACAGCCCCGCGACCAGTGGCAGCTCCGGCGAAGTCAGCAGCTGGCACTCTTCTCCCTTTCTCCTTCTTCCCGTCGTCCCCCTTCTCCCACTTTCTCTCCTCTTCTCCTCTCTCCCTCCCGTCTCTTATCGCCCTTCCTCTTCTCCTTTTCTCTCTATTTTTCAACGAGTAACCAGCAGCAGGCAGGACGGGACCGCTCCAGCAGCGACAAGCGCCTCCCTCAGCAACCAAGCAGCCGCCGGCGATAGCAACAACGCGCAAAACCGGCAACGAAGGCATCAATTTCAACCACACAGCAGAAAGACGATGGACGTGCTTCTGACGGTTTTCTTCCGTCAGCCATCGGCGAAAAACACACAAGAAAAGCTTCAACAGCAACCCCGGACGAAGCGCAAATGAAGAAAGAAAACAAGATTCCAGGCAAGATAAAGTATCAGATCGTCCCGGTTTGTTTTCTCGTCAAATTTACCATTTTAATTTCTTAGTGAGTTAGTGATAGTGTCAAGGATGGTTTATGATTTAGCATATTTAAAATAGCATTACAGGTAATCTGAATTAATGTTTTCAACAAGATTTTAATGCCAAGCTACTTTACTGATGACTTGGGATATTGAAATGATGTTAGCCTGTTTTCGTTGAGTATTTATGTTAAAGCTTCAATTCTTGCTTAAATATTTCATATCGTAGTTTGACTTTAAAATATTCGTTTTTCCTAAGAGATCAAAATTTTGAATTTTATTTTCGTGATTTCGAGATTATTCAAGTGAACTTGATAAAGGTTAATCTTGATTTATGTCTACTCTTTATTTAATCCAAATCCACTTTGGTGGTAAGGTAACTTGTTGTTTAGGGGACTAGCTTGAAAATAAGTAGTTTACACCTTGTGCTAATTGATAACGAATCAATTTATTTTGTTATCGAAACGGAACTTGCATGAGAAAGATAATACTTGGCTGGAAATACTTCTTGTCTTTATATAATTTGGTGGATTGTAAATATTGATTGAATATAGGATTATTTTCTTTATATATATAATTTGTTTTCCTTTTTCCTCAATTATTGTAGACTGAATTTGCTTACCTTGGTTTAAAATTTGACTGATTTCTTACTTGCTTATTTAAAAAATAATAACTTTGATTAGGTTCTTCCTTATTTAAAGAATATATTACTCATCCTAGTTTATTCTTATTTGTTAACATAATAATATTTTAAAATATGATTTTGTCTCTTCTTTATTTAAGGAAAGATATTTTTAATTTATTCTTATTTTTTTATATTTGGTAATGAAATATTTTATGATTTGGTCCTCTTTTACAATAAGGAAAATAATATATTTAATTGATTCCTTTAAATAATTTCTTTTCTTATTGTTTCCCCCTCTTTGCATATAAATAAGGACCCACCTCCCGTCATAGAATCAACTCATTACACTCATCACTTCAACAATAAGTTCTCTTTCACTCTTCTTTCTTCATTGCCTCTCTTGCTACTCTAACAAACATTAAGATTCACGGGCAAAAGATTCAAGTGTTCTCTTCGCTATTTTTTTGCTACTTTGTCGAGTTTTAAAAGCTGAAATCAATTTGTTTTGCTTAACGGTTAGTATTCGTAACATTGACAATTCTTTACATTCACACATTGTGTAATCTAGTGTCTGTTTTTTTTTCTATATGTAGAATCGTCATAAAACAATTGCATATTGTCTCACCTGACTAATAAATGTGATGACTTGTGTAGTTATTGATTGATTGACAGGTTTCAAACTTGAAGTCAAGTTGAAGATTAACCATGAAGAAAGATAAAGATGTATTTGCTTATTGTGAATCTATATTTTTTTCTTTCTTATTTATCGAATGTTGTAACATTTGGAAAACTCTAAGATCATATATATAAATTTATTTGGGGGATCGTCTAGGGGAGGGGGATTTACATGTCTACTCTGTTAATTGTAAATTTTTTTAAAAAAAAAAAAGTTAGACGATCATGTCTATAGGATTTATCTTTTAACCACCTAGATTTATGGTTTGTAGGGGTTATAATCTAATCAATTTTCAATTTCTTGACGCTTTGTTAAGAAGCTAAAAAATAATAACTAGATTCCATTAATTTTTGAAGGTAAAATTTCAAATCATATAATTAGTAGGTTGATTAGGTGTTTTTAAAATTTATAACTTTTAGCATTTGTCTTGTCAGTCGAAAGAAACTGCTAAGGATTAATTTGTTCATATCAGTTAGTTTACAAAAATCATGCATATATGTGTTACTTTTTTTTGAAAACCTAGAAATCATGTCTTTAGGCTTGTAATTAACTGTTTTGCATGTCCATAATAAAAAAAAAGTGTTGTGCATATTTGTGCCCTCCCTTAAAATTAGTTAATATTATTTACGTAGTATCCTATATGTCTTGTGAAGATTTTCCGCCATTCATGAGCAATATATGTTTTAATAATGATACTAAATTAGAATCATTTCATGCATTTAACAAAACTACTTGGGTTGAATATTCGTAACAAAATCTTTGTATTTAATTTAAATTTACTAACAGAATGTTCTATTTTTTGTTCTCTTTTTCTTCTAAAAGTTTTGCAATATTTTTTATTTTTGAAAAAAAGTCATTATTCACACCTCAATCCTTAAAAAATTTGGATTGATTATAACATTGTTTATTTTTTTTGAAAATACTTATAGCACTATGTCCTAACCTATTGTCGTGTGAGGAAGTCAAAGGAACTATGAGGTCTAGTTCCCAATTTTTTAAATTAAATGACGGCGTCCTCGGAAGTACCACCTAACCATGAATTCAAAAGGAATTATATGTATATGTGTGAATATTTATGTGCCTAATGTAAACTAAATCTTTTAATCATTTCAAAAAACATAAAACTATTTTTTAGACCCCGACCCAAATCAAAACCTGTTCCATGATGGAGGAGAGCGATCAACAATATCGTGCATATCCCTATAAAAGAAACCAACATTTTTAAATAAAAATTCATATTCAAAATTGCTCAATTTTTTTAAAAATTTACTTCGCACATATTATTTTGCAAATTTTGTTTAGAACAAGTCTTAAAGCTTAAAAACTGATTGGGTATTTATTGTTATCACCTAGCCTTTGCCATTTGCTCGAATTAATGAAAAAATATAAAATAGTATTATTTTGTTTTTATCAATTAGCGAATTAAATTAAATGAATAAATGAGGACACTTGAATTTTGCTAATTGTAACCAACCCACATAGATTGCATGAGATACGATCGGGACCCACACTTGTGGATACCGAGGGGATTGCCTACACATACCATCAAGGTAATTTGAACCTTACCTAATCTCTGGCTCGTTGACCTTAGGTAGAATTAGTTAGGTAGATAGGTTGCCATAACGTTGCCTTAATTCGTTATGGGTGGGCGACTCCAAAACTCGAAAATTCCAAAAGAGTTGTTAGGTGTGCACAAAATCCATTTTCTGTGAAATGAACAAATGGGCGCGACAGAACGGAGACTCCGCTGGGGATATTAGGGCTGCCATTAAGTGTTAATTGTTTATTTATGTTGGGTTTACTTTATTTTTTCTTTCCATTATTTATTAGGTGCTTGCCATGTGTAGCTTATTTTGCTTGCCCATTTAATGTTTTCTACCAGGTTCCATCCCCTTCCCTTTTCCGTAATGTTTATTACAATTTTTTCACACCTTCTTTTCAGTATTGCTAATTAGAGGGTGAATCTCATACCCCTTGTCTTTATTTGTGTATTTTCTATATCTTTATATGTTTAATTCCTTATTTCACTGCTTATTTATCTATTTATTGTTTATAAACTGCCTATATGTTACCGCTTTCATTAAATGCCTTAAATGTTTATTGCTTTGCTACATTGCAATCCCGATAATACTTCCCACAAAATTGGGGAACATCTTCCTTTTTTATTTTGCTTCTCGTGATGTCGTGCCTGTGGCACCTCTCAAACTACTCCAATTCTTATTCAAAACCTTATAGAGAGTCGGCATAGCGTGACGTGAGATAGTTTACTACCGCAGAAGCCACGAGCCTCTCGCCATAGAATCCCTTTCATGCCCGTGGTCAAGCCAACTCTTAGCAGTCCTGGTTTAAGTCATACATGTTGCATAAACCAGGTGGTTGACCATGGGTCAATTCCACATAATTAGTAGCCACCTCTCGTCCAAAGGCCCCCAACACCCTAGACAAAATTCATTATTTATGGCGTCAACGTGATCATTTATATTTAAATCAAGTCAAACTTTGTGCAAAATGGAGTTAGAAGTCGGTTGTTACTTTGTTTGCCAGAGTCCTGGCTCACCCTCACTTTCCCAACACGCAAATGGTAGTCAAAAGTTAATCCCATTTTGAAGACTTGGTGGAAGATATTCCAAAAAATTGAGATGTTAGAAGCGAATGAACTGTTTAGGAGGCCTCACTGACTTGATCTCGTAGATAGTTTAGTTTAGAGTTCAGATGTGCACTTTAATTCAAGGCATGTTGAAATTCTGGGACACTGAGAGGTTAGTCTTAAAATTCAGGATTTTGAGTTAACCCCAACAATCGAAGAAGTGGAGGTTCATGGGTCTCACATACAAAGAGTGGAATGATTTGTTCCACACAAGCCAAGTACAAGAAATTTTTATGACCGCAAATGGGCTATGTGTCATAATCCAAGTATACTTTGTCTGAAAGAAGGTGATTCTTTAGGTTTCTTATATTCACATTTGGGGATGAGGAAGGTCATCAAACTTCATATAGAATTTGTTTGCTCTCTGCCAAAATGGAAAGGTATAGTCTTAATGCATTCGCCGTCTCCTATAGGCTCATTGGTTTTTCTTAGAGAAGAGGAAAGATCCACAACGCTTGTGTTAGTGCGTCTCGTATGTTGGCTCGAGGTGGGAAAAGAATTTAGTCCCATGAGACTTGCAGAAATTCTAAGAGCTTTGACTGCAGCAAATTGCCCAAAGGCAAAAAGATACTTGAGGGGTGCAACTTTCTGCCTGAAAACTTTGGGCAGTCGAACATTTCTACCAAAGAGCCTAATAAAGTAGACATTGTTAGGAGGGGACTATGGGGAACAAAATTATCACCATACATAAGGATGAAATATTGTATCTCCCCTGTGGGGGAACGGAAGACTGAGGCTCACATACCTAACGGATGAAACTCCGTGTGCGCTCAGCCATGAAATCCAATGAAGTATTATTGGTGGAAGCCACGACGTGCCATCATAAGAGGAAATGAGCTGTACTTCATTGAGATACGGTTTTTGAATGGTGTGCAAACCATAGGCACCACTTCGAGCTTCGACAATTGGACAGATCCAAAGATACCTCTGCGATCCTACATTTGAGCCACTATGGATATGACTTGGGTCAAATTACCGAGTGAACCTATACTCGAAGATGGAAAGAATGTGATAACTATCGTGTTCAAGGCACCGACCCTTCTGCCATTACCTAAATATTACGTATGGCTTTAGAAGATGTAGAGCATAGAGATATGTGGCAGGAGGTCTTTCTGGTTTGGGCGATTGAAATGGAAAAAGAGAGAAGATGGGCCGCAACATTCCATCAACACAGATTTATGACATTACCGCCAGGAAATGAGGAAGCAGCTAGTGCTAACATTGGAGAGCAACATTTAAAAAAATTAAAGTTTTGATTTATTTCTCTTTATGCCCCATATGATCCATAGACCTTTAAGTTATCTATAGATTGATGTTAATTAATAGAATAGAAAATTATTTCAATAATTGCAAGTCGTTTTATTGTCTAACTCGTAAACTCAAATTGCCAAATAAGCTTGAATTAATTATTATGCATCACTTATGTGTCGCTGAGGCCTACCTCTGGATCAACGAACGTTTTCCGGCATTAGGGTGTTTATCTAAAACAAAGTGTTGATATTATTATCTTATTCCAACACCTAACTCTTTCTGTTATTTCGATGTTTTCCCATTCCCAAGGTTAATATGTCCTTCATCCTTGCACATAACGGATACAAAAGGGACCCCCCCTTCTCCTTCTCTCAAAGAGCAAGCTCCAGAGACTTAAAGGTAATAAAATAGTTGGCGGACAACAGAGCACCAATGAAAGGGTAGAAGCCCTTCTGAGGGAGAGGAAAACTTCAAAATAATCTTGTCCTAAGATTGGCGGCAAGATTTCACGATTGGAAGAAGAGGTAGCCACATGCGTGATTTGGCCACAAGTTGTCTATCTCTCTGGACCAATTGGAAGAGAAAAAAATAGACAATCCTCCCTAACCAAAAGCCATGCCAAACAATCCTCAATCCATATATACCCCCACCTGAACCCATCGTCCAAATACTTTTCCACCACCCCACGCCCAAATACCCACGTTCCATTTCACCACTATTACCAACAAACCAAACCAACCTGTCCCAGAAACAAACCCCAAACGCAAATATCCCCATTACACTCTTGGAAAACAACACCCTCAACCCAATATACGGGGAAACTGGCCCCTCTGACCCATGACTCCATGAATCAGAGTCCTATCAAAAAGGATCCTAATAAAAAACTGACTGAGAATTAGACAACTTGACCAACAGGGTTCTACAACATGTTGACGGAAACAAGAAGTTGGGCGGATTGCAGTATGAGGATCTGTGCATGCACCCTGATGTAGAAATGCCGAAGGATACAAGCTTCCGAAATTTGAGAGTGTCCAATGGCATTGGGATCCCAAACCCACTACGATGTATTGAGGACAAACTTGTAGGGGTAGGAAGAGAGGAGAGGATACTCATGAAGTTGTTATGAGGAGTCTGATGGGAGGCCCTCCTATCATGGTTACATTGAGGAGACTCGCGAAAGGATAATTAAAAGGGGTTGATTCTATGGCAAACTGATTTCATGAATAGGGTTGGTTTTAATATTGAAAATGCACCTGATTGGTTTTACATTCAAATTTGAAGAAGAAACCAAGTGAATCTTCAGAGAAATGCCTAAGCATGGAGGTCTGAAGCAGCGAGGGCGAGACCCTCTAGGAGGAATCTCAAATGAAAGACTATTCATCCGTGCCCAGGAACCACAATACTATGACCGAATGATGCTGGTGGCTGGAAAAGGTTTCGCTTTGAAATCAGCAAAATAGGCGAAAGAATGAAGAGGCATAAAGAATGGGTACCTATCATCACTTGGAGGCTTACAAGCAACCAACAAGGCTCTGCCAATATGGTGGTATGACAGGAAAGTCGAAAGAAACAGCGTTGTAATGATGGCTCATGGAACTAAGACCACTTTGAGGCACAAGACAAAAACCCAACCACCATCCCCCATACCCCTCACACTCATACCCCTCAACATCCTTAGCTCCACCACCTATATCTCCCCAAACCCATGCCAATCGATTACCAAACGCTCCTCCTCAATATTTTCATGGCCCTCACACTTCCAAACTCCACCACCCACTCAAACACCAAATTACTTGAACAGACCTTCCAATGAAGAGACCTGTACAAACAATCTATACCCCTGGCTGAAAACACATAACACAACTTTATGAAAGCTGAAACAGGTGGTAGTCTCCCCAATTCCTGATACTCTGTGGGATGTTCGCGCAAAATGGTGACCCTAACAAGGTCTGGCCTACCATTCTGGAATGAAGGGTCACACCACCGAGTTTGCAGAGCCCTTACTAAGGATAAGGTTCAAAAGTTTGATTGATAAAAAAACCATCCACTCAGGATCCTACACCGCATGGTTGAGAATACTCCTCTTCCTACCATCAAGTCAAACATGGTGGAAGAGCTTCGTGAGTCTGGGATTGGGAAGAGAATCTATCAGGGCCGGAAAACAGAAGAAAGTCATGTATACCAGTGCCCAAGCACCACTAATAGTGCCAAGGACTCGCCCCCATTTGCAAGTAGAACTTGCTGCCACCAGACCACCGTTCACTGTCTATAGGGCAGCCTCCCCAATACAAGTGATACAAGATGTAACATTGGATTACAACAAAAGAAGAATGAAATGTGGAAGAGACAGGGATGTTGCAACAGGGGTCACCATATCTGGAAGAATTTACCACTTTGAAAATTTGCGTTCAAGGCACGCTTTAGCAAACCAAAGCCACAGTCGTATAGAGCTTGAAGATCAGGTCTTTGGAAAAAGGTTCAAGCTAAAGCCAATACTCTGTCATTGACGAGCTGAGTAAAAACCTATTAACAAATATCAATTCTGGAGTTACTGCAATCTTCCAAAAATCATCGAAATGCCCTTCTGAAGATCTTTGGTGATGAAGCTTATATGTCCCCATCTAACATCACTCATGGAGAGGTGATCCCAAATGGGGGGGCAGGTCTTTGAGGCTTCCAAATATCTTTTGCACAAAGATGAGCTGCACTCGAAGAAAACTCATAAAAAAGATCGTATATTTCGGGTCAGTATCCGGATATAAGGTGAATAACCAAAAGTCTCTTAGGTGATGCAGGTTAGGTTTCAACCATTCCCTCTGAGAACACTGACGATGGATGGGTGTGGATAGTGCAAAAAATTCAGACAATGGAGATGAAGTGAGGGCATTAGATAGCTCTCAGAGAGGCAACTATTGGGGAGATAACATTTTACCATGCTTCATGGGTCCTGCTCACAACCCTTCCCCACCCCCCCCGCCACTGCTTTCCAAAATTGGACATCTCTTATCGCAAACTTATTGTTGGGTTGTCCAGGATTCATATGCGCTGAGCCGGTTCCATTCTATCTCACCAATGCATGAAGTTTGAAGGGGATTACGAAAGAGGTGTAGTCCAGGAGCGCGAAAAGGGGCATCCGGTATACATGATTGAAGAAGAGAGATATGGATGTGAAATGTACCCCATACAGTGGATCTTGTTGGTAATATTGAGTGCAACCTTGGTTCGCAGCCAAAAACATCATAGATATGATGGCTGAACTCGGTTTCAATCATTGGGAAAGGTTTGGCGAAGACGGGTGAATTCAAGGGGATATGGATAGTCAAAACATATACAGCCGTTCGGACAAGTACACCACACTAGTGGGATTGGGATATAAGTACCCTACCGAAGGAAAGAATGGCTCGA
>JAKWJA010002499.1:12883772-12950078 GCA_027704765.1 Solanum habrochaites
AACATTAAATTATCCAAACACCAATGTAACATGGAATTTGAAATCCCTCAAGCTCATCAAACTCACCAAGCGATATTTTCTTATGCCAAACTTCTCCACATCAAAAAGAATACCAAATGGGGGACAACAATCTCTCCATCCAAAATATTAATAAGACTTTAATATCCCTCCATATACCAAAGATAGTCCTATCCAAAATTTCTTCTTTTGCTTTCAATATACTTAAAATTTGTATTGAAGTAAATCTTATTGTCCTCATCTTTGTTTATAAAACTATTGTAATCGAAAATAAAAAGAAAAAGAATATCAATCACTACAGAAAGTATACTCTTTACCAACTAATTATGTTTTGTATTATAAGAGGCTTAAAACTATAGTTTTTAGTTAGAATTGTAATAACTTACAATATTTAGTCCTTAACTAGTTGTTAAGATAGCAGTTACTTAGTTTAGAAATTTAATAAAAACTAACTTCCTTCATAGAAAATAACATCAAATTAATCACATGTTTTTAGAACGATATACTCATGAGTTGCAGTACAAGATTTTCATTTCTCTCTTAATACAATTCTCTCAACTGCTTTCTCTCTATTTCCATCAATGGCTTCTCTCAGTTTCAAATTCAGCTGAACACTCACCATTGCTGTGAGATTTAAACTGATATCAAAGCCAACAAGACTATTTCTGATTTGATTTCCTCTGTTCTTCATTCTTATCTTAAGTGATTTCCACTTCCTAGTACTTCTTACTTAATCTTCAATTCTATTGAAGATTTTGCCATGTAGATCTAGTAGAATATGTTCCTTCTTCTACTTGCAAAAGGAGTTAATGTTGGAGTTGACAACCAGTAGTCTTTCTATGTTCATTGTTGACATACCAACCCCCCACTTATTACCGACCTTTGAACCATGTTAGGAATACTATTACGATTAATACGTATTTTAAATTTTAGAATTTTTTTAGAGAGGCCCGATTTTGCGTGAATTATATGTTTTAGTTATGTTTTTAACTTTATGTAAAGTTATCGTAAATTTAGTATGAAAATCTTTTTAAAATTCTTAATGAATTTCAAATGTTAAAATTGAAATGAATTTTTCAATTATATAAAAATATTTTAATATAGTAGTATTTTTAATTCAATAGTATTCCTGACCTTTCCTTAAATTTTAAATTCTAAAGCCATTCTATTATCAAATTTCGTTTCACTTCCTAGCTACTCCATTATTTTTATTACAATCATAATAGCCTCTCTTCATATCAATTCAGCCATTTTAATATTGCCATTGTAGCCATTCCATATGTCAGCCCAATCTTATTTTCAATACTCTCATCTTTTAATCTCATCCTCTATTTTATTAATCGATCCTAGCGCCCCTCATTTCAAATTAGATCAACGTTTGTGATTAAATCTTTTATTTTCTTCTCAACCCCAAAGACCCCCAAACCTAAATTCTAACCCATTATTCTCCCCCCCTCCTTGAGCCGCCATTCTCTCTCTCTCTCTCTCTCCAACGCCGCTCCTCCATCTTTGTTTTTTTTCCTGCCGGCGAGCATCACCGAGGTGGCAACGCCCCTCTGTCGCCACCCCTCTCCATCCAGCCGCCTCCCGTTCCCGTCCTTCGCCCCTCTTCCCACCCTCCATCTTTTCTTTCTCTCCTCTCTTTCTCTTCTTCCCACTTTCCTTCCCTCCCTCTTCTCCACCCTCAACGAAGACAGGCCGACCAGTGGCAAGCTGCCGGCGAAGTGCCAACGCCGCTGGCCACCCTCTCTTCTCCCTTATCCTTCCTCGTTCCGTCTTCCCCCTTCTTCCCCCATTTCTCCGTCCTCTTCTCCTCTCGCCTCCGCCCTCCCTTCGTTCTTCTCTCCCCTGCTCCTCTTTCCTTTCCTTGTTCTCTTCTATTTTTCACGAGTACCACAGCTCCATGCAATGACGACCGCAAAGCAGCGACAGCGCCTACCCATCGCAACCAAGCGGAGGGGGCGCCCGGCCGATAGCAACAACGCGCAACCGGCAACCGCGCATCAATGTTTCACACACCAACGCAGAACGATGAGGCTGCTCTGACCGGTTTTCGCCGTTCAAATCCATCGGCTGAACAACAAGAAACAAGCTTCAACAGCAACCCCGACGAAGCAAATGAAGAAACAAGATTTCCAGGTCAAGATAAAGTAGCAGATCGTCCCGTTTGTTTCCTCGTTCAATACCATTTTAAAATTTCTTAGTGAGTTTCGTGATAGGGTCAAGGAATTGTTTATGGATTTTAGCATTTAAAATAGCAATCACAGTAATCTGATCTAATGTTTTCAACAAGAATTTTAATGCCAAAGCTACTTTACTGATGACTTTGGCTTGTAATGGATGTTAATCATGTCTTCTTATTTACTGTTAAAGCTTCAATTCTTGGCTTAAATATTTCATCATCGTAGTTTGACTTTAAAATATTCAGTTTTTCTTAAGAGATCAAAATTTTGATTTTTATTTTTCGTGATTTCGAGATTATTCAAGTGAACCTTGATAAAGGTTAATCTGATTATGTCTGACTCTTTATTTAATCCAACTCACTGGTGGTAACTTGTTGTTTAGGACTAGCTTGAAAATAAGTTTACACCTTGTGCTAATTGATAATGAATCAATTTATTTTGTTATCGTAACGGAAACTTTGCATGAGAAGGAATAATACTTGGCTGGAAATACTTCTTTTCTTTTATATAATTTTGGTGGATTGTAAATATTGATTGAATATAGGATTATTTTCTTTATATATATAATTTGTTTTCCTTTTTCCTCAATTATTGTAGACTGAATTTGCTTACCTTGGTTTAAAATGTGACTGATTTCTACTTGCTTATTAAAAAATAATAACTTGATTAGTTCTCTTCCTTATTTAAAGAATTATTACTACCTAGTTTATTGGCTTATTTGTTACATAGGATAATATTTTTAAAATATGACTTTTTGTCTCTTCTTTATTTAAGCAAAATTTTTTAATTTTTCTTATTTATTTAATTTGGGTAATGAAATATTTTTATGATTTGGTCTTTTTACAATAAGGAAAATAATATCTTTAATTGAATTACTTTAAATATTTCTTTTCCTTATTTGTTTCCCCTCCCTCCCCTCTCGTTTGCTATATAATAAGACCCCCTCCCTTCATTAGAATCACTCATACACTCATTCCCGCTCAATCATAAGTTTCTCTTTCACTCTTCTTTCTCTCATTGCTCTCTTGCTACTCTAACAATACATTAAGATTCCGGTAAATATTCAAGTGTTCCTCTTCGCTATTTTGTCTACTTGTTCGTGTAAAAGTTGAATCAATTTGGTTTTGCTTAACTGGTTAGTATTCTTTAAAAAAACATTTACACTATCTTTACATTTCACACATTGTGACTCTGTTGTCTGTTTTTTTTATTCTATATGTGAATTTCGTCATTCAACACTTGCATAGTGTCTCATCAACCTTGACTAATATGTATTATTGTGTAGTTACTTGATTGATTTGACGTTTTCAAACTTTAAGGTTCAAGTTGACAGATTAACCATGGGAAGAAAGATTTATTTGCTTATTTGAATCTATATTTTTTTTTCTTTCTTATTTTATTCAATGTTTGTACCATTGTAACTCTAAAGATCATAATATATAAATTTGATTTGGGGGGATCGTCTAGGGGAGGGTGATTTACATGTCTACTTGTTAATTGTGAAATTTTTTTAAAAAAAAAGTTAGAAATATGTACCTATAGGTTTTATCTTTACCATCGATTTATTGTTTGTAGGTGTTTTATGAATCTAATCAATTTTCAATTTGCTTGACGCTTTGTTTATAAGTCCTAAAAAATAATAACTCATTCCATTAATTTTTGAATGGTAAAATCAAATCATTATAATTTAGTAGGTTGATAGGTGTTTTAAAATGTTTATAACTTTTAGGCATTGTCTGTCATGTAGAACCATGCCTAAGGATTATATTTGTTCATATCATTTAGATTTACAAATCATGGCATATATGTTGACTTTTTTTTTTTTGAAAAACCTAGAATCATGTCTTTAGGCTGTAAAAATTAACTGTAGATGTTCCATAATAAAAAAAAGTGTGCATATTTGTGGCCCTCCCCTTAAAATTAGTTAATATATTTAATTAGTAATCTATATGTCTTTTTTAAGTTTTCGCATTCATGATGCAATATATTTTTTATAATAATGATACTAATAGAATCATTTCACATGCATTTAACAAACTACTTGGTTTTTTGATTTGAATATTTCGTAACAAAATCTTTGTATTTAAGAAATTTACTACATTAATGTTCTATTTTTTTTTCTCTTTTTCTCTTACAAGTTTTTTTCAATATTTTTAATTTTTTAAAAAAAAGTCATTATTCATCATCCTTTAAAAAACTTTGGATTGATTATAAGCCTTGTGTTTATTTTTTTGAATCAAATTATAAGCACTTATGTCCTAACCTATCGGTTATGAGAAAAGTCAAAGGAACCATGGAGGTCCTAGTTTCGTCAATTTTTAAATTAAACTCGCGCGTCCTTCCGGAAGTTACGACCTACCCATGAATTTCAAAGGATTATATTGTATTATTGTGAATATTTATGTGCCTAATTAAACTAATCTTTTAAATCATTTTCAAAACATCACTATTTTTTAGACGACTCAAATCAAAATTGTTTTCCAGATGGAGGAGCGCGATCAACAATATCCGTGGCATCTCCCTATAAAAGAAACAAACAATTTTTTTTAAATAAAAATTCATATCCATCAAACTTGCTCAATTTTTTTAAATTTTACTTTCCGCCATATTATTTTGCAAATTTTGTTTAAAAATAGTCCTCATATGCTTAAACTATGATGTTTTATTTAGTGTTACACTGCCTTCATGCTCGAATTAATGAAAAAATAATAAAAATAGTATTAATTGTTGTATATCACTTATACGCGAATTACATCAATTAAATAAATGACTTGACCTTTGATTTCTAATTGTAACCCCCACATAGATTTCCTAGATACGATCGGGCCACACTTGTGACCTCGAGGGATGCCTAAACACCTTCCGGGGCCTCAAGGTAATTTTGAACCCTTACCACGCGGGCTAATCTCTGGCGTCGTTGACCTAGGTAGACTTGTTAGGTTAGAATAGTGCCCTAACGTGCCTTAATTCGTTAGTGCGACTCCCAAACTCGAAATTCCAAAGATTTGTTAGGTCGTGCACAAAAGCCATTTCTTGAAAATGGGGCCGCGAGCAGAATGGAGATCCGCTGGGGATATTAGGTTTCTTCGCCATACGTGTTAATTGTTTATTTGCTGTTGGATTTAAACTTTATATTTATGTCATTCATTATTTATTAGGTGCTTGCCATGTTTAGCTTATTTTGTTGCCCTATTACTGTTTTCCTCTCCATGTTCCACTATCCCTTTTCTTCCCTTTTCCTTACTTGTTTAGTACCATTTTTCCACAACCTTCCCTTTTCCCTTATTTGCTTAATTAGAATGTTACTAATCTCATACCCCCTCTTTCTTTATTTGTTGTAGTTTTTATATCTTTTATATGTGTTAATTTCCTTTTATTCATGCTTATTTTATTATTTATTGTTTATAAACGCCTATATTTTACCCGACCCGCTTTCTTTCCAATTTTAAATGCTAACTGTTTGATTGGGCTTTGATAATTGGGCATCTCCGCTCATACTATCCCCACATTGGGCCCTCTTTCTTTTTTATTTTTGTTCTCGTGAATGTTCGTGCTTTGCACCTCTCACACCTACACTCCAATCTTATTCCAATAACCCATTATAGAGTCGCATATATGCGTGACGTGAACGGATATGTTTTCTACCGCGAATCCACGAGCCTCTCGCATAGAATCCCTTTCATGCCCGTTCCAAGCCAACTCTTAGAAGTCCTGGGTTAATCATACATGGTCATGAAACCCTAGGTTGTTGGACCTTGTGTCAATCCACCTAATTAGTAGCCACCCCTCCCCTCCTCGTCCAAAGGGCCCCCCAACAACCCTTGCAAATTTCATATTTATGTGTCAAACGTGATCCATAATTAATTAAATCAAGTCAACTTTTTTGTCAAAATGGAGTTTAGAAGAAGTGAGGTGAAAGTTGGATAGGGTGTATAAGGTCGATTAAGAGTTAGGGGGAAGGGGAGATGGGTGGTTGGTTATGGTGCAGTTTGAGGAGTGTGGTGGGGTTTGATTGGGAAAGTGAGGGAATAGGGGTGTCGTTTGTTACTTTTTGCAGAGTATGGCCACCCTCATTTCCCAACACGCAATGGTAGTCAAAGTTAATCCCATTTTGAAGACTTGGTGGAAAGATTTCAAAAACATGAGAGTTAGAAGCGCAATGAACTGTTAGAGGCCTCACTGCTTTGATCTCCGTAGAGTCAGATCGTCACTTAATCAAGGCATTGTTGAAATTCGGGACACTGAGAGTTTAGAGTCTTCAAATCAAGGGGATTTTTGATTCACCACCCCCAACAATCGAAGAAGTGAGGCTTCATGGGTCCTCACATACCAGAGCTGGAAATGATTGTTCCACACAAGCCAAGTCCAGATCTTTTTGAGCCATGGGCATGTCAAATCAATTCTACTTTGTCTGAAAGAAGGTTGGATTGCTTTAGAGTTCCTTATATTCAAACTTGGGGATGCGGAAGGTCAATCAAAACTTTCCTTAGAATTGTTTGCTCTTCTGCAAATGGGAAGGTATCCGTCTTAAGGCATTCGCCGTCGCCCTATAGGCTCATTGGGCTCATTGGTTTTTCTTAGGAAGAGGAAAGATCCACACCGGCAACCCTTTTCCGGCTCCAGGCACGTTTGTGTTACGTGGTTTCGGATTTGGCTCAGGGTGGGAAGACCTTAGTCCCCAGGAAATACTACTGCAGAAATTCTAAGAGCTTTGACTGCATGCACCACAGAAAAGATACTTTGAGGGGTGCACTTTCTGCTGGCAAACTTTGGGCCGTCGAACATTCTACCAAAGAGCTAATAACGTAGACATTGTTAGAGGACTATGGGCAAAATTATCACGCATCACCTAAGGATGAAATATTTGTATCTCCCTGTGTGAACGGAGCTGTTTCACATACTAAGGACGCTCAGCCATTGAATCCAATGGAAGTATTATGGTTGAAGCCACGACGTCCATCCTAAGAGGAAATGAAGCTGTGACTTTCATGTGAGATTATCGTTTGGAATTGGGTGTGCACCCATATGCACCACTTCGAGTCCTTCGACAATTTGGGACAGATCCAATATACTCTCGATCCTACATGGCCACTATGGATATGACTTTGGGATCAAAATTACCCAAGGTGAACACTATACTGCGAAGATGGAAGATGGGAATAACGATCGATGTTCAAGAGCCACCGACCCTTCTGCAACCTAAATATTACGTTGGCTTTTAGAAGATGTAGTAGATAGACAATTTGTGCGAGAGGAGGTCCTTCCTGGTTTTGGCGATGAACAAAGAGAAATTGGCCTCTCAACCCCTCGCAAACAAACCGATTATGAAATTACCCCCGAAATGAGGAAGCAGATTGTGCCTAACATTGGGAGCCACATAATTAAAGTTTTTTATTTATTTTTCTCTTATTCCCCATATGGTTATCCCTAGCCCTTTAGGTTTATCTCTAGATTGATGTAATAAATAGAAATTATTTCAATAATGAAAGTTCGTTTTATTGTCGAACTCTCACTCCCACTTGCAATAAAAGGCTTGAATTAATTATTATGTGCATCACTTATGTGTCGCTTAGGCCTACCTTGGATGCAACGAGGTTCCGTGCATTTAGGGTGTTTTCTCACAAAACAACGTTTGATATTATTATCTTATCCTAACCCCTAACGCTTTCTGTGATTCTATTGTTTTCGCCCTTCCCCAAGTTAATCTGTCCTTCATCCTGGCACATAATCATACGATAAAAAAGGGACCCCCCCCTTCTCCTTCTTCTCAAAGAGCAAGCTCCCAAAGACAAAGGTAAAATATTTGGCGACACAGCACCAATGAAAGGTAGAAGCTTATGAGGTAGGACAACTTTCAAAATATCTGTCCTAAGACTTTTAGCGCAAGATTTCACATTGGAAGAAGAGGTAGCCCCACCATGCGTGCTTTTGGCCAAGTTGGTCTATCTCTCTTGAAGAACCGCAATTTGGGAAGAAAACATAGACATCCTCCTAACCAACAGCCCATGCCAAACATCCTCAAATCCATATATCCCACCGAACCCCTCTCCAAATCTTTTCACCACCCATCCCCACGCCAAAAGAACCAAGTTCCATTTCACCACTATACCCACAACCAAACGCAACTTCCCAGAAACAACCCCAAACGCAACTATCCCATACACCTCTTGGAAACAACAACATCAACCCATATACGTGGAACTGCCCTCTGACCCTGACCTCCTGAATCAGAGTCCTATCAAAAAGACATCCTAATAAAAAACACTGCCTGAGAGATTAGACAACTTGACCAACAGGTACAACATGTGAAGAAAACAATAAGTTGTGAGGATTGAGCTTATGAGGATCTGTGCATGCACCCCTGATGTAGAACTGCCCGAGATACAGCTTCCGAAATTTGAGCATGTTCAATGGCATGGGGATCCCAAAGGCCCACCTAAATGTATTTGAGACAAACTTGTAGGGGTAGAAGAGATGCGAGGATACTCCATGAAGTTTTGTTTATGAGGAGTCTTATTGGGGAGGCCCGTCATGGACATGAGAAAGACTCGCGGAAAGTGGATAAAATGGGTTGATCTGGCAAACTGATTTCAGAATATGTTTTGGTTTTAATATTGAAAATGCACCTGTTGGTTTTACATTTCAAAATTGAAGACAAACTCACGTGAATCCTTCAGAGGAATATGCCATAATATGGAGGGTCTGAAGCAGCGAGGGGCGAACCCTCTAGGAGGAATCCAAATGAAAGACTATTTCCCATCCGTGCCCAGGACCACAATCTATGACCAATGCATGCCTGGTGGCTGAAAAGATGTCGCTGAAATCATCAAACTAGGGCGAAAGAATGAAGAAGGCATAAAGACATGGGACTATCATCAACTTGGAAGGCTTTACAGCAACCAACAAGGCTCTGCAATCTTGGTGGGATGACAGAAAGTCAAAGAAAACTGTTTCTGAATGATGGCTCATGGAACTAAGCACCCCTTGAGGCATCAAGACATAACCCGCCACCACCATCCCCATACCCCACACCTCATATCCTCAACATCCTTCGCTCCACCCCTATTCTCCATCTCCCCAACCCATGCCAATATATACCAACAACGCTCCTCCTCAATAGTTTCAGCCTCACAACTTCCACACTCAACCACCCCATCGAACCACCAAATTACGGAAACAACCTTCCTATGAAAGGAAGACCTACAAAAACTAACCCCTTTGGCTGACCCATAACACAACTTTATGAAAAAGACTGAAACAGGCTGGGTATGTCTCCCCAATTCCTGCATTACCTGTGAATGTTCCCACGCAAAATGGTACGAACCCAACTACGGTCCTGTGCCTACCATTCTGGAATGAAGGGTCCAACAGCCACCGAAGTTTGCATAGCCCTTAAGGATAAGGTTTCAATGTTGATTGTAAAAAAACCATCCAACTCAGGATCCTACAAACACCGAATGTTGGCGAAAATCCTTCCTAACCTCCAGTCACGTGGAAAGCTAGTGATGTCTGGAATTGGGAAAATCCTCTCAGGGCCTTGAACAGAAAGAAGTCATGTCTACCACTGCCCAAGCACCACTAATAGTGCAAGGACCGCCCATTTTGAAGTAGAAACTTGTGGCAACCCCAGACCACCGTCACTGTATATAGGGCAGCCTCCCACAATGTGTACACGATGATGTACCGGGATTAACAAAAGAGAAATGAGTGTGGAAGAGACAAGATGTGCAACAGTGGTCACATATCTGGAAGAATCTTACATTCTGAAAATTTGGTTCTGCACAAGGACGCGTAGCAAATCCAAAGCACCCCCTGTCGTAGAGCTTTTTGAAGATCCAAGTATGGAAAAGGGTTCAAGCTTTAAAGAATACTCTGTCATTGAGAAGCTGAGTAACACCTCATCCCAAATATCAAATTCTGACGGAGTACTGTCAATCTTCCAAAATCATCGAAATGCCCCTTATGAAGATCTTTGGTGATGAAGATTATGTCCCATCTACATCACTCATGGAGAGTTTCCCAAATGGTGGGGCAGGTCTTTGAGGCTACAAAATATCTTTTCACAAAAGATGAGCTGCCACTCGCAAGGACCCCAACGACTCATAATAAAGCCTGTAATTCGGTTGTCAGTATCAGGATAAAAGGTGCATAAAACAAAGTCTTAGTTGATGCGGTTCAGGTTTAAAACATTTGCCCCTCTGAGCACACTGCGAGGCTGGGTGTGGATTTAGGCAAAACGTCAAGACATGGCAAGATGAATGTGAGGGAAATTTGATAGCTTCAGAGAAGGCACTATTGGGGAGATAACCTGGACATGCTCATTGGTCCTGTCACTTTCCCCATATTCTTTCCAAATTTTGGACGATCTCTGCAGCGCACAACTTATTGTGGGTCGTCCATGAGTTCATATGGCTGGAGCGGTTCCATCTACTCATCACCAAGGCCTGAAGTTTGAATGGGATACGAAGAGGTGTTGTAGTCAATGGAGAAAAGGGCATCCTGTTACATGATGAAGGAAGAGAGAATATGGTGGTGAAATTGTACCATACCGTGGATCTTGTTGGTAATATCTGAGTTGCACCTTGGTTCACCAAAAAATCATAGATTATGCTGGCCTGGGTCGGTTTCAAATCTTGGGAAGGTTTGGGGTGGCTGAATTCAAGGGAGAGTCAAACCTATACAGCCGGTTTTCGACATTCACAATTTTGGCTTGGATAACAGTACACTACCGAAGAATGCTCGATTAGCAACACCTAGAGATGGTACTACAACTATCCATGAAGGAAACCCATACCGACTTGCATCAAGCATTTCGTCAGCAGGTTTCATGGGAGGCAGTATTGATGAGATCTCAGCGACTCTTGAGGGGTTTATCGCTACCCAAAGAGAGGGGAAAGTGACAACGTCGTGCTCAATGAGGGAGGAGAAAGGGGCCCCCTAGTGGAAGCAAGCAAGCACAAGATCAGCGTCAGCCGCAACATGGACCTCGACTCCATCCAGACCTCATTCGAGCACTCTGGGTAGCCTTGGAAGATTTTTTTTATTAAGTTTTAATTCAATAAAAAAGAGTTTTAAAAAAGTTTTTAAATTCATCCCCTGTATGGCTTTCGGAATGAGGACTATGATGCATTTCACATTTCTTCATCAATAAAGTTCTTTTCCCATTTTTGTCTTATATTTAATTTTGCGCTTATTTTTTCTCACAGCAAAATTCACTATAAAAATGTCGAATTCTGCGACTATGGCATTTACAATGAGACTGCTCGAATTAAATTAATGACTTAGAAGAAGCAAAGACAGTGGGGTTGCCGAGGCAGTAATCAAAGGGTGAGGAATTAGAGGAAAAACCCAATCCCAACTGGTAGAGACAGAAGTGGTGATTGGAAAGCAGAAGAGGTGATACAAGAAACCGAGAGTAGGATCCATATGACAAAAGAAGACAAGAAAGAGTAGACCGAGTTTCTCATAGAGAAGAAGGCTATTTGCGTAGGTCCTACGCAGGACATGCACAGGGCTAAAGTACTTCAATCGTAGCACATGCGACTGGCCACTGATCCAGCATGTCCTCCGGTAAAACAGAGATGAGAAAAGAGAAGCCCTAGATGAGTCTGAAAATCAAAGAAAGAAGTATCAAAGGAAATTATTAGAGGTGGGATCCTCCAAGTGACAGAATACCCAACTTGGCTTGCAAATGTCATGTCCAGTGCCCAAGAAAGACGGGCAAGGTCAGAGTGGTGTGGATTACCGGGATCTAATAAAGCTAGCCCTAAAGAGAATTTCCCCCCTTACAAACATACAAATACTGATTGAAATTATGCAAGCACGAAAACTCAGCCGATTTGTGGACTGCTTTGTTACCGGCTATCATCAATAATTGAGATGCCACAAAGGACATGGCTAAGAAGAGAAACACTGCCTTCAATCACGCAGTGGGGGCGCTATACTACAAGGGTGATGACTTTTGGATTTTAAAGAACGTTGGGGCTACGTACATAGGGAAATATGACTACTTTGTTTCATGACATGATACATAAGGAAATTGTAGTTTATGTGGATGATGTCATCTATCAATCAAGGAAAGTTGTTCAAATCATCTGGAGGATTTACGACAAATGCTTTTTGCCAGGCTACGAAAGTCACAATCTGAAAATGAATCGGCAAAATACCAAAATGTTGTCTTTGGGTGGCCTAATGAAAGCTTTAGGTTTCATTGGCAGTCGTCGAAGGGTATAGATTGGACCATCGAAGATCAAAGCCATTCGTATCTTCCCCCGGCAAGAGAAGAAGGAGGTAATGAGTTTCTTAGGGCGACCTTAACTACATAGTGTTCATAGACCAGTTCTACTGTCATCTGTGAACCAATCTTCAAGGCTGTTTAAAAAAAGGACATGTGATGCGGTGATTGAATGGTTGAAAGGGGACCAAGTGCAGTCCAACAGGATTTGACAAGATCAAAGACTACTATCCAAATCGCCTGTGTTGTTCCACCAGAGTCAGGTACTAGACCATTACTTGGTATTATTTCAGTATGTGGGATAATGCTTTCAGTTGCATCTTGGGAGCCAGTAACACGATTGATGTGAAACAGGGAGGAAGGACGGAAAATATATTATATGAGCAAGAAGTTCACATCGTGCGAAGCCCGATTGACTCTCTATTAGAGCGGACCTTGTTGGCTTAACATGGGTTGCCAAAAGTTACGACATTACCATCTCTAGCATTACTTACTTATCTGCTTACAAGGACTGGATCCTTTGAAGATATCTTTCCAAAGCCCATGCCCACAGGTAAACTGGCAAAATGGAAGATATGATTGAGCGAGTTTGACATATTGTTGTCACGCAAAAGCAGTGAAAGCACAGACATTCAGCAGGACCACAGGCAGAGAATCCCGGAGGATGATGATTACAGGCCGTTGAAGGGACCTAGCTTCCCAGATGAAATTGAAAGAGGTGGCACCTTTGTGGGATGAGGAGGACAATTTCTAAAGATATGATGGATGGGATTTGTTCTTTGATGGAGCTAAAGAATATGAATGGATGTCCTAGGCATCGGGGCTGTTTTGATTTGACACCCACGGGCAGCCATTATCCAGTATTCAGCAAAAAACTCATGAATTCCTTTTGCTCAAATAGTATGGCACAAAACACGAAGCACTGCATACTAGGTGTCTCCGATGAGGGCGATTGACTTGGAGGTCCAGAAATGCTTAATAATAGGGATTGTCAAACAGAATTGATCCATCATGTTCGAAGGTGGGTGTTGGGGCAACAAATAAAAATCAAAAGTTGCTTACCATATTGGAATGCGGCGTGCATAGACGAGTAAAAGGTTTTGTGTCAAAACAGAGGAATTTAGGACATGTACCAAGGGGTCCATAATTTGAATTCGCAGACGCCTTAGCCACTCTGTCTTTCTATGATTCGGACACCTGATCACAATTACATCGTTTTTCATATTTAATCACATACATAAAACCGCTTATGTTCCATGTTGAGGAAAGAGCCTGATGGAAAAGCCCTTGTACGATGACATAGTAGAGGTATTTGAAGAGTGGTGAATAGACAGAAGATTGCAAGACAAGTGTTACAGAAGCGTACAATGCAGAAGGTTAGCAATACTAATTTCTTTAAGTGGTAAATCCTTATAGGTAGAGAACTCCCGAATTTGGGGGATGCCTAGAGATGCGTCGAAGCAAGAGGAGGCTTGAAGGTGGTTCCACAGAGTAGTACATGCAGGCACTTATGGCGACCTCACATATTGAACGGTTATTACATTAGCAAAGAAGAAAGAAGATTCTGAGGCTCGGATATTATTGGCTAATAGGAGAAGATGCATTCGCGACTCCAGAAATGTCGTCAATGTCAGACTCACGCAGATATTATTCGAAGTAACCTCCCAACGAGCTCATGTTAATAGTTCACCTTGGCCGTTCGCAGAATGGGGGTCATGGATGTCATTGGGTCCAAATCGAAGCCTAATACAGACCCATGCCACCGGGCACAGATTCATTCTTGTCGCAAATTTGATATTTACCCCAAGTGGGTATGCAGGCCACCTCCATAAACTCAGTGACAAAGAAAGTCCTTTAGTTGTGGATGACTTTGTCAAAAATAAACCTTTTTTGTAGGTTGGAATTGCTGAGTCAATCAGTCACCGAAAAGGCACAAACTAAACAGCGACTAACGAGATTCAATGTGTGAGAAGTTCAAGATCAGTCATCAACACTCTACAGCATACAAGACACAGATGAATTGAACGGGTTGGTGAACAGGCAAACAAACAAAAAACATTCAAAAGGATTATGTCTATGCAAGATGCATCGATAATCACAAACACTGGCAGGAAAACAGCTCACCTTTCGGCATTGATGTGTTGGTATCGTCCCAATCAAAATTCCACAGGGGCCACACCTTTACTTTCTGTAGTAGACGACAATGAAGTTACTTGAGATACCCGGTTCGAAGTAAGAGATAGCTTCCCTAAGGACATCCAGAATAGAAGCAATTTGTTGAGTGCATGATGCTGACTGGATACAATGGCTCGGGAGCAGAGGAATTTGGATTATAGATGGAAATATATATAACAACCGACCGTATTTGTCATGGTCACTCTATCAGAACAGGAATAGGCCCGAGCTGTCAACAAGAAAAGGTTAAACCAGACCATTAATCTCACAGCAGGGCAACTGGTTTTGAAGCAGGATTTTCCAAAACAAGAGCGAAAAGGAAAAAAGGGTAAAATTTCACAAAACTGGACAAGGTCCGTACATAGTCTCTCGTGAGTACTGCAGGACGTGAGCACTTCCATATTTGTACCAGTAAATGGCGATGGAGAAGTTTGGAGACAACTTTCAATTCAATTGCTGTGAATAAAATATACTTTAAATCTAGAGATTGATCACGATCTTTTGGAATTTGGAATTTACGTTCAGACCTGATTCCCGTTGTTACAGAGGGGGATACGTAGCATCTTATGGGGTTCGGTCTTATTATAAATAAACTTTCCTTTTTCCCCTGTTAATTGATAATTTGCGGGCAGACTTTTGAATCCAATAGATTCTCCTGGCACATCTCAATACATTCTTTCAGTTTTTGTTTTTTTTAAATGATATTTCATAAACTATTTCAAAGTTTTTCCGCCCTTTGGTTAGAAAAAAAAACACACATGACTGCCTAATCGAAGATGTTGGATGGCAAGCCAAAGGAGTACGGTGCCGCCAATTCATGGATTACAGATCAACTCCCCCCTTTTAAACTAACTATTTTTCTGTTTGAATGCATAGAAAAACACAGGGTACATATATAAAGGCAACTTCAACAATC
This sequence comes from Solanum habrochaites, assembly GCA_027704765.1. Taxonomy (NCBI): domain Eukaryota; kingdom Viridiplantae; phylum Streptophyta; class Magnoliopsida; order Solanales; family Solanaceae; genus Solanum; species Solanum habrochaites. Next base: position 12,899,299 of record JAKWJA010002499.1, read on the forward strand.
AACATTACCATACTTGAGCCCGAAAATGACACTTCGATCCTTTCCGAATAAGGCGGAAGCCCAAGCTACATGGATGCCCTCAAGAAAACTACTGTGCTGTACAAAATTACATTATGCCCAGATGTGGAACTATTTGCACCTACGGCCTGATATCTGTCACTATGCTCAAAGAAACTAAGACATGATATTATGCCCGAGAATGCTGAGAAACGCTACTCATTTAATGTGCTTGATTATTGCATGTGCTCTGAATGAAATTGCTATTATTGCATGTGCTCGATAGTTCATGTGCCCGAAGAAAATTACATCATCGCATATGCCAACACGATGACTCGACATGCTCGAAGAAATTGCATATGCATGCCGCTCGATATTTAATAGTGCCCGAAGAAGATGACATAATTGCATGTGCCCCAATACTTGGAGTGTTGTCCCGAAGAAATGGCATGTCATTACATTTGATGCTCGACTATTCATGTGCCACGATTATTTACAATTGTGCCCGCAAGTAGGTGCATAATTGCATTTTTGTTGCTCGATATGCATGGCCCGAAGAAATGCATCCATGAATGTGCTGATATTGGGGGGGGGGGGGGGGGCATTGTGCTCGGAAGAATAATACATCATCGTCATTGGCTCCGATGATTGCATGTGCCGCAAGATTTGCCATAAAGCCGTAGATTGCTCATCGTGCTCGAATGTTTTATTCATTGTGCCACGATATTTTAAATCATAATCAAGTCATAAGTATCCAAGGCTTGATGCCAGAAAATAACCCAGATAACGCCTCGTTACTCATTATTATATCCCAAAGGGCGTCATCTCAAAGGCGTAAGTTGAGGCTCTTGGACTTCATTGTCCAAATGGATCTGATGCGTACCTTATTTTTATGCATATCATGTTCCTAAGGCTTCATAGTTCTAAAGGCATTCCTCCTCATGGCCTTTTTGCGGACTATGTCATCTTGACATGGCCTCCCTCCTAAGGGTTATTTATGGTCTAATCGTGATGCCGAAGGGGTTCATAGTCTAAAGGAGCCAGTTTTCTGGCCTAATAAGACAACCATTTTCATGACCTTGAGGAGTGATACATTGCATATTCATGGACCTATACATCATAGTCTAAGACGTTCATTTTTTCACGATCTTAAGGCAAAACATTATGGTCAACATGGACTGCAATCATGTTTACATTTAAATTTATTTTGATTGTGTCTGATTCTAATTACTTATATTTAGGCATAATTACAAGTTACAGATGTGCAGATTACAGACAAAGTCGCCTTTTTGAACGGTGGTTCACTTGTTACAACAAAGGCTACGAAAATTCTTGACGACCGCACTATCGTTTCGCTACTACTAATCATTCAGGCTACCAGAAGGATATCTTCGGATTTCAACTCGCCACTGTGGACCATACTGTCTCTTCATCGGGTTCGTCCGCCTACAATGCGACATATAGCTCGCCTTACTTACAAGCAACATCTAGGCTCTCTGCCCTTACAATGCGACATCGGGGTTTCGTCCACCTACAATGAGAATCTAGGCTCTGTTCCACCTTACCCATAGGAAATTAGGCTCGTGCTGCATTAAAAACGAACATTTAGGTTTGTCCATCTATGGGACATTTAGGGCTATCCCTTAAAAGGGACATATAGGCGTGTTGCATGATAAGACACTTTATCGTACGCATTATTTATAAGATATTTAGGCCGCCGCCAAAAACACAGCCAGTTAGGCTCGTCCTCCTTAAAATGACGTTTAGATTTAGACTCTCTTAACAACTAGATATTTTGTCATATGAGTATACCTTTATAGTATAAACCTATTGAGGTGTGACGTTATTATTCAGAGATAGCGTTTCAATCCTTCAAGAAGTTAAAGACTATCAAGGTTTGCACTAGTCCCAAACAGGATACGTTTTTTATTTCACCGCTGTCTATTAGAAACTCATTATTTTGATTTATTATTGGTTGCACTACTTTGGTCTGTTTATAACCGCGTAATATTTTATCTCTAGAATTGCCAGATATGATCGAACGCCCTTGATACAATTATCATGCTATACCTCTATCACAAAATGAGCTATCAAGTGTCTTTGCTTATCTTTCATTACTAGAACCGTGTTCCAAAGGCGATTACATATTCTATCATGCTCGTCTCGCTTCTCTGTGGTCATGCTCATTTAGGTGGCCACTATCTATTCTTCTTTTCGCGTCTACCTGTGTTTCGTATCCATTCAATGACCACCGATATCGTGCCGTCGAATACTTAGCGCTGTACTTTCAACTTTTTGGAAAGAGTTCATTTGTGTTGAATCTGAACTACACATGACCTAGATTCTCGTATGTATGTCCAGAGCTAGTAGGCGACTTAAACCATAAGTCTCGACGTACCCTTTTCAACTCTATATCGTTTCAATGTATCTCCCATGATATCTGTCGTTCGTTGATTCGGACATGAGATATGTCGGCTTACTACAGTTCAACGTGGTTGCCTGACAATTCTTCTTCATTCTCATATCAACCAAGGGATATGCTGTTGAACAACCCAAGTTTGACCGACCTTGGACCATTGTAGGATTACTACGATTATTTTAAAAACGTAATTTTATTTTAGAAATTTTTTAGCGATTTGGATGTGAAAATTATTAGTTTACTTTTATAATATGTTATCGTAAATATTATTAACTATTTTAAAATTATTAATGAATTTCAAATGTTAAAATTTTATGATGATTGTTTTTCAATTAGTAAAACTATTTTAAATATGAGTATGTTAATTAAATTTAATTCCTACAACTTTCCTTAAATTTTAAATGTGTTGTAGCCTACTTCTATCATAAGTTTCCCTTCAATTCTAGTACTCAAATTAAATTTTTATTACAATCATAGACTCTCTGTCATTTCAATTCTAGCCATTTTAATTGCAATTGTAGCCATTCATTATGCAATCCAATATGATGTCAATACATCTCACTGTTAATCGCATCCATTCTATTTTATTAATTGAAGCCTAGCCCCTTATTCAAATTTAGATCAAAGGTTGTGATTAATCTTTTATTTTCTCAACAACAAAAGACCCCAAAACCTAAAATTCTAACCCATTATTCTCCCCCCCCCCTCCTCGGCAGCCGCAACTCTCTCTATCTCTCTTCACTCTCTCTCCAGACGGAACTCCTCCTTATTTTATTTTCTGGCCGGCGGGTTATCAGCAGAGGTGGCAATTGCCCCTCTGTCGCCACCCCTCTCCATCCCCGCCTCCCCCATCCTTATCCTCTCCCCGCCTCCATTTTTCTTCTCTCCTCCTTCTTCCCTCTTTCATTCTCTCCTCTTCTCCTCTCCGACGAGACAGACGATCAGGGAAGCTCGGTGAAGTAAGCCGCTGGCCCCACCTTAGTCCTTTATCCTTCTCTCCCGTCGTCCCCCTTCTCCCACTTTCTCTCCTCTTCTCCTCTCTCCCCTCCCGTCTCTTATCGCCCCTTCCTCTTCTCCTTTCTCTTCTATTTTTCGCAAGTACCAGCAGCCAGGCAAGGACGACCGCAGCAGCGACCAGCGCCTCCCATCAGCAACCAAGCAGTCGCCGGCCGATAGCAGCAACGCGCAACCGGCAACGCAGGCATCAATTTCAACCAACAGCAGAAGCGATGGAGGCTGCTCTGACCGGTTTTCTCCGTTCAGCCATCGGCGAAACAACAAGAAACAGCTTCAACAGCAACCCCGACGAAGCAAATGAAGAAACAAGATTTCCAGGCAAGATAAAGTACTTCACAGATCTTTTCAGATCGTCCCGGTTTGTTTTCTCGGTCAAATTACCATTTTAATTTCTTAGTGAGTTAGTGATAGTGTCAAGGATGGTATGTTTAGCATATTTACAAATAGCATCACAGGTAATCTGATCTAATGTTTTCAACAAGAATTTAATGCCAAGCTACTTTACTGATATGACTTTGGATCTTGTAATGGTGTTAGCATGTCTTGAGTAATTTACTGTAAGCTTTCAATGTTGGCTTTAAATATGTCATTCATAGTAGTTTGACTTAAAATATTAGTTTTCTAAGAGATCAAAATTGAAGTTTTTATTTTTCGCTGATTTCGAGATCATTCAAGTGAACTTGATATAAGGTTAACCTGATTATGTATGACTCTTTATTTAATCCAACTCATGGTGGTAACTTGTGTTTAGACTAGACTCTGATTGAAAATAAGTACACCTATTGTGCTAATTGATGAATGAATCAAACTTATTTTGTGATCGTAACGGAAACTTTCATGAGAAGGAATAAACTTGGCTGAAATACTTCTTTTTTTTATATAATTTTGGTTGGATTTTAAATATTGATTGAATATGGATTATTTTCTTTATATATATAATTTGTGTTCCTTTATCCTCCAATTATTGCTAGACTGAATTGCTTACCTTGGTTTAAAATTGACTGTATTTCTATTTGCCTTTCATTTAAAAAAATAAGTAACTTGATTTGGTTCTGCGCTTATTTCAATGAAAGAATATATGACCTCATCCTTGTGAGTCTATATTGTTAACAAAATAATATTTTAAATATGATTATTGTCTCAATTCTTATGTAAGGAAGATATTTCTTAACGTTAGTTCTTATTTGTTTATATGTGGGATATGAAATATTTTGTATGATTTGGGTCCTCTTTTACAAAAGGAAAATAAATATTATGTAATGATTCCTTTAAAATATTTCTTGTCCTTATTTTTTCCCCTCTTTGGAGTATATAAATAAGCCCCCCCTTACCTTCATAGAATCAACTCATTACACTATTCACTCCAATCACAAGTTATTCTTCCTCACTCTCCTTCTCTCATTGTCTCTCCTTGATACTCTAACAATACAATGAAGGATGTTAAGAGTCCGGTCGTGGTTAAATATTCATAGTGTTCCTCTGCGACTATTTGCTACTTGTTTCGAGTAGTAAATAGTTGAAATCAATTTGTTTTGCTTAACTGGGTTAGTTTGAACATTCACACTATCTTTATATTCACACATTGTGTTAAGCTATTGTTGTTTTTTTTTCTGAGGATGTAGGTCAAATATCACTTAAACAAGTGCTATTGTCTCACCTGCATGAATAAACTGTGATTACTTGTGTAGTTATTTGATGGATTTGACAGGTTTCAAACTTGAAGTTTAAGTTGAAGATAACCATGAAGAAAGATTTATTGCTGATTTGAATCTCTATTTTTTTTTTTCTTATTTTATCTCGAACTTTGTGAACACTTTTTGTTTGTAACATCTGTAACTCTAAGTCATAATATAAATTTATTTGGGGGATCGTTGTGATAGGGGACGGGGGATGGGGATTTAATGCCTAACTTGTTCATTGTAATAAAAAAAAATTAAAAATAAAAAAATGTTAGAAATCATGCCTTATAGGTGTTAATCTTTAACCCCTTAGAATTTATGTGTGTATGGTGTTATAATCTAATCAACTTTTTAATTTGCTTGACGCTTTTACTATATAAGTCTAAAAAATAATAACTAGATTCCGATTAATTTTTGAATGTTATAAAATCAAAATCCATTTTATAATTTTAGTAGGCTGATAGGTGTTTTAAAGGTTATAACTTTTATCATTGTCTTGTCCATTTAGAAACACTATGCGCATAAGGATTGTTAATCTTTTTCATCATCGATTAGATTTACAAAATCATGTATATATGTGTTTACTCTTTTTTTTGAAAAAACCTAGAAATAATGTACTTATAGGCTTTGTAAATAATTTTAGCATGTCCATAATTGAAAAAAAAGATTGTTGAATATTTGTGCCCCCGTCCCACCATCTTAAATGAGTTAATATTATTTAATTAGTAATCTATTTGTCTTTTTGAAGATTGCCGGGCATTCTAAGATGCAATATTTTTTTAAATCAATGATACTAAATTGAGATCCATTCATGTGCATTTAACAAATTAATTGGGCTTTTGAATATTTCATAAAAAAATCTTTGCATTTAATAAATTTACTATAAGTAACTGTTCTATTTTGTTATTCTTTTTATACAAAGTTTTGGCATATTTTTTTAAAAAAAAAACAAAAAAAGGTCATTTATCCGACTCATCCTTAAACTTTTGGATGAAGGAGACATGTTGATGATTTTTGTGAAATAAATTATAGCACTAATCTCATAACCTATCGTTAGTGGGAAAGTCAAGGAACTTGAGGTCTAGTTCCAAATTTTTAAAATTTAAACCGACGCTGTCCTCAGAAAGTACAACTACCCATGAATTTCAGAAGTGGAATTATACGCGCGCACGTTTATGTGGTGCATCTTTATGGTGCCTACATGTGTCCCACTCCTCCTCTTAGATACGTTCCCCATATCTGCCTAAACCTCACCTTCTTCCTATGCACGTGCAAAATACCCTATTAACTACACCTCTAGAGGGGCTCCCACGCCACTCCACCAGGCTCCGGTACATCTCCCCGCCAACCCCACCTAATGACGGTCTCTACAACCCCTACTCGGACTACCTCGTCCAAGACAAGAACAATTACAAGTGATAACATCAAACAAATATTTTTAAATCATTTTTCACAAAACATAACTATTGACTTACGGACCGAACCTCAAATCAAAAAATGTTTCAATGATGGAGGAGCGCGATCACACTATATATAGGCATTAAATTCCTATAAGAAACAAACAAGTTTTTTTTAATATAAAAATTCATATTCAAAACTGCTCAATTTTCCAAAATTTTACTTGTTCGCAACATATTAATTGCTTAAATATTGTGCAATAATCCTTGGCTTATTAACATAGCTTCATATGCTTAAACTTGATTGTTTATTTATTTACTATCACACGGCCTAGCATGCTCGAAATTTTAAGTGAAAAAAATAATAAACTAGTATAATGTGTTCATCACTTAGCAAAATTAAATGGAAAGTAGATAATGATTAGTGACCTGATTGCTTAATTGTATACCCCCAATAAATTGCATGGAGATACGGGTCGGGACCCAACACTTGCTGGACCTCGAGGGATGCCTCACCAACCCGATCGATGGGTAATTTGAAAACCTTAACCTAATCCTCTGCTCGTTCACCTTAGTTAGCCCTGAGTTAGGTTAGATAGGTGCCCTAACGCGCCTGTAAATTCGTTAGTCGGTGGCGACCTCCAAAAAACTCGAATTCCCAAAAGAGTTGTTTAGGTCGTGCACAAAAACCCATTTTCGCGAATAAATTTGTGGGCGAGATTCATCTTTCGGATAGTCTTGGATGTTTGTTTCTATTTTTAATGATGGGATGGCTACAGATCCTGGAGAAGAGGTGTGTAGTGTGCTCTGTTTTGTGAAGAATAAATCAGGTTTCATCAATAAAAATTGTACAAATCCAGTTGAGAATTCTTCATAGCTTCGACAATGGCAAAAATGTGATGATATGGTGACATCGTGGATACTGAATTCTTTGAGTAAGGAAATCTTTGATAGTGTAGAGTATGTTAATAATTCTATTGAACTTTGGAAGGAATTGGAAGATCGTTATGATCAAACCAATGGTGCAAAGTTGTACCAGATATAAAACGAAATTGACGATTTAACACAAGGTGTGCTAGACATCACTGTTTACTATACAAGAATGAAGAAATTATGGGAGGAATTGAGTACTTTAGTAGCCCAAAAGATTGTGCACAATGTGGGCTCAAGATAAATGCTGACTAAAGTCCAGCAAGATTAGACGGCACCCGATACAGTTTCTGAGGAGCCGCCAAACGAAGTATACACTGTAATTAGAGGTAATATACTAATGATGAATCCACTTCTTTCTATAAAACAAGATTTCACTATACTGATTCATAGAGAAAAGCATAGGGGATCTCGGCTACTAGTCGTATGCATCTGGACTCAACCTCTTTGAATGTGAATTTTGTTAACACTGGTAGGGATCCACAGTAGGCCCTATAGAATAAATGGAAATTTCGGTAGCAACAACAACTATGGAGGAAATAGTTCATACTCAGGAAATGGCAACAATATAAATGTTATAATTTGTGAGTATTGCAAGAAATAAGGTTGCACCAAAGAAAAATATTACAAACTGCATGGATATCCAGGGAACAACATTCTCAAATACACACCAAACAATGGTCAATCCAGGTAGACTAATCATCAAAACTTTAAGGGCAAAAGAATTTTTGCTAATGTACATGGAACACCAGCTGATACTCATGCGGAAGAATGCTCACAGGGTAACAACAATCCAACTTTGTCATCACATAAGAACAATATGGTCAAATTATGAATCTCCTATAGCAGTTTCAGCTCAATGGTCCAGGAGAGGATTCCAAGGTCAATGCTGATTCTAGTAGCTTTGCAGGTACAATACTGTGCACTTCTTCTATTGATTTTGGTATGAATTATGGATCATTCACTCATGAGCATCAAACCATTACTTTCATGAATTCCTACTAAGATTCCAACATTACTTACCCATACTTGTCTCACTATCTAATGGGTATAGAGTCAAGGTGACAGAATGTGGTGATGTGCCTATTTCATCTAAACTTATTTTAAACAAAGTGTTACATATTCCTTATTTCAAGAATAATCTCATTTCAGTTCATTCTTTTTCTTGTTCACTGAAATGCATAGTATTGTTCACTAATGCAACCTGTATATTACAAGCCCCGTCAGTGAAGAGGCCTCCGGTAATTGGTAATAGCAAGGATGGAATTTACTATATGAATGGAAAATGCTTTAAAGAGAAGAAGACTGATTGTTAAATATTTGTCATAATGTAGTTTTTTGATCTCATAACAAGGAATCTCTCTTTCCAATTCATTTGTAATGAACCATGTAGCTATAGCAAGTCTAGTTATTTTAATACCCAATGATATCATTTTTTTCCTTATTGATCAAGTTCCTGACGCTCATGTATGTTTCTCTTCTAATAATACAAATGTGTTGTGTGATGTTGCATCTACTAAATAGCCTATACATGATGTGGACTTACTGTGGCATAATAGACTTGGCCATGTACCCTTTGTAAAGATGAAGAATATATCCACTATCCCAACCAAGTTTTCCCCTAAATAACCTTTTCTGTGTACCATCTGTTCTATGGCAAGACAAGCCAGATTACCTTTTATCCAAAGCACCACTCACTCTTAGGCAGTTTTGATCTTTTACATATTGATCTATGGGGGCCATACCATGTGCCCACATATGACGATTGCAAGTATTTTATCACTCTTGTGGATGACTATAGTAGGGCCATATGGACACACTTACTAAGCATCAAAAGTAATGCATTTCCAATCCTACAAAATTTTACAAACATGGTGGAAAATCAGTTCAAAACTGCCATCAAATGCATTAAAATTGATAAATTCAGCAATACTAAAACAACCAAATTCCTTCAAAGCAAAGGCATCACACATCAGAAAATTTTCCTATACACACCACAACAAAACAATATAGTTGAAATAAAACATAAATATTTACTTGAACAGCAAGAGATCTTCTTTTCCAATCCAAATTGCATCTAAAATACTGGGGTGAATGCATTCTTACAGCCACACATCTTATAAATAGACTCACTTCCACTTATCTCAGGAATAAATGCCCTTTTGAAATATTATACAAATAAAAAACAAAATACAATCAACTTAGATCTTTTGGATGCCTTTGTTACCCCGCAGTACCAAAAGTCCATAGGGACAAATTAGAACCTAGAACCACACCTCATATCTTCATAGAATATCCATCTGGGACAAAGTCATACAAGGTAATGAGTCTTGCTACAAAGAGAATACACATTTCTAGAGATGTAGTTTTTCATGAAGATGTTTTTCCATTTGTTATGTCCTCAAAAAATTGTTCTTTTCCTTCTGTTCTTAAGTCCATACGATCAACTAATTCTTTTGATTACTGAACCATATTATTCATTGTTAAACAAATAGTTAGATGTAAATGATACACACACTAATATGTCACCTACTCCTCAATCTATTTCACCTACTCCTCAATCCCCACAGACACATTCACCATATTTATCGTCATACCAAACTGAATTACCTGTTTCTGCCCAAGACTCGTTAGTAGTGTTTTTGTACTACCAAAGCAAGATTTCATATGAATCAGACACCTCCCTCACCATTTAAAGGACTGTATTTTGTCTATGCCTACACTCAAACCTGCTACTTCCATTAATCACCACTCTAACATATCACTGCATGCATTATTCAATAAACACCATTATATTTAACCTAATTTCATTGCTTCTAATAGTCAAGTATTGGTTGAAAGTATATGTCATGACAGTGAACCATCCTTATACTATGAAGAAGCATTAAGTCTTTCTTGGCAAAAGTCCATGGCCCAAGAGTTTGATGCCTTGTATACAAATGGAACTTGGGATATAGTGTAGTAACCTAATGGTAAACAAGCTATTGGGTGTTGGTGGGTTTACAAAGTAAAACACAAGGCTGATGGTAGCATAGAAAGGTTCAAAGCAAGGTTAGTAGAAAAAGGTTATACTCAACAGGTTGGAAATTACACTGAGACTTATTCACCTGTTGTCAAGATGACAACTGGGAGAACCTTGGTGGCATGTGCTGTTAAAAAGGGTTGGAATTGTTTCAACTTGATGTCAATAATGCCTTTATACATGGTGAACTCCATCAAGAAGTGTTATGAAATTACCTCAAGGACTTGATGTGACTGAACCAGGATTTGTATGTAGGCTTAACAAGTCTCTATATGGTCTTAAATAGGCTAGTAGACAATGGTATGCTAAGTTGACTGAAGCATTATCACTGAAAGCATATACACATTCACACCATGATCACTCACTGTTTTACAAAAAGTCTAGTTCTTTGGTGGTTTTTGTTGCAGTTTATGTTGATGACATTGTACTAACAGGCACAGACACAAAGGAGATTATATAACTAAAGGCCTACCTGGACAAATCTTTAAATAATACCTTGGGAAACTGCATTACTTCTTAGTCCTGGAAATCCTTGATACTACTGGAGGAGTACTTATTTCACAAAGGAAATTTGTGTTGAAATTGTTGAAAGAATATGATTGTTTTAATTACACCCCTTTGTCATATCTTCTTAATCCCATTGCTAAACTCATAGCCAAAGAAGGAGTCCCAGTTATAACAGGAATCTTGTTGGTAAGTTAAACTTCCTCACCAACACTAGATTGGACATTGCTTTCAATGTCCAACAACTAAGTCATTTTATGCAGAATCTCATGGCTCCTCCCTTACAAGTTGTTTTTCATATACTTAGGTACTTTATATAGGATCCTACTTTGGGAATCTATCTATCAAGTAATCCTGATTGCACCATAAAAGCATATTGTAATTCTGACTAGGCTACATGTCCAGATTCCAGGAAATCAGTGAGTGGGTACTTAGTTCTTCTTGGAGACAGCCCTATATGGAATTCTAAAAAACAAGAAACAATATTTTATCTTCTGCAGAGACAGAATACAGGTCACTAAGAAAAGTAGTAGGGGAATTGGTTTGGTTGCATAGGTTGATCACTGAGTTAACTATACCTGATTCCTCTCTAATTACTGTATATTGTGATAGTCAGGCTGCAATTCGTATAGCTCGTAATCTTGTCATTCATGAGAGAACCAAGAATATTGAGGTTGATTTTCACTTTGTACGCAATAAGCTTCAGGATGGGCTCATTTCCTTTCACCATGTGGCCACCACTGAACAATTAGCAGACATTCTCACTAAGGCCCTCACAAGTGTTAAACATGCTGCAATACTGAGCAAGTTGGCTGTGAAAACCTCACCACCAACTTGAGGAGGGATATTAATAACTAATTATCTTGTATGTATAGTCTTAACTACAGTGAGTTAGAATTGTAATTAACTAACACTAGTTCAGTCCTTAACTAGTTTGTTAAGATAGCAGTTGGTTAGTTAGTTAGCATTTTCTAACTTCTAGAATCATCTTAAATCACACTGTTATAATGGATTGTACTCATGAGTTCAAATACCAGTTTTCATTCCTCTCTCAATCAATTCTCATTCTCCTCAACTGCTTTCTCTCTAGTTGCCCACATGGCTTCTTCTCTCAGTGTCAGATTCAGCTGAACACGCACTCACCATGTTTTGAGTTTTTGATATCTATATTGCTACGCATCTAAGCTATAATTTGGAAAAAGGTATTTTGTTCCTAGTTCTATCCTATAAATTTAAAATTTTGTGACTATCTAAAAACTCGTCAAATTTTCTTAGCCACTTTCTTATATGACACGTTAAATTCTTGTATTTGCTAAAGTTTGTCTAACATAGTGACATAAATGTTATAAATAGCTACATTTTAATGCGACAGTAACATTTTATAGCTAAATTATAACTTTTTTGCTACGTGGCCATAAAAATAATTTGTAGACAATGTAATGCTATGGCCATAATAGTTATTTGAAATAAAAATATCGTAGCAAATAAATAATTTTTAACTTCAAGTTATAACAGTGTGATGATAGTTAAATGACATCTCCAGATAAATATTTGCTAGCTCCCACATATTTTTGTAACTACTTACCTAATTTTTTTGGTCACAAATTTAAATTTCCGTAGTAATAATATTTTTTTATAACCACACATACCTTATTTTAAATAAATAGTTGTAGCTAATAAATAACTTAGCTTTAAGTTATAAAAATAATTGTCTGCAATACTAAACCAAATACCTAGATTTTTCTTTATAATAAAGTTTATCGTTGATTAATTAATTATTTTTCAGAGTTTCAATTTAGCATAGTAAGATTCTTTCACAGCCACATCAAATTAATTTGCACAAAAGAGCGCTAAATTGTTTTTTCCAAGTGATAAAATTATGACATAGTACAAATAGGAAAAATTCTTAATATATCATCGAATATAGGAGAAGGCCTCATTTTGTCATCCGTTAAAAGTTTGACTCATTCTTGTATGCCATTGTTGGTTTAAAGAAAAGGGCTCATCCATGCCATTATTTTAACTCCGATGGATTAACTCCGATTTTGCAAAACCATTTTTTTACACAGCAAACAAGGTTAACAAACGTTTCTATTGGTATTTTTGGATCAATTGTAACATTTTTTGCTTCTCTACAAATATCCCTAGAAACCAAGACACATAGAAATTAACAATTTCACCAAATTTCAAACTTATATCTTCACGAATCGCCATCAAATTCAAGAGAGTTTCGCTCCGAGTTAGATACCAAAACTCCAATTGTTTTCGTTTGAGCTTCAATTCAACCCTAATCAAAACAAGACCCAATTAAATTTCTTTCAAAGTTTCAAAAACTTCAACATTATTATAATGTATTCCTCCACACCTTTCACATCATTTGAAGTTCTGAACATAAACTCAAAAAATCCAGTTAACAAAGAATCTAATGTAAAAAACCTACAAAAAATAAAAAATCAAGAAAACATTTGAAATTTTTGGGGACAATTTTTCCGTTTTTTTGGATATATTCTTCAAATATGGGTGATTTTTTTTTAACTCTGCAATATGTTAGAATTTTCATTATCGAAAACAAAATCACGATGTACCAAAATTTTAAATATTTCGTGAAAGAATTGAAAGATGTTGAAATTTGGGAGTTGTTTATGTTCTTCATGTGTTCTTGGTGTTTGTTCAAGAAAAACAAGCAAAAAGTAATAAAAATTTGATCCATAAAACACCAATAGAAACAATGTTAAACCTTTTTTGGGTGTGTAAAAATGGTTTTGCAAAACCGGAGTTTAAAAAAATGGCATGGATGGGCCTTTTTCCTTAAACAACAATGGCATAAATGAGTCAAACTTTTAACGGATAGTATAAATGAGCCTTTTCTAAAAGTTGGATTGCATATTTGAGTATTTTCCCTTAAAAATATAAAAATAGTTTTTTTTGTTATAATACAATTTTATAGTTAATTTTTATATTTTTCATGATCATATATAAGAAGTAATTTAAAATAAAATATAATAACTTAATAAATATCATGTTTTGAGTAGCATAAAATTGTTGCAATAATTAAATTAATGGTTACAATTATTTGTCATGGCAAAATGATATAGCCATGTGAGTAAAATTGAGGTGATGCGTATTATCTGATATAAGGTGAAACGCAAGCTTTGCTTTCTCTTGTATTGAGAATTCATGTAATATAAGTCCGGCCTCTTCTATCGAACAATATATTTATCGAGCTAACATAATTATAAATGTTAATCATTTTATCAACTTATTTTACACGATCTTAATTTTTCCATTTTCAATATAATTCAAATAAATAGAAGTTATATACAAAAAATAAATAGAAGTTGTGTCTAATTATTTTTTATCTAATTGTATTTTTTTATGTAAAAAAGAATATGTATAATCAATTTAAAAATTATAAAGTAACGTCATATTTATTGAAATATGCAATATGTATTATTCTGGAATATAGATAGATAAATCAATTGTTTATTGAATCTATCTATATATAATAACAGAAGTAAAAAGTGTCACATGTCAGCACAAAAATAATTCGCAATTATTTTATTTTGAAAAATCAATTTTTTTGAAAAAAGAAAGTAAAAACTAAAAAATAATATTACAAATTCGGTAAAATTTAAAAAGTAAAAAAATATATTTTATTTAACATAATATTTTTGAAAATAGTTAGAACAATTAATATAACTCTTTTTTAAAGGATATTTGAAGTACATTAGGCTAGAATTTATATTATTTTGAACTCTTATTTTATCATAATTAGAATACTTATCTTTATTTATTTATTTTAAAAATAATAAAGAAGCAAATGAAAAACAAATGAAAAATACACACACAAAAAATCAACAAAAACTACACATTGATATCACTCCTTTACATACTACTTTCTCATTCAAAATCAAAACATTTAGGGGTCGTTTGGTAGAAAGAGTAATAATGTAGGATATAGCAATGCAAGAATTAACAACGCAAGGATTAGTAATACAGGGATTATTTTTTATCAAGTGTTTGGTTCATTATTTCCAACCTAATTTGTGTGTGGCTTAAGATTCTACATGAAGCTTATTTCCAATTATACCCTTAAAAATATTTTGTGATTTTTTTATTTTTTATATATATCATTATGACATATTTTCATGTTCATTCCATTGGTGAGCTTCAGTGCATTCCATTGATTAATATTACTCATCACATTATCCAATTTTCTCAAATATAACTATTTCGAGAAATGAATTATTATAGAGGATTTGGAAATTAAATAGTCATAAAAAATAAGTGCTATGAGCAAATGTAGAAGGCTAGACAAAATGCAAAAGATTGAATCTCGATCCATAACACCTTCATATGTCAAATAATAAAGTAACACATTTAACATGAATATAGTTTATGTTAATAACTAAACACAACACAAAAATACCTGAGAATAATTTAAAATGTTGTGATCAGTGGGCAAAAATGAAGAAACATAATTTTTTAGTAAATAAATATTTATAGTACTAAGTAAGAAATCTTTACAATGTCCCAAAGAGCAGATCTGCCAACAAAAAAAACAACTCTCAAATTAACCTCAAAAAAATACGCATAATAATTGGTAAAAGATTGACAACAAATTATTTAAAAAAATCAATGATCACAGCTTTTTCTTTGAATAACTAGCAAGAATTTGAGCTGTTGGGTTATGGTCTTTTTCCCTTCCTATTTGGATAAATAAGAAAGCCCAATTTTGGACAACCCATTTTTTGGCCCATGAGGCCCATTTCTTATGAGGCCAAATATAGCTTATTTAGGTCTCATTTTCAATATACCCAAAAAGTTTTTCAGCCGGCAAAAGAGAGAAAGAGAGCAGTTTCCGGCAGTCAAATTCAGCCCTAACATCAACTTCAAATTGGCGATTCTCGCTTCGTTTTCTGGTCCGATTGATCTGATTTGGGACAGCATATTATCTGCACAATCTCATCTTTTTTAAAAACTAACAAGTTGGATTTGGTGTCCTGCAGCTTCATTTTGCTATCGGGACAGTAGCTTGGCGAATTGTGATTTTGCTCCTTTAATTTCCTAGATTTGGTCCAATCTTATTTTGTTGTTGCGCGTTGAATGGCACTTGTTTTGTGGCAATTTTGGATAACAATATGTAACTCTTGTGATTATAGTGGGAGCTTTTGGTCCCGTGGTTTTTACTCTTTCACATCGAAGGGTTTTCCACGGTAAATCTTGATGTCTTGTGTGATTGGTTTTATTATTGCCGTTGTTCAATTATTTTGTTTGTTGACTTAACTTTGCTGCCTTCCTATCATATTGCGTGTGGTTGTTTGTCTTCTCTTGGTTTCACATAGAGAATGGAAAGTGTATAGTACTTGTGGTATTCCTTCCGTTGTTATCCTGTCAGGCATTCTTTGTTAGTGCCTTGTCTTTTCCACACAAAGTGGTATCAGAGCATTGGTTATTGTTGGATTGTCGTTTTGATGATGGGCCAAATATGAGCAAAAATTTGGTGTTTACATGGTAGATAACTATCTATTGAAGGCAAGATTGACGACCTTCTATTGTCAAGAAGAATTTATTACCTGTATTTGCTTCTAATAAGCCCTCAGTCTTTGAATGCTGAAGAATGGGAATTTTGAGCATCTGGGCAGGTTTGTGGCTATAGTAGACAATGGTTTAAGATAATTGTTAGAAATCATATTGGTGAATTAGACGACATGCCAAAAGTTTGTGGGACAAGCTTGAGAACTTAAAATTATGCTTCGAAACTGGCACAACAAGTGTTTCCTATTGAACAATTACTGAATACAGGTATAAAGAGGGCACTCCTATTTTTGATCATATTAATATTTTCAGGGTGTTTTGACCAGCTGTCCCGAAAATTGTTGTAAGTTTTGATGATGAGATCAAGGATTTGGCTTCCTTAATACTCTGTGCCAGACTCTTTTGGTGACACTTTTCGAGTTCTTTGACTACTTCGCTCCCAGTGGTGTTTGTAAACCATGGAATATACTAATAGTGGTGTATTAATGAAGAAATGAGAAGAAGATTCAAGCTTCATCTTCTTCAGCTTCACACTCCGATGTTTTTGGTTATCTGCTATAGGGGAGAAACAAGTCCAGAGTCAAATGATAGAGGTAAAATTAGAATCAAGTCACAGTCTAATACAAAGAATATTTACATGTGACTATTTGCCAAAGAATTGGCATCAATCATGAAATATTGTGTAAAAGCACAAAAAGATATGATACACCAAAGAGAGAAAGGCGATAAGGAAAATCGTGTTGTTGTTGTGTTGCTATGATGATCTTCTTGGTTTCTTGTTATTCAAATGGCCATTAATCTTGTTCGGGATGAGTCTAGCTGGTTTGTTGTATTCTGGGTTACTTCTCATGTCACTCACAAGAAGGAATATTTTCTTCTTATACTCCATGTAATTTTGGAACGTTGAAAATGGGCAATCATCATGAAGTTTGAGTTTATTGGCATTGAGACAAGTTTGTTTGGAAAGTACATGGTTTTCCAAACTAAGTTTCAATAATGTTTCCAGCATGCTCCAGATGTTTGCTTGAATTTGATTTCTATTTCTGGCGGGATATCTTGATGATGAGGATTAATGTACTACCTTGGTGTTGGCCAGTTGGAGCTTACTAGATGTTTGATGGTTGTGGCCCGTGGTTGACCAATTTTTAACTTGTATGTATTTCAGGGCTCTGTCCAGAACCAGTAAATTTGGTGGAGAAATGATACTTCATCAAAGATTAGTATGGCATAGAAGGCTGATCATATGAGCGAGAAGGGATTGTGAGTTTTGGCTAATAAAAAATTGCCTTCTTCTGGAGTGAAAAAACAAGTTGAAGAAATGTGTTTCAGTGCTTAGCCGCTAAATAGAAAAGAGTTTCTTTTCAGAGTCATTTACTCCTTCAGAAAGCTTAATTTGCTGGAGTTGTACATTCCTGGATTGGTGTGGTCCTTTTAATGGGTAAGATCCATGGTGGTTGCACGTTACGTTTTTGACTTTTTAATTGATGATCATGTCTCGCAAACTCTGGGTATTTCCTTTGAAGGCCAAGGATCAAGTACTTGATGTGTTCAAGAGTTTTCGGCCTTGTTGAATACAAACAGGGAAGACATTACATGCATCCGCTCCGATAATGTGGTGAGTATATTGCCTTTAGATAGATATTGCAGGAGCAGGTTTTAGGCATCGAAACAACCTCCACAGACTCCTCAATTAATGGTTTAGCAGAGAGATTAACAGAACTCTAGTTGAGAGGGTTAGATGTATGGCTTTCAGATGCTAAGATGTCAGATCCTTTTTTGGGCAAACACTTAATACTCTGCGGCTTATGTTTATCCAATTTAATCTCATGTTGTTGCTTTAGATGATGATGTCCCTGACAGAGTGTTTGGACTGTACGAATGTTTCTTATATCATCTTAGAGTCTTTGGGTTAAAAGTCCTTTGTACATGTTGCCTAAGATGAAAGGTCAAAGTTAAGTGGTTAAAAAACAGGCATGGTATCTTCATTGGTTTATGGTCAAGATGAATTTGGCTATCGGTTTCTATGATACCTGTTGAGAAGAAACTTTAGCAAGCCATGATGTTGGTTCTTTGAAGCCAAACACTTTGAAGATTTTTACAAAGCTTCCAAATGCTGAATTTTCAGAGTATTGAGCTTAGTTGATGTTTTGACCAGTTTCCCTTGGACTATTGCACTGGAATAAAAATCTTCATAATGCTAAAAATCAAGTTGAAATGAAATGGTGATCATGTTAGATGAACCGCATGAGTGTGATGCTCCAGTGCAGAGATGATGGGTTGTCCACCAACCAATTATAATGTCTCCAGAGAGTTCTCTCATACGATCTAGTAGAGAGAGAATTCTTTCCTCGTAGTCTCCCAATAGTATGTACTCTTGACTAACTGGGGATAATCTAAGAGTCTTGATGAGGCCATGGAACAGTTAAGAAAAAAGAAAGGTGGTTTGATGCTATGGAAGTGAGATTAGATCCTTGCATGATAATCTACCTTTGATTTGGTTAAGTTACCTAAAGACGAAAAGCTTGAACAACAGGTGGGCTTTTTTCGTGTTGAAACATGAAGATGGTAAATCACATTCCACTGTACAAAGCTAGATTAGTTTGTCAAGGAGTTTAATTCAGAAAAGGGAGTTAGGCATTTTGATGAGATATCTCTCCCAGTTGTACGATGTCATCCATTCCGTGTGGTTTCTAAGGTTGGCTTGCAAGTCTAGGATTTAGAGGTTGAGCAATGGATGTTAAAACTGATTTCCTCCAATGGTGACTTAGATGAATAAATTTATTTGGAGCAACCGTAAGGTTTTTGAAGTCAAGGTAAAGAGAATTATATTTGCAAATTGAAGAAGAGCTTGTTATGCGTTTTGAAACAAGCTCCCAGACAGTGTACAGAATTTTGGTTCTTTTAAATAGTCCAGCAGGCGTCAAAAGACTCTTCAGACCATTGTGTTTTTGTGCAGAAGTTCTTTTGATGGTGACTTTATTATTGTGTTGCTTTACTGTTTTTTTTGATGCACATGCTTTTGTTTGGTCATAATCTTTGCAGATTCAGAATTTGAAGCAAGATGAGTAAGTTTTTTGCTATGAAAGACTTAGGACCAGCAAGGCAGATTCCCTTGGACATGCAGATTTGTCCGTGATGAAAGGCCCCAAGAAATTGGTATTATCACAAGAGAAGTACTTCAGAAAGTACTTCGCGATAGTTCAGCATTGGACAAAAGCTTAAAAGCTAAGTTGTCATCACCTTGCTATGCACTTCAACTTGAGCACGAAACAGTGTCCTCTATGATGATGAGAAGGAGAATGAAGAAGTTCCTTATGCTTCAGCTGTTGTATTTGATGTCTGCGATGGTTTTGTACATAGCTCGGATATTGCTCACGTTGTTGGAGTTGTTAGCCGTTTTTCTTTCTAATCGCGGAGAGACATTGAAGATGTGAGTGGGTTATGAAGATATCTTCTGTGGCACTTTCTAGTCTGAGTTGGTTTTGGTACAAAGGGAAGCCTATTCTTTGTGGTTATACTGATTCCCGACAATTTGCTGTGATATTGATACTTTTCGCAAGTCTACTTCAGGTTATTTGGTTTACATTTTTGCAAGGTGGGGATCTTTGTCTTGTCAATCTAAGGTTGCAAAATGTTTTGCTCTATCTACTACAAGAAGCTGACTTATTGCTATCGTTTGAAGCTTTGTAAAGAATTGCTTTGGATGAAGGATTCTGGGGAAAACTTGGTTTTGCTCAAGAGAAGGTATGTAACTTTCTTGTGACAGTCAAGTGGCTATAACATCTGGAAGAATTCTACGTTTCCATGGTCGGTCTAAACACCTTGCATGTGGCGATACGCATTTGGATCGAGATGGGTGGTTGGATTCTAAGTTGTTGAGCTTGGAGAAGATGTCTACACATGAAATGGTTCCGATATGATTACTATGCTTTGCGAAGAGGAGTTTGAAAGATTGTTTGCAATGGTTCGCCCGCCGGGTGGCGGTCTCCTCCACATAAGTCCGGTGAGGGGGAGATTGTTGGGTTATGCGATGGGCCTTTTTCCCTTCCTATGTGGATAATAAAAGCGCATCAAATTTGGCAAGCCCATTTTTTTCCCATAGGCCCATTCTTATGAGGCAAATATAAGCCTATTAGTCTTATTTTCTATACACAGAGGTTTTTTCAGCACCAAACAGAAGAATGGATCATTTTCACAGTCAAAATTCAGTACCCTAACGCCAAACCTTCAAATTGCGATTTCCGCTCGTTTATTGTCCGATTGAGCGATTTTTGGGAGCATCGTCTTATCTTCCTCTCAATCTTTGATTAGAACTGCAGAGTTGGGTTTAGTGGCCTGCAGCTCCCGTTTTGGCTATCGTGACATAGCTGCGAATTGATAATTTTGCTCCTTTAATTCCTAGATTTGGTCGCAATCTTATTTTTGTTGTTCTCGTGATTTGGCACTTTTTTTGTTGCCGATTTTGGAGAACAATATTGTAACTCTTGTGTGATGATAGTGGAGCTTTTTGGTCCCGTGTTTTTTACTCTACACTCGAAGGGTTTTCCACGTAAAATCTTGGTGTCTTGTGTTGATTTGTTTATTATTGCCGCCATTGTTATATTTGTTTGGTTACTTACTTGTCTTCCTTACTATCATAAATTGCTTGGGTTGTTTGTCTTCTCTTGGTTCAAATCGAGAATGGAAGTATAGACTTGGGTCTCTTCCGTTGTTTATCCTGTCGGGCATTTCTTTGTAGTTCCTTGTCTTGTTCCCACAGCTTCCTCTTAATTTTCCCCTAAAGTTTACTTTTCGTGACACTTTGTTTACATAATGCATTGCACGAATTTGAGTCCTTCCCTGGTTAAGTTCCCGTCCAGCCTATTTGGGTACCACCATTTTGGCATGTCAAATTTTATATTTAATTCAAAACCAATGGAACTAACACATGGTATCAAGAGAAGGAGGCTGGAAAACAATTTACATGGTTCATCCTGTATTTATTTACAATTCTGAAGAGTATAAGAAAATTGAGGTGGGCAATTTAGTCATTTTGTTGTCTTATCCAAGGCTTATTTAACATGGTATTAGTAATCCCTAGGTATCCTTGTTATCACATATGGTGTATTAAGTTATCCATGTATTAGGTGGGTTTGAGTAGAAATGTGCTACCAAACATTGTATTGGATGGATAAATTTTAATCCAAGGACTATTTTAATTGATACATCCTACCAAATAAATCGTCAGAGTAAATAAGTTCAAACAAAAATAAAATAAAAATATATTAAATTTAAGATAATCTATATGTAATAGTATATAGTGATTAATTAAAAATCTTTAGATTATATGCATTAGTTAAAAATAGAAAGTAAGAAAATTGCTAATCCAAAAAAAAAAAATACGTCACGTCCTTGCAAAAAGTTAGCCATGATCAATTTTTTTAAAATAGAATGTAAATTTTTTTATTGCTTTACTTTTAACCTTTCTGTAAGATTCAAATTTTAATAATAGTTAATTACGTCATATTTATATGCATTTGTATTGTGAACTCTTCTATTTAATCATTTGTCAACTGAACCCTTTGACCATTGACCAAGCTTATGTGGCATATGGATATCTGGGTTGGCAAAAGTGTGTAACCACACGCCTATTAAGGCGAGTAAGGAGCATTTTTAGCTTAAAAAATATTTAAAATTATTTCTTATTTTTTGAACCATTCTTCTTCTTCACCCATTATCCTTCACTCTTTACACCTTCCTCTGCCCAATTTATTCTTTTTAATCACAATCTATTATTATTTATTTAAATTATCTTGGGCACCTCATTCAATCAACTAATTTGCCGATGGAGGGAGAGAGTGGCATTGGCTGTGAGGTCGCCGGACAACCTTAGAGATGCAGTGGAGTGAGAGAGAGGTCTGGCTGGTCAGCGGAGCAGAAAATGATGTGGGTGAGGGTGCAAGGATCTAATCATGGCGGCAAAAATGGTGATGGTGTGCGGCGGAGATAAGGTGCAAATGGTGATGGTGTTCGGCTAGATTTGGTGTGGTGGCTTAGATTGTTGGTTTTGTGAGGTTGGAGAATGAAAGAAAAATGATCATGACGTATAGCGGAAATGAAGGAAGGTAAAGGAAGGAATATCAGTGGTTTCGTCGGCAACAATGGCGACGAGCGACGGTGGTTTGGGCTGGGAATGGGAAATCTGTAAAGAGTTGTAATTAAAGGCAACCTACTTTAAATAATTTAATTATTTTTTATTCATCTTAACTTTTATTAGATAATTTTGATTAACAATTTTTAAAAATAACTATGACATGGCATTGATATATCTAATGTATATATGACATGACATTAATATATTTGATGTGTATTTGACATGTCATTGAATTAAAGGAGAGTGAGCTACACATATGGTTGGAGGGTTTAAAATACTTATTTTGATTGAGTTCAAGGGTTCAGTTGACAAATAATTAAATTGAAGAGTTCACAGTACAAACGCATACAAGTATAAGGGTTTTCAATCAGACTAATTTTTCTCATATACAATTAAAAACGAATTTGTTAGCCAAATTTGACTGTCTAATATAAGCATGAGAAGATCTAATTTTTCCGAGAAAAAAAAAGTCAGAAGCTACAAAATTTTTGATGACGATATATTTTCCTTAGTTTTTATCTTGAAAAAAAATGAAATATTTTGAATATTATTTATATATAATATACAATTCTAAAAAAGAAATGAATGTGATATCAAAAATAAATAATTCATTGGGATTGAAGGTTTATGTTTCATAAGACCCTGCTTGGTGTAAGAGTTATTTCAATGAAAATATAATTTTTGATATTTGGTTTGAAAATACAAATAATCGCTAAAAATTGAAACAAGGACAATAAAATAAAATGTAAAGTCAACTAAAAACTCGAATTAAACATTTAAAATATTTTTATGAAATTAATGCATTCGTATGAAAAAATTTTTATCGTTACTAAATTTATAGAATACAAATTATACTTTTTAATTTTAGAATAATCACATAATTGATCTCTGACTTTATGAAATTAAAGACAAATCCAAAATTTTGAATAATATACCTACATTGTTATTTTGAGTGATTAAAAAACTTTTTGTTTATATGCTTGCTTAAAATAAGCCTTTTCCGTAGTTATTTTTTTACATTTATACAAATTTTTGTTATATATTTTATTATTTTAACAAGAAGATAGGATATGTAAAAAGATTGATATTACTTATCATTTTTTAAATAGATAATAATGATAAAAGGTTATTATTTTAAAATTTGAATAATCAACTAAGCTTATATATTGAATTATTGACATAAATATTCTACGATAACACGTTAAATGTTAACATTCTCAAATAAACTTTATAATATTATTTTATAATAAGTTAAAATTTTAAAATTTATCAGTAAATCAATATTTATGATTACATCTATTAACTAACCTCACAACGTAAAACACGTATACTAGTATAATTAATATACAAAGAAGTGATATTGACATTCAATTCTTTTTTTGAAATATTTTTTTATTGACAATTTTTTTAATTTATGAATTTCTTATTTTAATCTTTATTTCATAATCCATATATTTTTTGGATTTTCAATAAAAATATAAAGCTACTGTTCAATATTCACATCTCCATCTAAATTCAATCGAAATAATCAAACAGTATGGAAATATAGTTTCACTATAGTTGAACAATTTGACTTGTATTTAAATTTACATTGTTGATATAAAAAAATTAATTAAGTTTTCTTATTTGAAAATTTCATCTTAAAATAATTTTCAAACTTGAATTATATGGCCATAGACACTTCCCAACACAAGAATGTTTTGCTTCTCCAATTCTATACAAATAGATTAAATATGTTTTCAATTTTGACACTTTTATTATTTTAAAATATTCTATTTTTAGCTTGATGTTCTATTATATATATCATTTTAAATTTATTTAAAAAAAATAATATTGAAATCTTTCGTATAGTACTCTACCATAACTGAGATTTACGACACAAAGATCTTAATTGGTAAGGGAAATTTACAAAAATTAATTAGTTCTATCTTGATTTCACAGATTGACAAGTAATTTGGTATAAATATTTTAATAACATGAACATATAATATGAGTCGATGGTCTCTCTACCTCCACGAGATAGTAAAAATGTCTGTGTACACTGTATTTTTCTTAGATCTCACTTAGTATATTTCACTAAATATTTAAGCATTAGACAACTAAATAAGACATAAGGAGTATAAGTCAAAATTCATTTTGAAAAGGATAGCAGATAACAAAACTAATAGAGGACCAAAGAATATATATATAATTTTAGAAAAAATATTTATTTCTATAAATAATTGACCTTTCCCCTTACTTAACGCCCAAGTATAATATTTGTTTTTAATTATTGTCATTTATCAATTCATTGTTATTTTAATGGAGATAATTTTTATTTGTTATCATGTATACAATTGTTTTGTAATGTTGGTTTTATATATAACAATTCTATAAATAATTGACTTTTCCCCCATTTAACTTAAGCAAAGTAGATATTTTTTTTAATTTATTGTCAATATTATTATTCAATTTAATTGTTTATTTTTAATGGAGATAATTTTTCTTTTGTTATTCATGTATAAACAATTGTTGTCAAATTTTATTTTGTTTATACTATAACAAATATAGTATTCGTTTAATTTTAAAAGAAGCAAAAATCATTATACTATAACAATAAAAGATAATAACTATAAAAGTAAAACATAAACATTCACCTAAAATAAGTCTTCCCCTTCCCCTTTTAGATCCCAAAAATTAAAAATTACAAAAGATTAGAAGTTCCCCCCAATATTTTAAAACACAATTGACAAAAACCTATATATCATTTCCCCTCTTTCCATTTCCTTCTTGTCCGCCCTATCCCTCACCCTTTCTTTATCCAAGGTTTTTGTTCAATTGTTATTTTTAATAAAAAAAAATTTTGTAGGTTTTATCTAGTATCCTCCAAGCGGATGAGATGAGTTTTTATAATATGAGCATTTTTTTTATTTTATTAAGTTGTATATTATATTCTAAATATTCTATTATTTAAAGATTCAAGAAAAGATTGGACCACAAATATTGATTTATTATACACAATTATATTTTATATTTTATCAAGAGATTATATTCGTAGTTTGAATTGCTGGGTATTACAATGAACTGTATATATTTATCAATGTAACATAAATTTGTTGACTAGGTATACCTTTTACAATTATATTAAAATTTCAGATTTTATCTACAGGTTTTAAGAAGTTTAAAAGTTACAGGTTTGCTTAGCTTGTGTTTTGTTTTTTATTTGCTAAACATTTTTGCAAAAAAAATATCATAAACAAATACTTTTTTCTTTTTGAAATTCTAAATCATTATCTTTTTAGTGCTAAAATATTTATCATTATTGATAGGCATATTTATGGAATAAGAGCATTAAATCACAAGTTGGGGACCAAATTCTTGTCAAGCTAATGTGCAATTGCAGATTATGGAAGGGAGAGATAGGAGAAGACTATCTACTTGGATCAAACAAGATATGTGTGTACAACAAGAATTGTAATATTAATGACTAATCTAAAATTGTAAAAATGCAAAATATTTAAATTGAGAATTTTTAAAAATCCTCAAAAATGCAATTGTGGTTACATTATATAACTTTTTTTTTACTAACAAAGCTAGTGGAAAATTTATCCATTTGTAGTAATAAAATTATTGAGATCCAATTTTTAGCTATAGTATAAAAATTCTTGTTATTAATAATGTTTATGAAAATATTCTTTAATTTGTAGCAATGCTATTTGTAATAATGACTAAATCTGAATGTAATTAACAAAAATTGGGCGATACATTTTTATTTTTCATAGCAAAATTAAAAAAGTTAGCTACAAGTTTTGTCTGTCATGGCAAAAAATTTGAATTCTTAGCTTTATGAAAAAAATATTGGTGGCAAATGCTTTAATTTTATAGCTATAAATTTTCTAATTTGTAGCTAAATATAAGTATCACTGCCACAAGATTAAAACTATTAAATAGCCACAATTTTTTAATTTTATGCAAATAAATCAAGACATTTGCCACAATAGAATATAGGTGCCTACAATATTAAAATTGATATGGATTTAATATATTGTGGTAAAGGAGTAAACATATTTGCTATAAGTATATCTTCTGTAGCAACACTTTTTACTATGAAAGCTACAACACAATTTTTAGTAGCTATAAGTATTAGTCCTTAGCCACATACCATGTTAAGTCTGTAACTAACTTTTAGCCACCCTACACCTTGCCACGAATCCTACAAAAAAATATTTTATGGCTAAAGCTTTTAACTACGAAAAAATTCAGATATAGCTACAATGTATTTTGTAGCATCAAGTGAATTTTCTTATAGTGAATGGGTTCAAAAAAAAAGTGTTTAAGTTCTGACTAGAATCCACCAGAAAAGGTTTTGCATTCCTAAGAAGTAGGAGAGAGAAAAACTTAGGAATAGTGCCAGAGAGAATTTTAATTCATATTTTAAAAATATATTCGAACCTTGAATCTGAATACCTAGGAGTAAAATGTAGGATTTATTATTTAAAATAATCCTTGGATTAAAATTTAGTAGATCCAATATAATGTTTGGTTGCACAATTCAACTCAATCACACTTAATACATGGATGATTTAATACACCATATGTGATCTAACCTAATACCAAGGATACCTAGAGATTACTACTACCAAGTTTTAGTAAGACTTGGATAAGACAACAAAATGAATGAACTGGCCCTCAATTTATTTATGCCACCTTCAAATTTGATAAAGAAACACATGTTGTTCTACTTTGGTATCTTTCCTTTTTCTTTGGTGGTATTTTCTTTTCTAAGGCGTTGGAGAATGTCATGACCCCAAACATGGCTTAGGCGTAACATGGCGTATAGGATTTCCGAGATGCACTATACAAGTCATTTAGCATACATCACACAAAATAATTCAAAATTTAGAGAGTTTAATAGACAGTTTCAAAACATAAGAGTTTATTAAAAGGAACCCATGACAATTAAATAAAACCCTAACTTAATTGGGGAATTTAACTTTACAGAATTGAAGCATTTAGGAACCTTATGGAGGAAAGCACACCATAGGTTAATATTATCATACTTTGATGTTAAAATTTTGAAATCAATGGTGAAATTGGAGAATTGACTTGAAACCCTAGACTTTTTGTTCAAACTTTAGAGGGAGAAATATTTGAGAGGATGAATTTGTTCAACTTTTGGAATTTAGAAGAATGAATTGAATTGGGTGATTTTGGGCTAAAAATCATTATAGAAGGTTTTGGGTAGAAGTTAAAACGATGTAGTATTAAGTTAAAACAATTGGGAAAAGACCCGAAAGCTTTGACTTAAAAGCTGACGAATACTTCAACGAGGCCTAACAGCTCGTATAAGACCACAACGGCCCGTCTAACGGGTCATGATGAAACTTTGTCTGATAGGGCCTCACAATTTGGGCATAACATTTTACTCCAAGCTTGCAATTAAGCAAACTCAGTGACGTTGGAAATAGGATTAGAGGTCTTCAATTTTGTAAGTGATGGGCCACCTAATTCATTTTTTGCAAAAAGATATGATCGTCTAAAGTTGACCCAAAACTCTAAGTCTGATAAACCCCCTTCACGGACAAATTCACGGTCCATATGGGGCTTCACGATCTGTTTAGATGTTGTAGTCCTTGACCACTGACCAGGGGAGAACCCCTTCTGATTTGACCCACTCGACTACCCCTTTGACGCCGATCAATATTACCACGGGTCATCTAGGCGTCCATCAAGGTGGATCCTGCTTGAGGCACGTTCTGGGACACATCACAAGCTAATTAACAGATCGGGGTCCCCTTCAAGGCCTTTCTAGGGTTCTGTGGAGGGTTCCATGGTCTACATTTGGGCTAGTGACTTGCTTGTTATGTTTGACCCTTTTCTAGCCATTCTCAAATCTAAGGTGTTACATTATATTCCCCCAGGAAAAATCATCCTCGAATGAGATTCAAGACATCATAAGAAGGGTAGGAACTCAACCTAACATCCCAACAAGAAATGTAATCACATAAATGCACATATCTGAGGAGGAAACATCAATTACAAGCTAAAGCATGTTTAAAACATCATATCATGAAGTCCATATGCAAACCATACTCAGATACACATAAACATGGAGAAATCAATAAAATTAACTCATTTCCTCATAAGTCAAGTTTTTACATTAACGTGCATAAATGAGGAATCATTGGAATATCTAAAACTAAAACCAAAAGAGTGAACCATGAGGAATTGGATACCTCAAGATAGACTTGGGACTAAGAGAAATATACAAGGATAACAGGACATCATATTGGCCTCAGCATCCTAAGAAGCATCCTCAACTAACTGATTGCTTCATAGAACCTTTACGGAAGCAACTTATTTTTTTCTCAACTTCTTAATCTGTTGGTCTAAAATCTCAACTGAAACTTCATCATATGAAATATTCTCCTTAACTCCCAAACCTTCTAAGGGAACTATGGATGTATGATCTCTAACACATTTCATCAATAAAGATATATAAAAACGGATGAACTAATGCCAAATCATTAGGCAAATTAGGCTCATAAGCAAGCTTACAAACACACCCCAAAATCTGATGTGGGCCCACATAACAGGGACTAAGTTTCTTTCTTTCCATATCTCATTACACCATTTAAGGGTCAAATTTTCAAGTAGACCCAATCATTCACATTGAATTCAAGATCTTTTAGGAAAACTCATTTACAATGGGAACTGACTCAAGAATAAGGATTTGGAATCCATATCCCTCACCTCTGGTAGATGCAACCCTTAAAAATAATGTTTTTTTCTTTAAGACAAGAAACAAACTGACTTTTAGGCATGGAATTTTCCCCTTTCCATTCTAGGATTGGTTCATTTGGAAACAAAAACTTAACTATTGGGTTCTACAATCAAGAGAAGCATAACATGAATGCAATCGATTTATAAAAAGAATAACATCAAAATCTAACATATCAAGCTCTACAAGATCAACATGAGTGACTCTATGGGATAAGGATTCGGGACACCTCCTATAGACTCTCTTACCCACAATGGAATCACCAACTAAATTAGAGACCTAAAAAGGATCTAACAACACTTCCTGAAGAATATCAAACCTCATAGCCACATATGGTGTCACAAAAGACAAGGTAGCACTAGGGTTAAGTAAAGCATAAAAATCAAGTTAGAAGACTTTCAACATACTAGTAAAAATGTCGGAAGAACCCTCTTGCTAATGACGAGTCTAAAGAGCATAGAATCGATTTTTATTTGGATCACTTAAACCCGAACCACTAGGAGAAGCTTGCTTACCTTCTATTTCCTTAGATAATCGATGGTCAATCCCCTATTTAATGACCACTCTTAGATAAACTAAAGCAACGATCAATGTTGGCTAAGCATTTACCCTCGTGTTTCCACACATAGTACAAGTAGACAATGAAGATCCACCACCATTACCTCCTTGACGCGTACGTTTAGACACCATATCTTTGTTGAACTTAGGAGGATCATTGAGTATAACCTCACCCAAAAACCTTTTCCGAACTTTCATTTTTGGACATGTACATAAACCTTGATATAAGAATTCAGCATTGGGTCCTTTGCCTTCTTTGTCTCCCTAGATATTCCCTTAAGTTTCTCCTCTTCTATTTGTTAAGAATGAACCATAAGATGAGAAATATTCACATCATTGATAATCATGGTGATACAACATTTCTTGACCACTATCTTGGACATGCCTAAAACAAACATACTCATCCTTTCCCTAGGGCGGCAATCAAAGCATACTTAGATAAATTTGTGAACTCCAAAGCATATTATTTTACACACATGTTTCCTTGATGAAGGTTGATGAATTAAATTACCTTTGCCTCCATCATATCAAGGGGGAAGAACCTATCAAGGAAAGGAATTTTGAACTTTTTCCAATAAAGAGCACATGCATCTTCTACACTCTCTCCTATCCGTTGATTGAACTAATTTGAAAAACACCATTAAGTTGATAAGCGGTCAATTCCGCTTTTTCCATCGGCGTCACACTTATGAACATCAACACCTTATACATTTCATCAATAAACTCTTGAGGGTCTTTCTCAACCTTAAAACCATGAAACTCCGAAGGATTCATTCTAGTAAAGTCTCTCACTCTAGTTATTGTCGTACCAACATTTAGGTTCACATGGACCACAACCTCCCTATTTTCTTGAGCCTTTATGTCTTAGACAATACTTGAAAAGCAACCCTTAACTCTGTTAATCACTTGTTTGGCCAAACGGTCGACCGGAACTTGAGGAGCTTCTCGTTCCATATTCCCATTCCCTTTCCTCATAACTTAAGCTCTTCAAGGGTCTACATCCTAAAAACATCGAATCATGATTAGGAGAAAGGGCATATAGAGTTATGCTTTGTCACGCGACTTAGAGTAATGAAAGAAGTGGAGTTCAATAAACATTTTATAGTTTCTCATTCATAAGTGTGACACACTTCACACTCATGAACAAGACTCTACTTGACGTGTCTTTTGAGACTTCCTAGGACCTTTCTAAACCTTGTGCTCTAAAAGCCAAGTTTGTCACCACCCAAAACATGGCCTAGGAATAACATGGAATAACTCATACAAGATAATAAAAAATTTAGAAAGTTTAAAACACAATTTCAGAACATAAGAGTTTATAAAATGTAGCGGAAATCTAACATAGTCTCAAAGTCATCTAGTACATCAAGAGTGATCGAGCTGTAACCCCCACATCACATACAATACTGAAAAGTAGCGACAATAGGAAATAAAAGTTTGGTCCTCATAACATGATTATTCGCTAATCTTCAATATCTACTAAGGTGATGTCTAGCCACGGGGATGCAAAATCTAAGTGTCAGACCTTACATTTTCATAAGAATGTATGCAAGAGTATACGTCAGTATAGTATTGTACCAAGTATGATAGTAATGCATAAAGTTATGAAATCATGCTAAAAGATATTTTCATGACAAGCAAACACCAAGATGAATCAAGAGATAAGGGTCGCCCCAGCCATAGCGTAAAGTTTGGGCTTTAGGGTGTTGCGCCAGCCAGAGCACCCCAACCAATCCTCTAAAATTTAAGGGTTGGTGTTCTGCGCCTCTCAAAGCGCCAGGGACGCCAGTTCTTCCCATTTTCTCCCCTTATTTCCGTACTAGTCCCTTAGCAACATATCTATATTTTCTATTTAATTCCAACACTCTAAAGTACATCTAAATATCGTGAAATCATCCATAAATATGAGATCATGGACCTTGAATCCATAATTCAATTCAAGAAAAGTTAAGAGTCAATTAAGAAAGGAAACACCAATTCCAAAGAGAGTTTTTAAGCTAAGTTTTTCGAGTAATTATCTCAAAACCAAAGAAAGTGTTTTGTTCTAAAAACATATGAGTTGATTATATTTTTTGGAGTAGTATTGATCACCAATATGAGAATGTGAGTTTATAATAACTCAATTCTTCATAAACCATGTAGCTATCATGGGTAGAAAGGATTATACTTTTTAGATGATTCCTTAGTGTTCATTAGCATATACTAGTTAATCCTCTTAGTGAAGGCGTTCTATACGACAACCGAAGTTATAGGATAGTTTTGAAAGTGTGTGCCAAGACGATATAATCACCACTTAGTCTAATACTATGGTTTGTCGGTAGAGAACTCCCACATAAACCATATTACTTTATTTAGAAGACATAAATACACCATCCCTAGTTGTCCCATATTTTGCATAAAGACACCTAAACTTTTTGAAGTGTCCTATCACCCCACTAAACAACTATATATCGTTTGACATTTGGCCATTTTTACCAATGAACTCATCTTGGTGTTTACTTACACTCACTGTTATGCCGCGTCATGGTACTTTTTCCATTTTTATTTTACCAGTTTAAAACAACCACATGTTATTTTTCTTTTCTTAATATAATCATTTGCTCATTTTTGTATCTTCCCCCAATTAAAACTCAAAAATAGCCGTTTGGGTAGCCCTAAACATTTTGATTTCCGTGGCAAGAACAATTTGGGTGCTCTTTTTTGACGACTTCAAACATCATCTTCCCTCAAAGAAAATAAGGTATAAATTATTCGTCTTTTCTCTTTTTAATTTCCAATAAAAACGTATTTGAAGTTTTTTATGGTTGTGAATTTCTCTCAATTTCCTTCTCACTCAATTTTGTGATTTTTTTTTTGATTTGAAAATGTCCCAATGCAATGTTGAAGAATCGTATTTGTAATGATGCGAATGATCCGATGTTGCGAGTGAAACTGCGGTGCAACATGGTGTACTTACTACAATGCAAACGTTCACATGGTTCGGAGAGCATACCAGCTCCGAAGGATTTGGGTCCTTGTCCACGCTATCGTGTATGGTTTACTAATTCTTTATGGACATATTTTGTTTAATGTTGTTTTTTTTTCTTAATTTGGGTGTTTTACGTATTTCTAAGGAGGAATGCAAATGCAACTTCGTTTAGATGGGAGGGATCGAGAAGAGTTTGTATACATCCAGTACGTTTATTCCCGAGATTAGCCAATAGATTAAAGCGTTGGAAGAAGTATTGACAAGCTTATTAAGTCGTGTAAAAGTAACCAAGTCATGATGAGGAGAAAACAAGGGGGCAAATGTTGTAACTTGAAGCTAATCGTCTTGATCATATGTGTATTTTCATGTTATAATTCTACCAGAATTTGAAGGATGGAGTTGTAGTTGTTGTGCCACCAAATTGCTATAGACCATGTTTAGTTACTTTTCAAAATTTATAAATTGTAGGTGTGGTGTAACCTAGACGCTATTGGTCTTGATCTTGCCTAGTTGTAGGTGTGTGTAACTTGAAGGATAGAATTGTTGAATGTTCAATTCTTTGTGTCGAAATTGGTTTAGGTTTGAACAATTATGTTTAATGTATGTTGGTTCTCCAATCTATATTATATCTTATCGTGGCACCATTAAAGAACCTTCACAAATATTTCATTACATTAAAAGGCAAGAACAAAACAACTAAAAGAAAGACTTCATAATCGAGTTTGATTCAAACCATTCAAGTTTGTTTGGTTACAACCCAACACTAGTTTGTTTTCCAATAAAACAACACAAATATATGCATAGTTAATTTTTGTTTGTCAAACACAAGACAACATCAAAAAGGCCCTACTGCCATGGCACAGAAGTTTGCCCCCCCCCCCCCCCCTTTAAAAAAAAAAAAACTTTGGCAGTGGTTATGCCCTTTGGCTATTAGCACAGCTACAGACCTAGTTTGGATAACCTTTTCAGCCCTCATTCGTTTCCAGGTTGCGACTGGTAATATTGTTTTCCCCTTCTATTTGAAATCCAATCCACGTACTGGTGTGTAGCCAATATCACCAGTGACAACATCAGCCCTCTGTTTGAACTTTTGTAGAAGTATGGAGGACTCTGCTACTTGGAAATCCGGATACTTAGTTCAAATAAATCACACTCAAATAATAGACAACTTAGGTTTTGGCATTAACAACTGTATAACTTGCATGATAGTTAAACTTGCATGGAGAGTTGTAAATCCATCTTGTCTCAGCTGGTATAAATGCCCCAACACCAGACGCATTCGTTGGCCTTTAAAAGGTCTTGTTTGTCCTCCACTAGTGTCCCGTGTTTCTACTGGTCCTCTTCCCTCTTCCTAGTAGGCCTCCTCCACTGCAATTTGCTTTCAGACTAGTTTGACTTATGTAGAGTCCATTCTTCTTTGCCTCTACGTAGTCCTTCATTCACATTCTTTCTTGAGCCATGTGTCTCCCTTTATCCCTGCTCTCTACCTTACCTCTTAACCTCTACCATTTTACAGTTTGTACTTTGAAATCAAAATCGTCAGCATATCTATATATACTAACAATGATATAATGAATTAATATATTAACACTCTGTGTTTTGTAATCATTTCCATGTGATGATCCTGTGGAACAACCAACTCTGCCAAAAAAAACACCACTTGCGCTTCCTCCTCTTGTTGCTCTTCATGTGCTTTTTCCTTTAACCCCTTTCAGTAGCCCTGTAATATTAATATATACGTACATATACATCTACTATAACATACATTTGAGAGTAACAAATAAAGAGTACATGTGCATGAGAAGATGGTGTCAATGACTTACTGGACCAGTACTTCGTTGCCTGAGAACATGGTTCAGTTGATTGACTTTGTTGGAGATCAGCTTGTTTCTGTAGGACAGCCTCGTTATTGTGTCCTTGTGTGCTTACATTTTGCTACAAAGTCCATTACAGCACCTCTTTTGCTCAACTTTCCAAGTTTTTCTTGTTTCATCTGCTTCCTTCTTCTAACCTTACCCGTCGTCTCCAGGCAATTTTCCTATCTTTGGTGGCTTTAACATTGGATTAATTTGAGGTTGCCACATTTTCATGTTATTCATTGCTGAATAAAATGGGCATCTTGTGTTGAGGTAGGTTTCCTTTCTATACACCTAGCCAATAATGGGATGGCTCCCAAGTTTTTGTAATGAAGGGCAGCAACACCATGAGGACAAGGATTCCCTGACTTGCCAGATCTGCAACTACACCTCCTATGAAGAATGTTCCACAGTGTATGTAATATCCTGGTGGTTTAATCTCAAAACCTCTTTCCTCCCATTCCAAGCAAGTACATTGCATAGACTTTTGAATGTGTTTCTTGCAAAATCTCAAAGACATAAGAAATTTCATGTATCCGTGTTTGAGAACTTCTCTCAAATCACCAATTCTTTTTTCATTCATCTTCATTCACCCTATCTTGCTCCTCAAGCATTGTAATTTGGTTTTTATATACTTGCATACCCTATCCCCAAGCATTAAAGCTTTTCTGGCATATTGTTGTCCACAACATCACGTTTGATATTATTCGTTCAAAATACTTCTTGCACCATGTATTCAAATTGTACCATAGAAGATTATCCAAACCTTCTTGTCCTAATTTCCTCATTGTCTCTATATTGTCCTTCATCTCAGCTTCAAATGTGGACTTAGCAATCCTCCAAAACACTCTTCTTCTTTCAACTCCTTCCTAATTTTTTGACCAATTTGCAAGAACATGTCTTGCACATTTTCTATGTTCAACAAGTGGCAGTAAAGTATCCACAACAATTTCTAGTCCCTAATAAACCAACATAACAGAAAAAGAATAAACTGAAGTGCAAAACTCAACAACAATAAAATAGTAAGAGGAACAAGCCATGTACCCTTTGCTATCACTAATGATTCGGATAGTTGATGCCCTTCTCAAGTTAAAAGATCATTCTTCACTAGTCAAGGAAACTCCATGTCTAGGTATACTGATTCTCAACCTCAAACAACTGCCCAAGCAATATGGAGCATTTTGGTGGGTGCCCATCTATACAACACTTCCCACTAACAACTGGCTTTACCACTACCACCGTTGAGAAAAACCACCCATCAAAAACCAATCCAACCTCCATGAGAACATCCAAAAATTGTTTTTCTTTAAGCATTGAAGCAAACATAAAAATCCTTCAAAAACTTTCTGCCCCAATTTCAGGAAATCTTCTCAACCTTCCACTACCACAAGTACTACCTGGATGACTTCTTAATATTTCATCCTTAAACAAATTTTTTTTTTCACACCCCCCCCAAAAATCCCACAATTACTCCCACAATGTGATCACCCATGATGTCTTGTAACACTTAGTCCGAGATCTTCTCACTGTTGTCCTACCAACATTAATATCCAACTCCTTTCTATAATGTCCAGGCAACAAGACAATACTGATGTTTGGCGGTTGAGTTATTCTTTTCTTTGTATTTGGTGGCCCAAAAAACTTTTGAGTTGCACAGGTAGGTTATTGAGTGTGATGTCAAACCATTTATGGAGAGGAGTGGTTTGTTTTTAGCATTTTATGAAATCTCCACATAGTTTTCTATTTCCTTACTTGCACACAACAATCCAAGGACAACTCTCTTTACAACAGCTCATCTAACTCTGTCAGGCTCATTTACATATTTTTCAATTTGAATATGTTCTTGGATTCATATCTGTCACTGCCACTTCTAAATTCTTAAACATATCCAAAAAACCAGTCCGAATTCCCAAACAAATCTTTTTAGCAATTGTATTCAAAACACAAACTATATTGGGTTTTCTTCCTCCTAACAGGTTTATGCACGTCTTGTTCAAACTCTTCACCATCTAGTTCAAATAGGAACTTAATCACTTAGATAATAAGTTCATCACATCCTGTCTTACCAAAACTAAGGCTTTCCTAATACCATACTTTGTCTCATCATACCCTATATGCTGGAACCTTTCTCATTAACATTAATTCTGTCGAAGTAGTTCCCCTAATTATCTTTGTGACCTTTTGAAATGCCCTCTTGTTGGCCCTTATATCTACATTTACTCTTGATGAACATCACTGTCAAACTCAGTACTTCTTCACCTAGTACCCCCTCACGAATCCTGATTATCTTCCACTTAGCATCAGTGGGATTACTTATCTATTATAGGCTAATCAGATGACGGAGGAGGCACAATAGAAGGCGATGGGGGAGGCACAGTAAGACGGACTGAAGCTTCAAATGGGTGTTGGAAAAGTTCAAAAGGACCAGCTGTAGGTATGGAAGGAAAAGTAGAAGTAGGAGGATGGATTATTAGGGTTAGAAGTCATTAAAAAGATTCCCTCAACCTACCCCCACTTTCAGTAATCATGGGGGACCAAACTACAATCACAGTGGGGCCTGATTAGCTCACTAAACCCCATGAAAAACATAGCCCCTCCAATGTCTCCCCATCATTATCATATTGAAAAAGGTCAAAATATCAACCTTATCATATAAACAGGACCAATAATCCATTCCCCACTTGATGAAAAAATCACATCTTATTGGATATCCTAGTTCCTTATGTAGTCCCTCAACTCAAAATACATATCCTATTCACATCTACATCTAGGAATTTGTTCACAGGCCTCCCAATATATTTAGGTGGGGACAAAATTCTGTTTTCCATTCCCCCCCCCCCCCCCCTATGATACCATCTTAAAGTTATTCAGAGTAAAAGTCATCCTAAAAAGCAGAAACAAACAACAACACAATTCAAAACACACATTTCAATAACTAATTCTAACAAGTTGTCACAACAAACATATCACTAACAAACAACAACCAACAGAAACACTAACTAAACAAACAAGTCAGAAAAAAGCACTAAATTTAGCTCTAACCAGTACTAAACAGAACAAAAACACTAAAAATAGCAGTTGATAATATACAAATTGAGTCCTACAATGTATAAGAGACCAATAATAAGATTCGAACTAAGTGGATAACATCTAACCCTAACCTAAAACATAATCACAAAATCCTAATCACTAACAATTGTTTAGTATTCCCCTCGCATACTCGTACATTTAGTATACTGATATCATTTGACATGCATCGTTTTATGATGCAGACAAAGATAACCAGGATCAGCATCCAACACCTCGTTGATCCAATTGAGCACTCAGAGTCAGACTAAAACTCATTTTATGAAACAACCGATTTGGTGTGTTTCCGTTGTTACTTAATTTCTTTTTCCAATTTATATTCGTACATAAGATTTCATTCACCTCTAAATTATTTAATTCTAGTCAAACCTCCTACACTAGAATGATTGAGGATATTTTAGTAAATTTATAAATTAGAATACAACATAATATAGTCAAACCAAACAATAAAAATGTTTTAAACAATAGCAAACAATACAATCTAACCAAACATTGTATCTCATCCATTACAGTATATTACAGTACAATATGATACAATACATTATGAAACAATAAATAACAATGATTCAAACAAAGTGTAATTGTCTGTTTCCTCACTCTACATAAATTATTGTTATAACCCTCAATAAATTAAACTTAAGTCATTGATATTAATATTACACATGTAAAAGTTGATACTCATTCAAGAAATAATTTTAAAAAAATTAAAAGGATGATTAGTTAAATCTATTTCGATAAATAGTGATGTCTAAGGCAAAAGTGATTCATAAATATTGATAAACTCATATATATATATATAGATAGATGATAGATAGATATATATAGATTAGCAAGATGAGATAGAGAGATATATATATATATTATATTAGTACTCAGATAGATATAGGGTTACAAAACAATTAGGAAGAGATTAATAAATTCAAGAAAGACAGAGAAAAACAAAGAAGGGACAAAGCCTCTGACCAAACATACAGTCCGCCATCATAATAAACTTTCAAAATTTTGCTTTTTAAACCAACACCAAATAAACTGTCCTATAGGTCCAGGAAAAGAAATATTGACGCTTATTTTACTTTAATTACCCCATGATTTAATTATTCAATTTTTACATTCCAGAAAGAATCTATTTTACTAATTGCCCCATAATTTAATATTCAATTTTTAAAAATAAAAAAATGCGAACATATCATCAAATTTTAGAAAAAAAATCATGTACGCTATCTGCTAACAATTTGGTTTATTTATAAAAAATAAAAAAATTGAACAAGTTTATTCATTTCATTATTTGTTAATTTAAAATAGTTTTGATTTTATAAGTTTATTTGTTTATGTAGTCAACTATGATTCAATCACACCATTAATTAAATTAATTTTGAAAGAAGAAATACTCAAATATGTCATCGAAAAGACTTATTATGTCATGCATTAAAACTTTGACACATTTTTATCATTACCTCATATTAGATTTTTGTTCAAGTCGCAAGCTATGATTTGGTTAGTCATTAATTAAATTGTCTTAAAAACTCGGTCAAGTTTGTAAACACCTTATTTGATTAAAAAGAGCAGAAAACCTCTTCACTATTAAACCACTTAAAAAAGACATTAATTACTCTCCATTGCTATAGTTTGATAATTGTAATTTGTAGCTACATGTTATATGGAGGAGAGTAGCGAGCGGGATTGAGAGAGAGAGGAGAGGCGAGAGAGGGGGAAAAATGAGAGAAAGGTGAATTATATATGTATATTGGTTAGACAATTGTATATCATACATATGTATTTGTATATATGGCAAGAGAGATTGGGAGATGGAGGAGAGAGGCAAGCGAGACTGGGAGAGAGAGGAGAGAGGCGAGCAATACTGGGAGAGAGAGGAGAGAGGGGCAAGATGATTCGGAGAGAGGGAGGGAGAGAGACTCCCCTAGCGAGCGACAGAGGACATTAGAGGGGAGAGGGTGATTGTATATGTACGTAATTGTATATTATACATATACCTTTGTATAAAAGGGCAAAGACGAGATTGGAAAGAGAGGAGGAGAAGCTAGCGAGAATTGAGAGAGGGAGGAGAGAGGCGAGAGAGACGCGACGGGCAAAGAGAGTGGTGAGGAGAAGTGAATTGTATAGGTTATATAGGGTAAAAAGTTGTATACTAGACACATTTTTTTTTTATTGTATACTTGCGTAATTATACATATACAAAACACATGAATAATTATACAAACTCAAAGTGAGTCCATATAATTAATGTATAATGTGAATAGTAATTATAGTAAACTATAGCTATGATGAGTAATTAAATAGTATAACTTTGTTTAGCCGCGTAATTTTCAAATTTATAAACTCACTGAAATAAGATTTTGTAGAATAGAGTATTTTCAATTAACAAATAATGACATGAATGAGCAATTTGTCAAACAAGAATGACATAAATGAGCTAAACTTTTAACGAATGACAGAATAACATGAATAATTTTGAGAATTGTTATCTGATTATAAAATCCCACAATTCTATTATTTTGAGCCAGAATTAACCTAGATGTTTACCATAATATTAATTGTTTTTAAAATATGTTAAATCTTTTCTAACGTTTAAAAAAAAGGAAAAAGTCTTACGTATGTATCAAAAAATTAAAAAAGAGATCAATTCATATTATCAGTTAAAATTTTTGTTCATTTATACTAGGAAAAATACATCAAATTCCCCTGAACTTGGCAGCAAAACTCACTTTATTACTTTAACTACACGAGTATTTAAATATCCCTCTTAACAATTCTAAATTAATTAAATATCACTCTAAGAGCTGACATGGCAAAGTAAGTGTAGTCACTCTCCTCAAAAGCACGTGAAATAATTAGCAAAAACACTGAAAGGTAAAACTCATACAACATGACATTTTTTTATTTAGCTAATATCTAACTAAATATTTCTAAATATGTTTTAAAGTTAAAGTAAAAGAATGTGAAAAAATTTCCTTTTTCTATAAGTAAATGAAATTTGGGGTTCAATTGATTAAAAAATATTTAATTTTTTTGTTCTCTTTTATTTTGGTTGTCTTCCCCCCCCCCCAATGTTCTTTCTTCCCCAGGTGAAGCCACTCCCATTTTAAATTTCTTCGGGCAGAGTAAAATGTTTCCCTTCATCTTTATCATTCACCTAACACATCCTTCATGAATCACAAAAATTCAACACCCAAAGCCACATTATTGAATGCAAACTTTCTTGAATTTAAGTAAAACCATTTTTGATTCTATAGTGTGATGTAAAAAAAAGTGGGTATATCAACTTTTTTCACAATCTTCATTTTTCATTCAAGTTGTTAGAGAAAAAAATAAAATTTCAAAAAATATTATTCTCCAATAAGAAAATTTGTGAGAGAGATGGTTCGAAGAAGAAAAATAAGTATTTGATGAATGTTGAAAAAGAAAACAATCATTGAAAGATGAAAATTCAGAAAAAAAAAAAAGTTAGTGAAGGTTGAAAATGGTGAAAATCAAGAAAGAAGAAAGGGGAGGGGGTAGAAGAGAAGGGGTTGAAAAGATGTGGTAATTTTGATTTTAGAATGTATTTTTAATTAAATGATTAGTGTAATGAGTTTAAGAAAACAAAAAGGTGAATAAGCAAAAAAAATTAAAAATTAATGACATAGTACTTAATGGCTGTGATGTAGTGCTTACATGGTTACGATGTGGCAGGCGAGAGTGGTATTCTACTCTCAAGGTTGTATTTAATACAGTTCAATGATGTTAAGGGCGGTATTTAAACGCCCGTATAGTTAAAGTACTAAAGTGAGTTTTGCTGCCAAGTTCAAAGGGAATTTTATGTACTAAACTGAGTTTATTTGTATATCTTGATGAATTATACATATACAAACATGACTAATTATACAAACTCGAAGTCAGCCCACATAATTAATGTATAACATTAGTCGCGAGTGGTAATTATAGCAAACTGTAGCTATGATGAGTAATTAAATAGTATAAATTTGTTTAGCCGCATAATTTTCCTATTTATAAACTTACCGAAATAAGATTTTATAGAATAAATTATTTTCAGTTAACAAATAATGACATGAATCAGCAATTTGTCAAACAAGAATGACAGAAATGAGTTATCTTTTAACGAATGATAGAAAATGAATTTTTTTTAAAGTTCAATATCATTTATATATATTGAGAATTGTTATCTGATTATAAAATCCACATCCTTATTATTATTTTTTTTAGTAGAATTAACTATCTGCTTAACCATGAGATTGTTTTTTTAAAAAAATATGTTAAATCTTTTTTAACGTTTAAGAAAGGGATAATGCACAAGTACCCCCTCAACCTATACCCGAAATCTCAAAGACACACTTATTACTATATAAAGATCCTATTACACGCTGAACTTATTTATAATATCTTTCTACCCTTTTTGGCACTACGTGGCATATCTTGTAGGGCCCAATGCTGATTGACTTTTTTTCAAAACTAGTGACCACCCCCCCCCCCCCCCCCCCCCCCCCCGCGTAGCCCAAAAGGGGTCTAGGAAAATGGAATATAAAATAAGTTCAGGGGCCCTCCGCTCGTCTTTCCGGGGTAATAGGACCTTAGTATAGTATAAGGGTGTCTTTGGGGCGATTTCGGGCATAGGTTGAGGGGGTAATTGTGGCATTTTCCCTTTAAACAAAAGGGAAAAAGTCTTAGTATTCATTCAAAAATTAAAAAAGAGAATCATCATATTATCAGTTAAAACTTTTGTTCATTTATACTATTTTAATTTTTTAAATAGGCATATTCATAGGGGTGTATAAAAACTCTATCCATCAATAAATTAAATCAAAAAGAATGTTATTGATTTCTGTTATTGGCTTATTGGATTGATGATTTTTAATTATTTTATAATTTTTTTTATTGGGATATCGATTGGGTATTGATTTGAACATTGGGATTATTAGGTAAATTTGATAACCACGAAAGACTATAGAATTTACGTACTTGTAAGTGTACATAAGTATCAAATATTTCATCTCAAAATCTTATTACTTATTAAAACTTTGTATTTTACCCTTCAAGCTTCAAATTCATATTTCACCTTGACTTCGATTTTCAAAAACAATTCTCTTATTTAAAATAGTCAAAACCTAAAAGTAAGAACCTGTTCCTCTTAATTTCTCTTTGTGATTATATAATATAATTCTTTTATATTTGCTATTAATTTTTTATTTTATGAGCATTGTAAAGAGGGAGGAAGGGCCTAAAATGCCATCAACTGTTTGAATTGATACACAGTTATCATTCATATCGTTGACCCCCAATTACCCCTGATGTTAACCATGTCTGGCTCAATAATACATAGGTCTAACGGATCATACTCATTAGGTGGATAAGGACAATTATTGTTAGCGATCGGAATTCACGCACACACACTAGATGATATGAAGAACACAAGAACTTCTCAAAGAAAGAGCTGAGAGAATCTAGAGCAGAGAAAGATGAAAACCCAATATTTCGTGGTCAACACCCCGTAAGTAGTAAACTTCCACGGCGGTGGAGGTATTCTTATATTAATAAATCAGTGCATTTTGGTTACAGAGAATAAATAGAAACCTAAAAAGAGAATAAATAGGGACAAGCAATAAAATAGAGAAAAACAGGTTAAACCGCGTAAACAGTTATATATATAATCAGTCCACTTAACCAACAATTCTCCCACTTGGAGCACTGACTCACCATCCAAAAAAATATCATTATCAAAAAAAATCTCTTCATCATCAACCTCTTTACCACACCGCAAACTCTGTAGTAACAAATACAGCAAGACAACCGAGGTTACATAACCTCAGTTTTCCCAACCTCAAACACATTTGTCAAAAACATGTCTGGTCGGGTTCTTTGCACCCTCTATCTTCTCAAGCACATATCACATCCTCCACTGCCCCTGACGAGTGAAAATGGTATAGAGCCTTATGTGTGGCTTTTCTTCGGAATGATGACTAGATTTTTTATCAACTGCTGATGCACTCTGGCTATTGGAGTAAGGGAATCTTCTCGCTCGCTTCTTGCCCAATCCTCAAGATAATCTGCCAGTCAATAAATCTCTTTCC
Organism: Solanum habrochaites; assembly: GCA_027704765.1. Lineage (NCBI taxonomy): Eukaryota > Viridiplantae > Streptophyta > Magnoliopsida > Solanales > Solanaceae > Solanum > Solanum habrochaites. Next base: position 12,943,247 of record JAKWJA010002499.1, read on the forward strand.
CAACTTCCTATGGCCACAACTCCGCTTCAGTAGATGAAAGAGACAACACCTTCTGAAGCCTGGACATCCAACTTTCACTGTTGTTCCAACCTATGGTGTAAATGTACCCGGATGTACTCTTGCTCGAGATTTTCACACAGCCCCACCAAGATCAGCATTCCACAAAACCCTGTAAAGTCACATTCCTTTGCCAAAACAAAGTGAAGTACTGGATGTACCTTCAGATATCTCAGAAGCCACTTCACAGCTTTCCCAGTGCTCTTTCCCAGGGTTCGCCATGTACCTGCATACCAACTCCCACTGCATGGCTATATCAGGTCTAGCAGACCCAATAGCCATACATCAACTAAAACTGCTGAAGCAATATGGAACAAGTGTCATGTGACCCCGCTCCTCGGACAGTATTGGGGGCCTTCTCCTTTGACAATTTTAAAGTGATTGACCAATGGAGTTAGTCTGGGTTTAGCCATTATTAAACATGGAATCTGCTCAGCCCATTCTCAAGGGTACAAACCTCCTGAGATCAGATCTAAAGTGCCAGCAGATTATCCCGAGAAATCTTCATCCCCAAAATCTCTTGCGGGAACCCCAAATCTTTCATCTTAAACGGTGCAGACAAACCTTGTCTTCAGATTGATAATTCCCTATACTAGATCCTGCAAAATCAACATATCAATCTACATACAAGAGTATGAAAGACAATATGAACAATTATAATTTCTTGACGTAAACAACACGGATCCTTTTCAGCTTTACAGAATCCCCAATATTGGTCATGAAGGAGTCAAACTTCTGTACCACTGCCTGGTTGCTTGGCTTAGCCCATACAAAGCTCCTGGTGAGCTGCACACCAGGTGGTCCTTGGCCTGGAACCACAAATACCTTTGGTTGAGGCAATAGAATCTTCTTTGTCAGATCTCAATGTAAAAAACGCTGTTTTTAAATCCATGTTGCTTAGATGCAAATTCTCGATGACAACAAAACACTCAACAGAATTCGAATAGAGGTTAACTTCACAACATGAGAAGAAATATTGCAGCATTAAGCAATCCTTTCCTTTGTGATATCCTTTAACCAAACTAAACGGAGCCTTAACCTTCTTTTGCCATTGGTTCGTCTTGATTCTGAACACACAACTTGTTCAACAAATCTCTCTTCTCCTGCAGGTAACTCGTCAAACACCATGTGTCGTTCTTCTAAAGGACATCATCTCATAATCCATGGCTGCTCCCACTTGATCGAATCCTCCCACCTGTAGGGCCTCATCAATAAGATCTGGTTCCCCCTCATAAGTCAACCAATAGATAGTGTAATGAAGGTGAATCCTATCTAGTGCCCTGATGCGATCTGGCGATCTCACTTAACACTGCTCAAGTGTAACTGCCCACTTCAGATTCTTCAGTAGGAGTTAGTGAGTATCTGCTCGAAATCCTGGGGTTTACTCTTCTCCAACTCAACCTCAACTTTTTCCACTTGCTTTGTAATCTCTAGAAACCTGAGTCTCTGTACTTGTACAGGGGACAGGACTTATCAAAGGTCACGTCACAATGTCTTCTGGATCTTTCTGTCTTGTCATCCACAAAACCTGTAACCAACCCTCCCTCAAATCAGAAGTGACAGGCAAAGCTCATGCCTGGGGCCATCCCCTCTAGGATTCCTAACATACAGAGCCAAGGGTATCTGAAGCACTGGGCGGGACAATTAGTACCTGGTTGGACTTTGAGATGGCCCCATCCCCCTCGACACGATTTGCACATCCCCATGATACCTCTGCATCAGGAGATTACGGTCCTACACGACCCTGAGTAGGCTACTGGTACTTGAACATCCACAGGTGCTGCAACACGGCCCCCTACCCCGACCTCGAAGCTTGTCTCCTACCTCTACCTCGGACCATATCCCAGAAGCAGGCACAGGAATAGGATCCTGACCAACACTGCCGATGTACGATTCCTCGCCATATGAGAGATGAATGAGAAATCAAGATTATAATTTCTACAGGAAGTGTTGCAACGATAAGGAATGAAAAGAATAAAATTTTACTTTCCTAAATGTCATAGCCTCTCGAAGATAGGTGATGGACGGTTAATACCGATCCGCAAGACTCTACTAGCCATGCTCTTGTACTTTTGAGGACCGATGACACCTAGGCTCTAACCAAATTTGTCACGACCCAAATTGGCAAAGTCGTGATGGTACTATTGTTCCCAACCAATTAGGTAAGTCACCCAAGCATATAACCAACTAAACCAACAATTGAGTTAAAAAGACCTAACGGTTAGCAAAGGGGGGGGGAATCTCCAAACATTGAGTTCCCTATAAGTACGAAATGCGGAAGATAAAAATATATTTCACCCCAAGAATTGGTGTTTAAGTACAAGAGCCTTTCGAATCGATGGCAAGGTTAGAAACTAAAATGACTAATCTAATTAAGGGATATCCTGTCTGAATACTGATAACAGGAATACGTAAAGATAGATGGAGGTGTGCGGACCCACGGAACAGCCAAGAGCTCACCACAACTCCAAGAACTTCAAGCCGGACTCAAATTTGCTCCACGAGATAGCTCCTACTCGGAATCGAATCATGCCAACCACATAAGAGTGCAACAAGCGTAGTATGAGTACGAACACCACGTGTACCCACTATGTCTCATTGACCGACAACGAAGAAGTTAGGGACGGGAGGTGGGAGACAAAAAAAAATAAGGGGGCAAAAGGAGAGAAGGCGAGATGAGAGAGAGGGAGAGAGGATAGAGAGAATAGAATAGTGATGAGAGAGATATAGAGAGATATAGATATATTATATTATATATCTATTAGATATATGTAAAAAAATATATAAAGATATATATAATTACACGTTACTATTTAGGTTTCAGCCAATAAAGGGTAATTCAAACATCAAGTATTCCAAAACACAAACCAAAACCAACATAATCATCAAAATAAATGATGTTGATGAAATGCAATGCAATATAACACCATATTAATGAATTGTCTCTGAATAACCTAGTACCACACTCAACCGTAATATACTGATAATCCTCAGAATACACGGGAGAGTTCATGACCCATGGGGGAACTACGAGGTCCATTTACCGACACGGACGTTCTCACGTGTAGGTGCGGACGATCTCAACGCACTATTTCATAATATCAAACAATGTTTCCACGGACGGTATCCAAAGTTGCCCAATTACAATGGGAAACTATCACCACCCCCAGCCAGGACGATCTCCAGGTGCCCAACTTATATCAGTCTCATGTCTACAGATGTGCACAATATTATTTCAAGAGAGGGGGATGGAGATGCATTTCTCAATCAAATCAAATATGAAAGAACTACATAACCACCTACAATTATCACAACTGTGCTGGCCCACCCCGTGGAAATTAAATCTAAAACACAATCACACAAGGGGATCAAGGGGGACAATAATATCACGCGAATGCCCATATGCTTTGGCATCTCAATTTTTCAATCCACATTCTATAATAGTTAATTTTCCTTTTTTATAACACCGGTACTCGTACCAATGCCCGTCCACACCATTGATACGAGGACCACCCTCTTTCCCCCTTACCCTTGGTCTTATTTTATTTTTAATCTTTAATTAGGAAAACGTCCGTCAACAACGTCTTAAAAAAGTCTTAACCATTACCTTAGATTGCCGAACTTGTGCAGGAATTTCTTTTTAGATTTTTCTTCCTTTTCGCCAAGGTTTCAGAACGTTCCCAATCTACCCAATTTTGCAATATCCGTAAGTAAGCAATTTTTTGTAGACGTTCAATATTATGATACTGTCTATCCATAGACACTACACTCACTCATTTTTCTCAAACAAACTCCAAATCTTGATTTTACATATTGGTATGCCAAAGTTTCATATTGCTAAATTTCAAGCCAAGAACTTAAGCTCTAACCTCTTCAATATGGTACTAAATTTTCAATGTTAGATCATATAAAATACACACCTAATAATTAATTCCAATCCCAATTATATATTAAAAAATAGCATTTGAATATACGATAAAACACGAACCAACTTCCACCCATTGGCCAAAGAAGTGGAACGCCCCTCCCCCCTTTTTCACGTTTTTTTTCTTTCTGTTGGGCACTGCCATTTCAAGCATCCCCCATGCCAATCATGGGCATATGATTGCCCTAAGGATGGCCAGTCCACTGTGTATTCACTAACTACATAATGCAACAGAAAAACCGGAAAGAGAAAAAAAAAAATACGGCCACCCGGAAAATTGCCACTGGTTAAAAAAAAAAGCGATGATCAATATAAGTATTTATTTTTTTGGCAGAAACCCATTTGTAAACAAGTGCAATTTTCGAGACACAGTTATCAAAATTCCATCATGTGGGCAATTCAGGGAACAAGGGAGGGGGCTTTCAATCGGTAGGCCTACCAGCGGAAACGAAAAAAGAGAGAGAAGGAACATGGTCGGGGGGACAAAAGCACAGATCAAGAGGAACCGGTCAGCCAGGCAACGAGGGCGACGGCGGAGCGCGGGGGAGAGGAGAGAAGAGAGGGGGGTGGAAGGACGAACACAAGGGCGAACAAGGAAGAGAAGGGAGAAGCAGCACAAGCGGACCCAGGAGGGCCTATCACCTTATTAAATATTAGCACAAAATAATAACATAATCCCAAGCATCCGACAATATATGACTATATATGGAATTGAAAAGAACGAATATCTCATATCTTTACCTGAATAGTGGCTACGATTTTTCTTCCCTCTCGCGGGTCGCCTGTGGTAAGGTTTCGCCTCACCAATTTTCGTTTTCCTTTTCTTTATAAATAAGAAAAATTATTAACCGTGAAACTCCACTAATCCTATTATATAATATTTATGTAATAAAGGTTTCATCAAGTGGGTACTCAAGTATCTAATAGTTTATAAAAAATACCCCCCCCCACTTTAAAATTTTCAAAAGGAGTCAAAAACTAGTGCCTAGTTTTCAAAACGGACCTAGCGGGGTCGTTACATCACCTACCACTTAAACAAATGTTCGTCACTCGACGGGGACAAGAAAAGAGCTAACCTGAACGCTCAAAAAAAAGAATGAGGGATATTTACTCCTCTGTTCTGACAACTCTGGTCTCCATGGTAGCCTCCTCCACGGACGATTCTTACACGAACATTTACTGAAGCAATCTCATTGGACCTTAGCTTACGAATTTTCATATCCAAAGGTGCTCAGCTCTTCTTCAAAAGTCAAAATTTCGGATCAAGTAACACTGAATCCCATTGAATCACATGATCGCCCCCTGATGATGACTTCTTAAGCATGGAAATATGAAACAAGATGAACACATGACAAACCGGGGCAAAGCCAACCGATACGGCCACTCACCAATCCGCTCAACAATCTCGAAAGGACCAATATACCGGGGCTCAACTTGCCCTTCTTCCCTAAAACCTCACTTACAACCCTTCATTGGGGGGGTGAAACCTTCAATAAACACCCTCTCTCACAACCATAAAATTCTAAATCACAAATCTTTCGATCTGCATAACTTTTTGCCTACTCTGAGCAATGAGAAAAGTCTATCTTGGATCAAATTGACCTTGTCCAAGGGACTCCCTCAACCAATATGTACCCCATGGTCTAAACCTCAATGCATCAAAGCCAGCCCAATTGGAGATCTACCACATCCGACATACAGAGGCCTCAAATTGGGGCCATATAAATGGTCGAGTGAAAACTATTATGTAAGCAAACTCGCTATACGCAAGAAACTGGGGTCCACTGACAACCAAAGTCAATCGACACGCCCGACAACATATTCTCGAGAAAACCTGAATAGTACGCTCAGATTGACATCAGTCTGAGGGTTGAAAGGTTGTACTAAGACCACCCGCGTCCCAACTCTTTCTGCATAGACCGCCAGAAAATGAGAGGTAAATTGGGTGCCACAATCAGAAAATAATAGATATAGGAACCCCCATGCAAACGAACTTTAATCTTGAATATAGATCTTGGCTAAAAATTCTCTGAGTATAGGTAGTCTGAACTGGTACAAAGTGTGCAGACTTAGTCAGTCGATCCCACGATGGACCCATATAGCAGCAAAAAACTTTACCCAAGGTACGGGGCCAACCCTACCACAAAGTTCCATAAGCAATGTGCTCCCACTTCTAAATCAGGTATGGGCATCCTCTGAGTACACCTCCAGGGCTTTTGGTGTCATACTTCACTTGCTGACAATTCAAAACATCGAGATACAAAATCTACTATGCCCTCTTTTCATTAGACACAACCAATAGTGGTGGCTTCAAGGGGACCGCTAGCCTTTAGTATTAGAGGCACCCCGGATGAATGAGTTACCTCGAAATTGGGGCCTCCTCCATGATCAAATTCTTAGTCAAACACCTGTACGCGGGAAACACATATACGACCCTTAATCCTCAAAAACTCCCTCACTATCAAGAATTGCCAATTTACCTGGCTTCTACTGCTAACCACCTTGTCCCTATCTACCAGAAATTCCACCATCATTCAAAACTATTGGAGCCAGAACTCTGCTCCAAACAAGGATGGACCTAGGCCTCCATATAAGCCAACACCTTACCCCGATTTGAAATATCAAGCTCACAAAGCTATTGCCAGGGATTGGACTCCCTAGTAAAAGGATGCTTCACCAACCTGTAACATGGCTAGACTAACATACTTATCGCCTTCCGACTCCAAGGCATATGCTACAACATTGCCTTGCCTGGTGATAAAAGAATAGTTCATATCGTAGTCTTTGAGGCAAACCCAACCATCTCCGCTGCCTCAGAACTTGAGATACTCTCTGATTGAATAATATTGG
>JAKWJA010002499.1:12950178-13000790 GCA_027704765.1 Solanum habrochaites
AATGACCGACTTAGGTAAATGTGGGGTCGACATTTTCCGACCCAAGAAAGGAAAGAAGAAGGGAAGCTGTGTGCGAGGTCAGAGGTAAGTGGGATTTGACATTCATTCCACGGGGGAAAAAGGGGAGGGAGCAAGAACTTTGAATCCCTACTTTAATCACCTCAAGCTAACTTCTTATTAAAAGCATGAATAGACGAGCTTGATAAATCAAGTTTTGTTCGAGTCTTCTAATTGCTAACCTCATTTTCAATCAAGTGCTTCTAACTCAACCGAACGCGCATCGAGCATATTTCTCCTCAGGTAAGTCCTTCTTGAATAGTTCATCTTAGGGAGGGTATTCTGACGCTCGAGGGGCAGACTTCTTCGAACTTCCAAAAGCAAGTGAATATGGTGTTGCTTGAGTTGGTGGTGCGATATGTTGTCCATATATGCCTATAAAGCTTCTCCAATTCTTCATTCCAATCCCCGTTTGGTTTGGCGACAATTTCTGAGCAGCGTTTGCAAGAGTCTTATTGAAGGCTTCAGCAAGACCGATTAGCGGCATGCAGGTACATGGAAGATTTACGCGCTGAAAGAAATCAAAAGATCACAAATCTTGTGGTTCAGTGGTAACTGTGTTAGCAAATGGGCTTGCCATGTCTATTATTATATAGGCGGGCGATGCCAATCGATAGATAATATTTACTGAATAAAATTTGCAACATACCTCTTTTTCACCCTCTTTAAGAGCGACAGCTTCAGCCTATTTTGAAAGTAATCATTTCAGCCAATATGTACAATTGTCCACCAGAGACTTTGGTAATGGTCACTACAGTATCCATTCCCCAAAGCGTCAAATGGAAAAGTACTGGTTGGAAAAGCACTACTTTCGGTGTGCTGATGAATGAAATTTGCATGACATTGACAAGCCAGCGCATTTCCTGGCTAATATGAGCAACCTTTCCTTTCCCATGTTGGCCCATTAATACTAAGCCCGCTTCCCGTTAGGCTCCCTGTTGCTCGTGCACGATTGTCTCCTCTTTTATGTGAAAATGAAGTTTTTTTCGAGATTGATGTGTGTCCACATACGCCTGATGGTGGCTTCTTGCAGAGCTTAATCGCTTCCTTCTTCCTCTCACCAAACATGTTAACATACCCCTAAAATGAATCTTCTATATAATATCCTTGTAGTAAGGAAAGCGGAGGTGCACGACGACGTCGTCAGTCCTTCTCTTCTTGGTTTTCTGGAATATCCCATAACATATGTCCAAAAGGATGGGTTGTCTCCATCTTCTCCCCTCGGCAGCTTCAACCATGGCGACGATATGATCAAGCTTATTTTCAATATATTCTTCCTCATTTTGAACGGTGTACATCATATTTGACAGACAATTTACTTGTGTTGCCGTTTGATCGCCAGGAGGGTTAGCGTTGAGCGAGAGTAGGCCCAATGCATCATCTTTCTTATTCTCTTATTTCGATCACATGTGTGACGGGTTACATCCCCAAAGCCATCTTATCAACTTTTTGAGCTACGTCAGGGTGATAAGGTCCGCAATTCCCGGTTTTTTTACCTCATAACTTCCTAAGAGTTGATTAACAATCACCAATTGAGGTCATCCAAGACCTTAAATGTCTTGTTTCTATGTCAACGTCCATTTCACGTCAAGGTATAATTGTCTTGAGATTCAGCGACATTATTTGAGCAACATTATTTTAGAGTGATAAGAGAATGGATAGAATCTCTTATTGTGGAAGTGATGAAACAGCTCCATCGCTAGGCAGGCTATTGCTCCGGCGCGTATGGTTGGCAGCCCGGCATCAAAGTGAGCAGTTTTCCTACGGAGGTGGAAGCTTCAATTACCATCGGCATCTTCTCAAGTGCAATCTCATCAGTTAACTTCGCCATCATATTGGTATATTGATGGATCTGGGGTCTTTAAGAAATCCGCTAGTTTTTTGTCTTTGTCGCCTTCATAATCACATAAACATCACATTCACGTATTTTTGAGGGATGTTCACAATCTCTACATTGTTTGGATAAATTAGTAGATGACGGGCCATCATTGCTAGTTGGTGCAGCAAATCAGGTTTACTAGTTTTGTACATAATAAACGGATGGCTATGTTGCGCAAAATAGAAATAAAGCGGACAACATGAGTCTTGAAAAATAATGGCTTAGGCCTTTTGATGAATGTGAGAAGCTATGTCGAAGTGCCCTAAGCATTAATCTTTTCAATGGTGCTAGATGTAATTTAGTGGCTCATTTGCGTCATCCGTATCTACTTAAGTTAATAAAGCAACATTTTCTTTTTGGGCCTTTCTTACTATTCTCTTTGAGCTAACAGGGCTCCTACAGTACGGCATTTCTTGTGCTGGCAATGTAGATATCATGGTTTTCGGCAGTATCAGGTGGCTGCCAAAACCTGGTCGGAGGGTTTGCGCTAGATGAGCGATTTGATAGCTTTTAAATAGTCTTTCCGCTAACATGTTTGGTCCCAATTAAACAAGAGACTTTTCTTCATGAGATACTGAATGTTTAACATCTCACCGCGCTAGATTGAGATGAACCTCTCAAGTAGGGCTAACTTTCCCTTCCTTGTAGAGCCTTTTTAATCTCATAGATATCTCGAGGTTCGTCAGGGCATCTTGATATTCAATCGACTTTGAGCTTTATCAATTTCAACAAATTCGCTGATGTCTGCACATTAAAGTGTCCAGGAACTTGCGGAAGTTAACTCCGAAGGCACATTTCTAATGGATTACATCTCTAGGTTGAATAGTCTGCGTGGGGACGTATACTATCAAACACCATCACTTAAGTCTTTTGGCAAATGATCAGCGCCTCTCTATCCTCCTTCCTCCGACTTACTACCATCATCAACATAATGATTCAAAATTTTTTATGGAGAAATCGTCAAGTATAATTTTCATAGCCCTTTATATGTGCGGGGGCCAGCATTCGAAACCAAATGGCACACTGTTGTAGGCATATAAATACCGTTTTGGGCGGTGGCTGTCAAATGCAGTTATTTCTATCAACTTTTAGTGACATGCGGTTTGATTATATCCAGAAGTAACGCATCGCATAGGAACGAGCATTTCTCATAACCGTGGTGGCGAATCATATATCAGCTCTGAAATGGGAAGAGGAAACATCAATGCCTTTCTTTAAGGGGCATGCATCATTGAGATGCTCTAAACCGTCAAACGGCAAACTCAATTGACCATGTCTGGGCTTCCTCATATGGTAGACAATACTGACTTGATCATCAGCCATGTATGGATATTTACCTCAGGTAATAAAGCCTATGCCTCAATGAGTTTGTTAACTGTTCATTTTCTATCAACAGATCAAGTCTGGTTTAACGATTCTTTATTGAGTCTTGTTTTAAGCTGGTGTACGAGAACCATTGTTTGACTGGCCAATTGATGTAAACCTACTGGCTACTCTATAGGATTCGAAAAGAAATCAGGCATATTTACTTTGTAACTCCAAGGCGATTACATCTTATAATGTCTTTGAAGTAATATTAAGTGTAAGTGAACTTCTTCTTCAAGTTTTAGAAACGCAACTCAATAGGTTGGCTACGAATCTCATCCAGTGCAGGTTACTCCTTCAAAGAGATGCTATTGTGATCGTTACATACTCCTTCTCGAAGTTCTGGTGAGGGCATCTTTAGCTATCTTACTCTTTTCCAACAGTATGATTGTCGAATTACTGTATATAATATAGAACTAACGAACGAGACTATATCTTCTACCTCCCTGCCACTAGATCGATTCGTTTGAGGTGCTAACGAATCGTACTCACATTTTGGCGGGATTGTAAGCATGATTTGAGGAAGCGTCTTAGAAACACTTCTTCTTGCAGCCTTGCGTCGCGCGTGCTTGTGGTGTACTAACCTATCATATGAACCTTACGCCTATGAGTTCCTCTTTACAGAAACGCTATACGTCGGGCTTACTCGTCGGCCCTCATCCTAAAGGTAATCGAAACTTTTGAAATCGGGCTTTTCCGAATTCAAAATGGAAGTGGCTTTGTAACTTTCAAATAACTTCTCAGATTCTGTTATTCTTCTTTCACAGAGTACCTAACCTATTAAATAGGCATAAATTCTTATTGTGCGGCATTGCTAGCATAGTCGGATCAAAGGGGCGAGAATGCCTCTTTATTGGATGGCAAATGACTTCATCTTCAAAAGTTTTATTATAAATATTACTACTGGCCCATATCTTATGGAATGCGAATTGGCTAGGGGCGGTTGGCACCTGTTAAACCTAGGGCTTCACCGCGCTTTCCCGCTGGTTGTATCTGTCTGAATGGTAGTTTCGCGCGCTAGAGCTGATGCTCGTTCTAGGGTATATCGCCATCCTGCCTTCACAAATAACTTGTAGGCTATTAGGTATCAAACTTCTCTTTGTCGCATTGTAGGGAGAGCCTATCTAGGCCTTGTATCTTGATGGCGAAGCTGCCTATTTCTGGCAACCATTGCGTAGAAAGTTTATTTCATCAATCCGTCTGATAAGAAAAGTTAGCGCCTCGCTAATGCATTTCTTCAGGTTTAGATGGTTGATTCCTTGGTTTTTTGTTCTCTTTTATTGGAACTATAGCAAAGCCTAGGAAGTCTGCTCTATTCTTTGTGAAGACAGATCTTCCCGGCTTCTAATGTTATTATAGTATGGACTGAGAGAGAGTCTTTAGTGATCAATTTTCACCGTCACGCTTTTTTATTATAGGCTGGCAATTCTAATTCTTTACTTACTATATCATCCCATCTTGATTGATTTGACGTCATTGGTTTTGACTACTTCCTTAGAAACAACATTAACTTCATATACGTTCTCATATAGTAATTTCATTCACTATCCTGGCAATAGTGTGTCTCCACGTCGGTGAATAGAGGATTATCATCTGCAACTATGCCTTTCTTGCAATTCCACTTCAAATATATTCTATAAGCATTGATAGTAAAGAAGATGAGACTCCATATTCTCATGTACCAAGGACTGCGCTGAGAGTTATATATTGTATGGGATGTCTTTGCGTCAATCACATTTATCGCATGCGCTTGTTATCGGCTGAAATCTCATCCCATGTGGGATGCTCTTATTTAATAGAGTCGCATGGACCTCTTGCCCACCTTTGCATGCTAAAATCCGTTGTTTCAAAGACCTACTTCACTAAGATTCGGGCTCAGTCGTGATCCAATATTTCCTTCTAATGTGTTGATAGGAGCAAAATGTTGACTCGACAGATGGCCTTCAATCTATTAAGATTTTATTTATCTCTTCTTCTAGCACATGACCGGCACCCATATACAAAGGACGTATTGTGTAGTATTACAACCAATACTAGAAGGATCGTTATTACAGTAAATAACTGATTTTCAGTATACATACCTATGTGTTTCTTTTGGGATAAGGTAATTTCAATGAGATTTTTCAAGAAGATGAAAGAGACAATCATTTCCATTCTAGATTTCCGTTGTTTCTTTTTCTTCTTGCCGCCAGGGGGGGGGGGGGGGGGGGGGGGGGGGGGGAGACACGTTTAGTGAAGTTCACTTGCGTTGTTCGCGTTCTTTACAGTAGGCGCACCTTCATTGTTGTTCCTTTATTCCTATTGACAGCTATGGTGCCTCGACATTTCCATTGATTAGACTTTGTATCGTAACGAGCTTGGCGCAGGAATTCCCTTTTGAGTCACAAGACGTGCGGAGGTTTTGTAGTGATGCACTTCAACCTTTGCCCTTTTGGGGCGCTTTATTGATTTTTGCTTCTCTGATTTCTTCACCATTTTTCCTCTAACCCGTTGCTTGGATAATTCTTTTCGTAAGCTTGACTTGTTGCGTCTTTGCCTAATTACAAGAATCCAACCCTCATCACCATCTATGTCAACGTCCTGTTCTACTGGCTCTTCTTCATGCTTTTCAAAGATATACATTTGAATTGGACCCAATGACCCAAACGTGATAGCGATCTGTTAAACTAGCCTTCTCATCATCAAGGATAATTTTATTTTTCGTTTACCAATCGCCTACTCTATCCGTAAAGACAAACATTTTTCAAGAGGATGGACTCACAAGTCAATGATATCTTGTGGGCAATAATTTGGGTCATCAGTTTTTCCAGCTTCATCGGGTCTCTTCATCTCTGTCAAGTCAACTGAGCCTTAACTCAACAATTCATCAAATTTCAGTAAACTCATAATCAAAGAAGTGATACTTTTTCCTTCATCTCCCTTAGCCGTCGACTTTTTGATTTGGAACGTGTTTGGAAAGTTGTTTCCCACATTTGGTTTTACGCCCTCATTCGTGCTTAACTTCTGCGGGTGATACATTTAACACTCATGGATTCTTTGTTGTCATTTCTGGGCAGAACCTTGCTCCATCGTTTGGGTTCCTACTTGTCGCCTTTCCTTTGTCGAGGATCAGGACAATGAAGCATATCTTTTCCGTAAGTGACATGCTCAACTCCATATCGTGAGCGGCGATAGCTTAAATCCTCGAATATTTTGGTTTTATTCCTGCAAGATGTAAAGAATCTCCAGTGCATTCCTTGAATACACATTTTGATTGCAAGGCTTCACTAAGCTTGAATCCTTGCAATTTAAGGCTCGCGTTCCCATCGATTTATGAAAATCTAGAAAGGTTCACCTTTCATGGTGAGTAATTTGTGAGTTCTACCATGCTCACCGTGCGCCTTTGTGCTATAGAAGCGATTATGAAACAAATTTAGTTGCTCCCAACGATCCAATATGAGTTAGGTTAGAGATTCGTGTACCAATCAAAGGCATTTCCTTTTAGAGAGCGGACAAACCGTTTGACAAGATAGTCTCCATATGTTCCAGCATTATTACATGTCTCCACGAAGTTGCCGCTACATGTTGTTTCGATTTCCGTTTTCCCTCACAGTGTTTGAAATTTGGGAGGTTGATAACCGGCAGGCATTTTAAAGTTAGCAATCCTAGCATTGTAAATGGCTAGCACACATATGAGAATATTGGTGGGAGAACTTCATCCTCTCTTTGATGTTCCTTCAATAAACTCCTCAAGCGATCGGTGATATCATTCCTTAAGAAGAAACTGGCCATCTCATTCACCAACAGGCTTTCTTAGCAGATCTTCGATTTCTTGAACTTCATGCCCTTTCCAGGTGCATGGCTCCATCTCAGCTTAAAATCCTTCTATCCTGTCCATCAACTTGTCAATTCGAGATCTTTGTGTTTGTACATCTTCGTCAATCCTTCAACAAACCTTCGTCAGATTTGCGAGTTGTTCCTTAAAAGAGGAAGCGCAGTCCACCATCAGTTTCATATCACGGAGATGCAGGAGAGTAAATGGAGTGTCGCATCAGTTATCTTCAGTGACTCACATACGCGAATATACGCGGATATGATTCACAAGTTGAATCACATTTCTCCATTTTTTGTGTTTTTTTTTGTTGGTAATTTTCTTGGAACCAGATTGCTCAAGTAGAGCCAATGTCTGTCTTGATCTTTTCAGCACACTACATTCCTCCTTCAGATATTTGTGGAGGACCTTTCTCCCTTTTGGAGTCGAAGTCCAAAAATGGGGTTGATGCAAACGAACACTTGAAGGCATTTTTGCCCTAGTGTAGCGCCTTGCTTCTCGTAACACCCAAAACTTTCCAAAGGTAACTTCCAAGGATGTCTTCACTTCAGTAGAGAAATTGGAGCTAGTGACCTTGGAGGAGGTTGAATCGAGAGTTTTTGTTCATGAAGTCTCTTGATATTCTTTGACAAGTTTGAAAAGTTGAGATGAGAGGTAGAGATGGTCCCACTGGCGTGCCAAGAATTTAAAAGACAATAAAATTTGCGTCGAGAAAAACACTAATCAAGAACGGAAAACTTATAGCAACAATCAATTTTATTATTTCAAATGCGAGTTGTTAACAATCTCATATTCCTCTAATTCGCCTTTTCAAATATAATTCAGGGCTTTAAAGCTTTTTCTTAAATCTATGATGAACTTGACTTGAACTTTATCTTGAGCTTGCCTTTTTTTTTAATTCAAGGTTTTGGGGCGAAAAAGTTGTTCTTGAATTCGGTAGTCTTGACTTAGATCGTTCTTGACTTGAATGCTTGAATTCTTAAACTGTAGCTTTGCTAGATAATTGAATGGCGTTGTACCACGAATTTCTTCTCGCTTCTTGTTTAGAATTTTCTATCCCTTTTATAAGATTAGGACCCCTATCTATAGTTTTATAATAGAGAAGTTTGCGATTGGAATAGGATTACGTTCAACCAATTAGATTGAAGTGACATGGCATTTGGACTTTATGGAGGCGGATTTTCATCTTTGACACGATGTCATTATTCTATTGGTGTTTTCTTATTTGACTTGTGCATGCACATCATTGCACACGTGGGCGCCAAAGATGGGCTCTAGAATGAGATGATATTGGTTGAACGAATTGGGTTCATCCATGTAGCCAAATCATTTAATTTAGACTTTACATTAAATCCATATTTATTGGACTTAAATGCTTAACTTAATTATATTAATCCACATATTTATTTGGATTAATATATTTATGAATTCAATATAATCTGAATCTTTTTATAAATTTATATTTAATAAATTTTAAATGATTACACCTTTTATAGACATATGTGTTAACCTATGCATCACAACATTTATGATATGATAGAACTATCATAAAAATAAGTTATTGCTTATGAAAAATGAGAGGGTGTTTGGATTGGCTTAAAAATCAGTCAAACTTACTTTTAACTTATGTTTTGATTTCTGGAAAAGTTTGACAAAGATAAAAACATAATTTAAAATAAGTAAAAAAAGATTTAAAAGACGTCAGAAAGTGTTTAACAAGGTAAAAATGACTAAAATAAGTTAAAAGCGACTTAAAATATTTTATAACCCAAAAGTAGGTCTCCCCCTACTTTTTATTTTTGACTTGAAGTCATTGTTGTTTGATTTTTTAATTTGACTTAAATGCTAACTTTGACTTAGTATTTGATACTCCCTCCGTCCACAATTGTTGACGGTCTCTAAATATCATATCAAATATCATTGCAATTTAAAAAATTAAGAAATAGTAATTCAATTTTTTCCTATTCTGCCCTTAATAATACTCCATTTTGTTCAATTGAAAACTTATGTATACTTTTGATATTCTTGGTATAGTAGAATTATAATATTCAAGTTACATCTTGTATTAAATTTTCATTGAGGGAGTGCATTCCCTTACCTTGACAAACAATTGTGGACGGAGGGAGTATATTTTTTCAACATAGTTAAGACATAACATATGATAAAAGTTACTAAAATTATGTGCCTCACCATGTTTAATCTAGGGATTATTAATAAATTTATATATAAGAACACAGTTTACTTAAAAGAGACAAATACATCAAATTCCTTCTAAACTTGGCATTAGAACTTACATAATACTTTAACTATATGGGTTTTTAAATACCCCTTACAAATTTGGAAGTGATAAAATATCACCATAAGGGATACACTGCAAAACAGAGTTATATCACTCTTCTAAAAGCGCGTTGATCATAATTAAAAAAACTAATTGTATTATTAAAACGCATGACCTTTTTATTGGTAAATAATATAACTAATCGTTTTTTAACTTTTCTATAGTTGTTTTTGAAAAAAAAGTGAAAATTCTTTGTTAGAAGTAAATGACAATTTGTTTGTCAATTTTAATGTTTTGTTAAAAAAATTGTGTTTTCTCTTCATTTTGTTGTGTTCCCGAAATATTTTCTTTCCCATTGACACACTCTTTATACCTTTCTTCTTCCATATTTTTCATTTTTCCTTCAAATTCATCTCTCACGTCACTAGCCATTCATTAATCCACAAATCTCAACACCTAATTTATATTATTTTAATGAAACATTCTTGAATTTTAAGTATCACATTTGAATATCCATCAACTCTGTGATGCAAAAAATTTGGTCTATTAACTTATTTATACAACCTTCATTTTCATTTCCGTTGGTAATAAAAAAATACTTTCACCACACATCACTTTCCAAGTACAAATTTTTAGGAGAGGGTTCAAAAAAGAAATAGCAAGTCTGCTATTTTTTATAAATAAAATTGATGAATGTTGAAGAGAAAACCACTACTGAAGTTTGCAAATGGTTTGGGGGAAAAAAGAAGTCAGTGAAAGCTGAAAAGTGTGAAAATCAAAAAAGAAGAAAGAGAAAGTGGGGGGGGGGGGAGAGGGGTAGAAGAGATAGGGTGGAAGAAGGTGGAGCAATTTTAATTTTAAAATTCATTTTAATTAATTGATTAGTGTAATGAATTAAAATAAATTAAAACGGGTCAATGAGCAAAAAATATAAATTGAAAATTATTAATGTGGTGCTTTTACGGTTGTGATGTAGCACTTACATGAGTATGATGGGGCAGGTGAAAATGATATTCTACTCTCAGGGTTGTATTTAATTCACATAAAAAATTTTAAGGGTGAATTTAATCGTTTGTGTAGTTTAAGTATTAAAGTAAGTTGGGCTGACAATTTTTTTCTTTTCTGTTTTTTTTTTTTTGAGGGGGGGGGGGAGGGGATGTAATGTGTTTTCTGTATTTTAGTTTAACTTGAATAAACATAAAGTCGACAACCCATTCTTATGATTATTTTCTAAGTTAAATATTGTGGAAAGAACCTTAATTTCCTTTCTTATTGAAAATTAAGGTCATAATTGCAATGATATTTTTGCTGAAATTCAAAAAACGAAAGGATTTGTATAGAAAAAAAATGTGTTGTTAAATCTAGTTCACTTATTTGGAAGTTAAAATCTTCTTCTCTAATAGTTTTTTTTGGTCAATTTTTTGAAGAATCTGAAGTATTTATTTCAAAAATTGTTGATTCATTTGATCATTTATTTAATGAAAAAAAATTAAGTGCTTTTTATATTGACAAAAGTCATATAGGTAAATTTCCCGTAAGCACTTTTCGGACCTTGATCAATAAAAAATCTAGTTTTATATTTTTCATGTATTTATTAAATTGAGTATTTGAACACCCCAAAACCACTCATTATTGTACAAGATGTTTCTGGGTAAGAACAAGGGAGACTTAGGGTGATTTCATCGTTTTCATCAAGATCATTTTTAAAGGTAAGTAGTTTGTTCTCCAATTCGGTACTTTGATTTTTAGGCTTTATAGACAGTAATTATGGCCCTATGGGAGGGTTTGGGTTCATTGAAAGGTGGGAAAACTCGGGTTTATGAGGATTTTGGTGTGTAAGACCTTGGATTTTTTATGAACACATTTTTACTTGATTTAATTACCATAATTCTCTTATGTAATCATGGAACTTATTATAGTTTTAGGCCAGTAATTTATGGAAAAGTATTGGATTTGATAGAAAATCCTGAGTTTGGGATTAAGTTATAATCAAGGAATGTTAGTTCAATTGGGATTTATTTTGTACTTGTGTTCTAATTTAGACCTAGGACAAACCACAAGCTGTCGTAAAAGGGTCACAGTTGTGTGATCACACTTCTATAATAGTTGTATTGGTGTCCAAGCACACTAGACTCACAAAAGTAGTCATGCATGTCTTTTAATTGAATAATCCCTTTAAATTTATTTAGAATATGACATGTATACTATTGGGGATATAGATGTTTTGGCTATGAACTCTGTTATAGTGTGCTTAGGATAAAAGGGATTGATGCTGATTTTGACCTTATAAATGTTGTTAGTTGTTTTTGTAGGGGTGTTAATCTGTGAGGTTTTGTTGTTTCCCATTTATGTTATATGTGATTATTCATTGCTTCATTAGAACAACTTGTATATGTATTGTTTTAGAGATGGGAGGAGTACAAACTGAAATATTAGCTTGTTGTCATTCTTATGCAATAAATGTGTTTATTTGGATGTAAAAGTGTCATATTATTCATTGCGATGGTCCATTGGCTCGGGTAACATGCATGATAAATACTAATGATTGGCACGATTGCCATGTGTGGTACATAATTTCTCCAAATAGACTCAAAAATTATATTGATACAAATTACTAATAGTTTGTTCGAATACTACGCCTAGAACATGTGATTGTTTATGTGTGGGTTCCATGAGTGAACCAAGTTTTACCTATTCGTGTGTTTGTTATAATAATTGGAATTATGAGTGGTCAATATTATCGTTAAATGATGAGATTGGCTCTTAAACGATAGGTTGATTGTTATGATTTTGATCCCTTTTTCAAGTGTCGGTTGTTAAGTAAGAATATTGATCGGGAGTTTTTTTATTCACAAGCTTGCACTCTATTATATTGTTAGTCTGGTGGTCTAGAACATATTAGATAGGGAGGAGGGGTTTAGTAAAGGTTTAATAAAATTCTGGTAGGGAGTGGTGGGCTCACAAATTTAACCAAATGGGTTCAACATAAAAAGAAAAAAATAAGCGAATAAATTAACAACAAAATAAAGCATGATTGATCAAATTATCCATTACAATTATATTCTGAGAGTCTTTCATTTCTTGAAACCTATTCATAATATTATAATCATAAACAATATTAAATATTTTTTTTCTAAATAAGGAACAATACATCCTCTACTTAGTTCATATTCCATTCAATTTTAAATTCAACTTTTCATAAATTTCAGTGCCGAAAAATCTCTTCGAACTGATAATATGGCTACTGGCAAGAAAAATGCAAATTTCACAAGGCGAAATACAAGGGAATAGTTTAAATGTTTCTTTGAATTGACTTTCTTTCAAAAAATATCATCAAGTCTTTTTAGGGTAAATAACATATCATCAACATCACGGACATCAACAATATATGTCTCTAACTACTGTATAAAGTAACCATTACATTTTCCCTACACAAAAAAACAAATACAACTCATATTAATATGCACTTGAGTCATTCTCCGTACTTTCTGATGTTAAAATCAAAAAGCGAGTCAACCGGATTAAAGTAAGTAAATTTATTCTCACCTCATTAAAACTATATTGACTCTTGATGTTTGTCGATAAATTAATGCTTAAGATAAGCTTTAACATGATAATGAATGTAATAAGTCACTCGTCAACATTACATCGAGATCTTTGAAAATTCACATAGAACTCTTAAAAGATTAGGTATCAAAATATTATAACAAAAAAAAATAGATACATTCTCCATAAGTGAATCTCATCTTTAATCCCAGACATTTTGCAATCATCTATTCACCACTTTAATAAGTTGAATGACATTTGTAATATCTTGTTGTTTCCTCATTAAGCTCATTCGTAATAGCTAAAATATCTTTCATCGAATGCAATATGAAAGCAATCTAAAATGTTTGACAAACTTTAACATATCACGTTGCTCTGGCGCTCTCTTCAAAAAATTAAGAATCAACCTAAATAATTTTCAATACCCCAACAAGAGTCAAATAAAGTTGATGAACAAAACAATGGATTGCATGAGCTGATCTACTTTTTGTCGAATCAAAATTTAAGGTCACTCAGTTGCCCTTGGATATTGCTTGCTCCATAATAACATTTCCCACGTATATGATATACACTCAAAATAAACATCGACTAGAAACCGGACAAATGCTTTTTTTTGGAAAAAAATACAGCACTAGTACTATAACATGAACATCCCAATACTTTCAGCTACGAATCTCTATTTAACACATCCCACCAAAAAAATATTTTCTTTTACATGATACTCAGAATATTTCATCGCCTAGCCAATGACAATATTAACTCATTTAGATCCTTCCATAACAACTTCATTGTTATTGAATCCTACACGCAGCGATGATATCTTTGTCAATTTTATGAGAAGTAAAATTATTATCTATAATGAATTGATTCCTTTGTAGTGGAAAATTCAATGAAGAAAGAATTGAGGCAAGAAACTCTTTTGAGTAACTTGGAATTACACAACCCAGTCTAGATTTGGAAGAAATTGGAGTTATTAAGGGTAGGAAAAATCTAGTGATAAATAAGAGCTATAATTGTGAATTTTAATACACGAGTGGATAGATAAGACAATAAAAAACTTGTACCATTTTACAGAATAGAATTTGGATGAGTAGAACTTCCGAAAATAATATTTTAGTGAAAGGGTACATTCTGCATCCGTCGGGGGAGTGAGAGTGGGATTTTTCCCTCTAGATCAATAAGGTTTTACCTCCCTGAATCAGTTTTTCGATCCGTAGAACCTATTTTCTAGGGTTATCATTGATGAGAATAGTTTTGATCTAAGAATATGGTGGAAATGTAACAACCCGGAAAAGTTTGAGGTAAGAATCAAACCATTTATCGTAGTGAGTGAGTTTTGCCAAGGAATTAAATTTTTCTTAAGTATTAAAGCTAGTTCACTAGATTTAATACCTTGTGTTCCATAAAGAATTAAATTGGACATAACAAAAATCTGAAAATTGGAGAGTTAAGTAAGTATGAGTTTTGAGTCAACTTTAAACAACCATATCTCCTAGCACCAGGATGAGTTAGGTGTGCTACAAGATACCATAGGAAAGATCTTTGAATTATCTTTCCAAAGCCACCGATTCATTGGGTTAATAATGACCAAGTGTAAGTCGCGACTATATATAGAAGAGACAGAGTATTCATAATGTAATAGACTAATCTAGTCTTATGAATTTTGAAAGGAGAACCTCATGGTATTTAGAGGGTTATAGAATTATTTGAGAGATTATATGGAGTAAGTGAGTAAGCAGCACTTAAGTTGTGAAGTGGAATATGATGGTTATTTGAGTATGCAAACAAAGAGGTAAGGATTGACTAATCGTCATGAATTTCTTATGGGAAAGTGTTTCCAAATTGCCATAGTACTAAGGAGGTATGGTATAGTAGGTGAGCAATATTATTGACATTCGGGTTTAGTAATGAACATTAAGCATGAATTTGAGATGAGTGATATGATCCAAAAGAGTGGCAACAAAAGGTTGATAATGTTAGTCTTCAGATTTGATATGGTAGATTTGACATAGAATAAGTGAGGAATGGAGATGGTTGTTGAAATGAATGCGAATAGTAGAGAACCTAACCTTTAGATAAGGGCAGTGGTATGGCTAAGTCACAAGAGTAAAAGAGCATTACAAGAATGTACACCAAATAGAGATGTAGAATAGGTAGCTTTCAAGTGTCAACTTTAGAACTAGAGGGAAGATGATAAGATCAGAAATCAAGTCAAGTGTTGAGAATTTCTTAAGGCTGGTTAGTAGGATTCCGTGGAGTTGTTAGATTACTATGCTTGAATGTCGTGTTGTTAAACGTTAGGTGGATTCTTGACACGAGCAAGGTGGTGGTACAAAGTAATAGTGTTGGGATGAGATTCCAATAGAGAGGTATAGAACTAGAACCTAAGTTTAGGTTAACCTTGAATATATTGAAAGTATACCATTAGAAGAAAACTTTAGTAAGAGCACACCATTCTATACCCAGTTCTGTCGTCATTTGAGGACGAATGATCCCAAGGAGGAGATAATGTAACACCTCGGAAAAGTATTGAGCTAAGACTCGAACCTTTTATGGTAGTGAGTGAGTTTTACCAAGGAATTTAAATTTTCTTAAGTATTAAAGTCAGATCACTAGATTTAATACCTTGAGTTTCATAAAGAATTAAATTGGAAATAACAAAAATCTTAAAATTGGAGAGTTAAGTAAGTATGAGTTTTGGGTTAACTTTAAACGACCATAACTCCCAGCATAGGATGACTTAAGTATGCTACAAGATACAATAGGAAAGATATTTGAATTATATTTCCATATCCGTAGAGTCTGCTAAATTTCGAGTTTGGATGAGTGAGATCTGACCTTTTGAAGTTAGGTTGTCCAGTAAAAGAAAATTAGTCTAAATTAGTGAGGGTATTTTGGTCATTTCCTTACCCAATCAAATTAACTAATTTTTAGTTATATTTGAGGGTAATAATCCTTTTTTATTCATTTCATAATCTAAAAATACGCCTAGGGTTTTAGTTGAGAGTTCAATAAGAGAAAATAGGAGAAGATTAAGTGTTCGTCGAGATTCTTGCATCTTGTTGCGAAATTTCTCCATGGTATAATCCCTAAAGAGATATATAAGCTTAAATAGTGTTGGGTTTGTTCACCCACACGTAAACATGTTATTTTAGAGTAAATTAATTCTCAAAAAGTTGAAGGATTTCAAAGTTCTTGGTTAGGTGTTCTTGAGGTTTCATTTTAGATCTATGTCTTGTGTTGGAGTTGTGATGATTTATTGAGATGAAAGTTGATTTTTTTGAGGTATTAGGGTTTAGTTCGGTTGGGTTAATTGGAATACAGAAAAATTGAGAAAAAAATCGATTTATTAACAAGAGTTTAGGGTCAGAAAAAAGAGAGGCGAAATCGTCGAAAATTGCCTGAAGAAAGGATGGTGTGGCGCACCCCAGATGTTCCCAGAGGGATGAGGAGGTGCGCCTTAAGTGCTCCCTAATGTAATCAACAATGTTAGAGTCTGGTGCCCCCCGCCCGGAACGCGCCAGGGTAGCTTGCCCCAACTCATTTTGCATCGGTAGTCCCATTTGAGCTCATGTAAAGTGTATATTCACTCCTTTTGATTCTAAACACTTTAAAGTACTTATAAAACACTTATAAATCATTCATAACATTAATCTTACCCTTGAAACAATAATTCAAATTCAAGGTAAATTAAGGATTAATTTTTAAGAGTTCTTCCGAACCTTTTCTAGAGAGTCCCTTTAGTGTCTTTTGAGGAGTCTCTACATTCCTTCTAGTAACCTCTATACAGACTCAAGAAATGAGTTAAAGGTGAAGAGTATTGTATTCCTGAGTCAAAAGTTATCATCTAAATCCTCCATTCCATGAATGAAAACTTTGATTAGTAATCCCATTCAAGAGAGGACTTAAAAGTAGAGTTCAGGAAAGCCTTCTTTACTTTAAGTTAATTGTTAATTGTTGGATCCATCATTGAATTGATATGGAGTTTTGAGGAAGTAATTAAGAGAAGAGAATGAAGAGATTTTAATATACATGATTTCAATCGAGGTACTTAGGACCCTGTCGATTATTCCTGCTCATAACTTCCGCATAAATTCAATAAATTGAGTATTATAGAGAGGAGTGGTATCTCCAAGTTCTTGGTTGTGATTATTGAGTTCCTTATTCCTATCTAAGTTAAGCAGTAATTTTGATTTTTCGAGTTGAGTAGTTCAGCTCATAATCCACATGAAACGCTCAGAGTTGAAAAATCATGAAATATCAATAAACATGAGATCATGAAACTTGAAGCCAATAATTCATTTCAAGGAAAATTAAGTCAAGTTAGAGTCAAGTGTAAAAGTAAGGAAGTCAAGTTTAAAAACTATGGAGGAGTAAAAAGTACAGTTTTCAAGTTCTTAGAGTCTTTACTTAACTTTAAATTGGTTTTAAGGATCAAGTTCGCGTTAAGGAAAGACTTAAAGGCTGAGTCATTTCTCAAAAGCAATAAGTGAAATAAGTATTTTCCATAAGAGTTAAAGTTTCAAGTAAGCAAGAGTATCAAGTTAGTTCAATTCTCAAGATTTAGGTAACGGGAACTTTGTAGTCACTAAGAGTTTAAATTTAAATGAAGAAGGAAGGGAAGCTAGACTTCATAGAACCTATGAAGTTTTAAAGAAGAAAAGAAAGAGGAAAGTATAATTCCAAGAGATGGCTTTTTAAAAGCTACGGTGTTGAGCACTAATTCAAATCGCAGGAATCGGTATTTTCAAACTAAGAGCTAGTATGTGTGTGTTTATATTTATTTATATATATATATATATATATTATATATATATATATTTGGGAGTAGTATTTTTTGAGCATCGAATGTGGGATGTGAGTTAAGATAACTCAAGTCTCAATGTAAACCATTTAGTCATCATCGGTAGAAAACGGTCATACTTTTTAGATGAACCCTCATAATTTACTACTGGATCCATTAGGCAGTTCAGGTTCTATACTCTGGAAAGGTTAGGATGGTCGGGGAGCGTGGGCCTAGTCACGTTGTATCATCATTGTAGCTCTTAAGTGATGGTTTACGGATATAGAAAACTCCCACATAAATTATTTTATTTCTATATAGTAAAGTTGAGTTTTATTATTGTTTTATATTTAATAACTAAGGTTACCATGGCTTTGCCAGTTAGTTTTTATCACCTGGCCATATGTCTTTAGTGCTTATAATTGAGTAGAGTATCTTATCTTTTATTCTTAAGTATCTTGAGTTTCAAGTTTGAGAGAGGTAAGTAGTTTCCATCTTTTTATTCAAGATCACAGCTATTATGTTATGCTTTAGAAATTTCCCCTAAATGTCGTACTTCCAGTATTGAGCCAATTGGCCTGATCTTCTCATGATGCAGGGACATAAGCTATTCAGGATTATCCATAAGAGAGGTGTTGATACATTCTAGTAAGAGTTGCTATGGTGGAGCATCTTTGATTACGGAGGATTTTATTTATTTTTCATTTAGTAATGCGTGTGGGGGTCGGTCAACAACTTTTTTTATCAGTTAGAGGCTTCATAAATAGTCTGTATAGTTGAAAAGTTTTAATCATTTATTTTATTAAATGTTTTAAAGACTAAAGTTGCCTACTTTATGGCTAGTTGAATATATTACTTTTATTCAAAGTTGTTCATTTGAGTTATAGACTTTTGAATTTTATTTCAGTTTTTAAGCTTCATATGCTTAAGTTAGTCTTCCACTTGCATTCAATCAGTATGATTGTTCACTTGGAAACTAGCAATAGTTATTGACTGCAGGCCACATCCAGGGTGTACGCTCGGGTCGTGACAACAAAAATCCCTAATTTGGGTATTACTACCATGGGTTTGAACTAGGTTTTGTAGTTTGTTATTATTCAGAAATTAAGTGTATCTTTATTGACTCCCATATATAAAATGTTGTTTGTAGTCCACGAACAAGCGGAAAAAATCCAAAAAATGAAGGATCAAGTTATCTAGGTTTTCAAGTTTATTTCGAGGAAGGTAATGGTTGCGATTTCATGATTGTGTGATACACTTATTTTGCTTCATTGTGATACTTGTATATGTATGCATGTTAAAATAATAGTCATAGATGTTAAAATGAGATACATAAAGATCGATACCATGAAATCATGATTTAATAGTGATCTTGATTTGTTATTGTGATGTGTTATTGGGATCGGCTGCCACGTATGTTCCAGCATACTAACTTGAATCGGATTGTCATGTTCCTACATGCTAAATGGATCGATTGCCCTGTTCCAACATAAAAATTTGATCAGATTGCTACGTGTAGTCATGCTAACAAGTTGACATGCGGGTTCCGTGAAATTACCATATGTGATGAAAAAATTGGGAAATCGTATGTGTTAATTTCTTCTGATAGTATTTGAATATAGTGATATTTATGAATGTGTTATAAATGTTGTAATTGCTTCTTTTGTTTATTAACTAGGGGGATATCAGTGATTCTACCAGTACACCATGGTTGTTTTAATAATTCTGCACTCGATCTTTATTTTGTTGAGTACACAGCATCTACCTGAACGATTGACACAATCGCATTATAAGATCAGTGATGAAAGTTTGAGTTTCAAGTGTGAGCTAGCTCTTCCGGGAGCATGGTTCTCTTTGTTAATCCACTGTTTTCGGCTCCAATCTTTTTGGCTTAGGTGATGTTTTGTTTAGGGGTTGTACCCCCATGTTTCTTAGACTATTGTCATGTTGGAGTTTTGGTACATGACTTTCATAGTATTCTAAGAGTATTTTTACGGAATTTTTGTGTTATTAGACTTGCTTTCTAACATCAATATCTTAGTTTAGGAATTTCTTAGTTGGATGGTGAAGTAGCTTAAGTAGTTCTCCACCACGCAGTGTTTACTGTGGGTGCCAATTCAAACGCGTTCGGGCATAATATTATATTTTTTGATTCTTTGTTCAACAGAAGATCTCTCATTTGATCACAACCGCCTTCATCTACTATGAAAGAACTTTTAAAAAGTTTACTGTGCTTAATGATGGAACTCATCTTACCATGTCAATGAATATCAATCCTTGATTCGAAAAGGAGTTTCCACACATCAACAAAAAAAATCTTTTAAACCAAATTCTGGTTCTAGTTGTT
Source organism: Solanum habrochaites (assembly GCA_027704765.1). Taxonomy (NCBI): domain Eukaryota; kingdom Viridiplantae; phylum Streptophyta; class Magnoliopsida; order Solanales; family Solanaceae; genus Solanum; species Solanum habrochaites. The sequence goes on from JAKWJA010002499.1 coordinate 12,970,245, forward strand.
TGTTATATTTCTTAAATAAAATGCATCATTGAATTGATTGATATGCCGCATTATTAAATATTCATTTACTTCATGCGGTTGTCTGGTTGAGAACCCTATTAGATCCACCAATGTGTACATTTAATTTTTAGTTTGGTAACTACTATTCTATATCACTTTGACTTAGTCGATTACAAAATTCTTTCTGTGAAGGCAATGATGATCTCCGACACTATACAAATTCTGTCCTTTGATGAAAAGTTAAACCATGATGCTTGTGTTTGATTAGTACATACATATGAAAAAATAAGTGAATGAACATATTTGGACCACATTTGCCCGAGTTTTAGCTAAGCAAATAGGATATATTTATGTATTCTAAGTATATTTACTATATAATTAATCATCTATTCATATTGACCACGTGACAAGGTAAGGTGTCAGTCGGGTGATTCTGTTTGATGGCATGCACACAATAACTACTCATCATGTTTTTGTAAAATCATCAAATCTATTTCAACATCAACCAATTCAATATATTTAACTTATTAATTATTCAGAAGACAAGACTACGTGCGAAGCTTCTCCTTATTTTATCACTCTCATACACTCTCCGTCTTATGAGGACATCCATCAATTCATTTCAATACAACGGAGAATAAGATTCTGACATTAGAAAAAAATGTCTTTATATTGTACTATTTATTAAAATTATTAATATGTTTCTCTTACTTTGGTAACATTACCAATTTAGTTATTCCTTTGGAATTTACCATCCATAATTAGTATTTGCCTTAAATAGACGTATATAGACCCTTGCAACTAGTGTTGTACAAAATCAAACTGAAAATAGATAGATTAAAGTAGAGCACAGCCAAACATTACAAAAACATTCGTATTTGTGGTGTGTTTGATTGATATGGTTATTGAATAGAATCCCAAGTATACTGGGGGGAGGGAGGGCAACGAAAAAAGAGGGAGGGGGTGAGGGAGGGAAGGAGGAGAGAGGGAGAGAGAGCGAGAGTAGAGCTAGAGAGAGGAGATATTATATTATATATAGATATATAATTTTTAAATATATTACACATAAAAGTAGGGGGTTGTCAATGTGGGCTGGGTGGATTGAAATTTGAGAGATATAAAAGGGGTTGGTGAAATAGAAATCGAGTTGGGTTCTTTACTTGCCAAGTTTACTTGGTTCAAGGATGAGGTGGGCTGAACCGCCCATTTTAACTCGATTAATATCAATAATTTTAACATAATGATATTTAACTTTTATAATCACAATGCGAATTTCAGCTCAAATTTTTTTAAAAAAACAACAAATGGATAGATAAATCCTAAAAGATATTGAATAGACATTAACCCACACCTTTAATATTAGAACATATCTTAGTAAAACGTTTTAAAACGGTTGATACTGGAGATTTAAATGGGCACCAAATGTGAGGAATCTCTTAAAATTGGGGTTATGCTTGAAATGAGTATAGATTATTTTTAAACAACATTCAAATTATTTGAGCCCAACTTACAACACTGACAGGCTGGACAGGTTACTATGTTTGGGTATTTTTACCCCCCCCCCCCTCCCCAGGGCTCTCACCCCTTTTACTTCTTGGTTGACCGAACTCGAACCTTCAGGTTGTAAGGAGGGGTGCTTAACATCCAAAGAAGGCTCCCTATAAATAAATCTCATGCCAGAGTCTACACCTTGGGACGCGGGCCGGCACCCAACAGCCATTGTTGGCCTGAGCAGCAAACCCTTACCAGGCTTACTTTACTCAACGGAAAAGACCTTTACCTGAACGCAAAGAATAAAGCTGGAAAAAATTTCATGATGAAAACACTTTCAATAAACAGTCTTGGCCCAAATATGGCACTTTACGTTCTCAAAACAATATATGTATATCTATAAATAAAGAGATGACCCAAAACTGACTATCTGGTATCTGTTTGCAATGAGCCTTTTTTCTACACTAATAGATGAATGTTGGGACAAAACACCAAAAACACAATTATATAAGGAAATATGGAAAACAATTAAAGAGACCTCCAGGATGCAAGAAGGCTCACCAATGACTCTGCACGCTCAAGATGGATCAACGAGGTGCGAGATGTTGATCCTTGTTACCTCATCAAATGACGATGCACGCCAACTAGCATCAATACATTGAATGTACGAGTATGCGAGTTGGAATGCAAAACAACAACTACTAAGTTTGAAAGGATTAAGAGATTGTCCTGGAGGGGTTCTTGCATGGATGGGCGCCAGGCCCTGTCAGGACAGAGGTTCCTTGTGGGGATCTTGCAGGTCGGTGCCCAGGGCGTGTTAGACTGGATTTTGGCTTTTATTCTCCGAGATTGTTAAGTTCTAAACCTTCTAATCTCCCATAGATCTTACTCCAAACAGTTAGGCTCACTAAAATATTCAAAACCCAATGTTTTAGACTCGTAAAACAACCTTGAAACACGAAACAATCAACCAAAGCCATAGCACAACTCAGCCAACAAGAACTCAATGGTTTTTCATCAAGAACTTCAATGTTCATCATTCTATCTACTCTTATTGGTCTAAATTAAAAATATTGTTGTGTGGATGGAAGAACCCATCACAGAAAGATCTCACATACCTGATTTGGGATCACCCTCGACGAATTCCACTACAATATCTTTGAGTTCTTAGTGAAATCTGATTTTTTTTCTCCCTTCTCCTTATCTTCTTTTTTCACCCAAACCCTAAGTGTAAAAAGTACTTTTATAATCTTAAATAAAACTTGGTTTTACCCCAATTAAACTCTTAAAACAAATTAGGAAATAGTAGGTTGAAAAGACTACTTTACCGTTACTAAAATCAGGATAGGACTTTCCTCACTCAAATAGCCCAAATTACGAAAGACATATCTCAGTAATACGATATCAAAAAATAGCAAACTCGGCTCCGTTTGAAAGATCTTTCCAAGGGTCTTCACTCCACATAAATAACTGCCCATAACTCCTCCTGAGCTAAAAGTTATGACTGTTTGAAATGACTAAAAACTAACTTTTACACTTGGGAAATTTCAAGATTTTTCCTATTCTTTACGAAAATAACTATTCTTAGTTTTTTCGTTTAATCCCAGATATTTCGAGTTACCAATGTTTCAATAAAAGTGTTGACTTCTATATTATTTCTAACTATCACTATAAATTTTTCATAATTTTTATCATCAAAATATTTTTAACAACTTTTTGAGATTCGATTTTGGATAGTGAAGTAAGGTTCTAAGCATTGATTTAGCAAACTACGAAGCACAATCCAAATAAATAAACAATAATCCTAACAAAATTAAATAAATTAATCAACTCAAAACTAAAATGGACAATCATGGTTGAAATTTATGACTTAGTTTTACATGATTTCATGGAAACTACATATAACATAATTTTATTTTATTTAATGTTCAATCAGTAATTAATACTTTAGACTTATTTAGTGTTATTGAGTACTTTTAAACTATAAACATTTTCGTAATGATTTAATTAATTTGAAAATTTAATTTATGTGCATTTTATATATTTTCTTAATATTTAGTTCCATCACACATTAATATTTTGTGTTATATTATTGACCAGCAACCTTAGATAGGTTGTACTATGGTTGGATAAAAACATATTTGGAGGACAAGGTAATTATATACTTGTATAAATATTTTACCGGAAAAATAAAAAGATTAAGGTTTATTAGTATGGTTGAGCTTATTAATTTAAAAGTTAAACACAAATGATTTTGCTTGATATTTGAAAAAAATTGAACCAACCCAAAAAATTGTGAAGTTGAAAACCCCCAATTTTATTAATTTGATTTATAAATTTAAAATTTTAACACAAATAATTTAAATTGATATTTAAAATGAATCAAGATGATGATCATGTTAGCCATAGACTATTCTAATCTTGGAAGAGTGAAGTATTCTTATCTTTTAGGAAAAGTGTTCAATTGATACATTAATCTTTTACAATACAACACTTACTATATACCACAAATACCATAAAAATAGGTAATACTTTGTAAAAATGATGTCAATGATGATTATATGTCACACTAGTATTGAAATATATTTTTCAACACTTACATTTGATTATTTTAACAACTCAATTGTCCCCAATTCTCTTTGTTTCTTAATGTGAAATTAGACTAAATAGAATTTTGAACAGTTTATAAAGTCACCAACTTCTAATTAAGAAAGATTTCTTTAATCCCAATTTCAACATAAAATAACAAAATAACTAACTAATTAATTTAAATAACAAAATATAATCTACAATGCATATAGGGAATTGAGGGATCAAACCAAGTTCCTGTAATAAAATATGTTGGCATTATAATAATATTAAAATAACAAATTTGAGAAGAGATGACGAATACCGAAGAACATATAATCAGTAATCTTAATATGTTTAATCTGTTAATTTAATTATAAATTAAAAGGAGTTCGACACAATTTAAATAGTTGTAGTATTTTACGAGTCTTTTTAACTGTTAATATATTCTGTGGATGTTGGACGGATGTTTAAATTAAATAAAAAAAAGAGGAAAACACCATAGAATTCTTATGAAATTTAAAACGAAAGAAAAATAAGGTAAAAGAAAAATACTTTGCAATATTGCTTACATTGAGTTAGTAAAGATAAATAACTGAATGACAGACAACAAAAAGTAATCTTGTATATTATAATAAAGGATAACATAAGCATGACAAGAGAAGGTGTTAATTGGATGATTTTTTTTTGTTGTGGTGCAGACGATAAACGTTCATCAGCATTGAGGGTGAAAAGGGTGTATTATCTTTCAAACTTTCATCCCATTCACTTCTTTAACTTAGAAAATAAAGTAATATAAGACAAAAATACACGAGAAGCTTGTCCTTCTTTCATCACTTTTATCCATTATCATTCTAGTGTTGACATTATTTCTCTATCAATCATTCAATTCAATAAAAGGAAGAATAAAATTTTTGGTTAGGAAAATTTATCTTTCTCTTGTACTATATTTATAAAAACTGGTGCATTGGTATCTTCAACCTTGGTAAGTTGATATAAATGTTTTTAGCTATTTTTGTGTTTGCACTTATATTTTTTTAATTTCATTTCCTTAATTAGTATTTGCCTTCTATTTTTTTAATTTTATTTCCTTAATTAATGTTTGCCTTTTATATTTTTTTGATTTTCTTTCAATTATTGATGTTTTCCTTTTATAGACATGTGTATTGACCTATGCATGACAACATTTACTATATGACACAACTACCATAGAAATAAGTAATTGCTTATGAAAAATGAGAGGGTGTTTGGATTGACTTAAAAGTAGGTCAAATTTATTTTTAATTTAGCTTTTGATTACTGGAAGTGCTTGACAAATATATAAAATAATTAAAAAATATTTAAAAGAAGTCAAAAAAAAAGTGCGACAACGTAAAAAAAAGGACTAAAAATAACTTTAAAACGACTTAAAATATGTCAAAACCCAAAAGTAGGTCTCCCCCTACTTTTTATTTTTGACTTAAAGTCATTTCAGTTTGATTTTTTATTTTGATTTAAAATCTTACTTTGACTTAGTATTTGATACTCCCTCCATCCACAATTGTTTGACAGGTATATTAAACATAGATATCCAAGATTAATTGTAATTTTAAAGATCAAGAACCTAATAAAATCATTTTTCCCAATTTTGGTCTTATAATTAACTCCATTTTGTTCAATTGAAAGTCTATGTAGACCTTGATATTTTGGTATATAGAGGATATAGTCAAATTAACTATTGTATAAATGTTCATTGAGGGGAGGGCAGGAGTGCATAGACTATACCTTGACAAAAACAATTAGAACGGAGAGGGAAGGGAGCTAATATTTTTTCAACAAACTAAGACGTAACATATGTTGAAAGTACGAAAGATGTGCCTCACCATGTTTAATCTATGGGAGTAATATAATAAATTTAATTAAAGAGCATTGTCACTTAAAAGAGCAATACTAAAATCTCTGAATTGTCATTAAAAAAACTTGCTTACCTCTTAACAATTTGGAAGTTATTAAATACAACCTTAAGGGCTGATGTGGCAAAGCGAAGTACTTACTCTTCAAAAGGCGTGAAACAATAATTTAAAAAAGCTAAATGGTAATATTAAACACATGAAAATTTTTTATTGGCAAATATATAAGTAATAGTTTTTAACTTTTTCTATAAGTTAATTTTTTTTAAAAAAAGTTAAATTTCTTGTTTAGAATTAAATGAAATTTATGGGGTCAATTTTTTTTTAAAAAAAAAGATATTCTTTTTGTTTTCTCTTCATTTTATTGTGTTCCCGAAATATTTTCTTTCCCATTGAATCAATCTTTATACCTTTCGTGTTCCATATAGTCATTTTTACTTCAAGTTCATCTCTCACCACATTAGATATTCATTAATCCACAAAACTCAATATTTAACTTGAATGCTAAAAGTAGTATAAACTGACTCCTAAAAAGGGCAGAAAATATTTCCCTATAAAGTACGATATACTTGTTATTGACTAGCTGATCCTACAATATAGTAAAAACATGTTGACTTTGTAAAACTAGGTAAAACAACCGAAAAAAGTAAAATACACTAATTTGTTATAATTGACACACACTCTTTCTATAACCTTTATTTGTCACATATTTGTTGTTTTTTTTCTTTCAAGGTCATCTTCGGACCTCACTAGCTATCCATTAATCAACCAAAACTCAACACCTAATTCATATTATTAAGTAAACTTTCTTGAATTTAAGAATTCATTTGGAATTTATCAGTGGTGAGGCAACAATGTTGGTATATGCATTTTCAAAATACAATGTCCTTTTTAATTTGAGGTGTTAAGAAAAAAATACCTTTCAAGTACGATTAGCTTTACAAGTACATATTTGTAGGGGAGGGAGAGGAGAGGTCAAAGAAGAAATAATAGTATGTATGCTCTTTTTATAGAAAAATCGATAAAATGTTGAAGAAAAAAATCAACTATTGAGTTTGGAATGGTCAGAATTAAAAGAAGACAGTTGAAAGCAGAAGAAAGTATGAAATCAAAAAAAAGAAAGAAGAGAGGGGAGGGGGGAGGGGTGGGTAGAAGAAAAGGGGAGGAAGAAGGTGGAAAAAAATTTTAATTAGTTGATTAGTGTGAATGAATTAAAAAAAAGAAAGAAAACGGGTAAGATGAGCCCAAAAAAAATTGAAAATCTATGAAGGGTGCCTACATGGTTGTGTGAGATTATACCGTGGTTTACGGTATTATTAATATTTTCCTAAGTTTAGTGTGTCCAAAGCCTTTTGGTGCTATGTTATATAAGTTTCTGTTTATTTGCAGGAAAGGAAAAATCCGTTTCAAAGATGAATGCAGAGATTTTGAGCGAAGAAAGAAATGCAGAAGAGACCACCTACATGAGCTTTGTGATGGTCCGTAGTACTTGTGACGGCCGTAGGTGCAGGTAGTCTAGGGCTGAAGGAAAGAGGGGAAGGCTGACCAAGTGTGGTCTTAAGAAGCTTGTGTAAGCTCATCGTGTCATCTTATGACGGTTCCGTCATGCAGGTTCGTCTGAAGTTCAGAGAAGGATCATAGTACCCCTATTCCAAGAGTTGAAGTGTTTTGGAACGAAGGCCCGCGACGACCTTTGATGCTATGCCGGTCTTCAACTTACCGTCGAGAGTTGAAGAGAGAGAAGCAGAAGAAATTGCATAGTATGGGACGACGAAGTCCATGACGTCCGTCGTGACCACGAGGATGTCGAACAGCCGCGTTTTGGAAATTTCCAGCAAATATTTTTTTTGATCCTTGTTTATAAGGTTTTTATTTTTATAAATAGTTGAAAAAACCTCGTTTTTGAGGTTAGACTCAGGGCATTATTGGACTCGATTGTAGACACCTTTTGATTCTATAGACTTCTTTGTAAGTAATTATGTGATTACTTTTGAGATTCTGGCTAGTGAGTCATTTTGGTGATTAATCAAGTAAACTTTTGGATTTTACCATTTCTCATTGAAGGTAAGTACATGAAACAACGTCTGATATAATATTTTGAATGATTGTCCCGCCACTCCTATGACCCAAGGGTAAACTAAACTCCATAACTAGGGTTTGGAAACCATAGGCAAATAATGTGATTAAAACCTAACTAAATAACAATCTAGAATAGTGTTCTTGCAGTTTAATAATTCTTTCATTTAGAAGTCTTTTTGAACGGGATGGTCAACGTTTAGAACTCAGTCTTAAATTCTACTTGCCGAACCAAGGAGGTGATATAGGAAAAAGGAATTATCAACATAGATTTAGGGTATACTATCTAATAGGCTTAGTATGATTGGTACGGAGGGTGGTACAACTAGATAAAATCGGAATACGCATTCTTAATTGTGAGGTAAAGATAAGAGTGTAGGATAGAAGAAAAATATGAAGCAGGACCAATGTGCGGAGTGAGTTTTCTAGATGCCGGACCAGAATTTAGAATAAAGAAACTTATCACGTCCAGGGAAGTACTAGGAAAGAAAAGAATTTTTATAGTTAGAGATTATCAAGTATGAACCTGTGGGAAACGTAAAACCTAGTTACTTGATTAATTAATTAAAAATCCAACATTCAAAACGGTTAAGTGTCTCTTTCAATTGCGTTAGTTATTTTCATCATTTGAAAATAGAAACCCCCCTTTTATTGTTTGTTACTTTCCAGGAGTAATTGACTAAACAAAAAGTAATAATAGATGGAAGTGTTAAAAGTCTAGACTATTTCCTGTGGGGAACGATCCCAACATCACTAGTTGGGTTATTTACTGACACGATCCGCTTTACTCGTATTTGAGAAGTAAGTTTGAGCGTACAAATTGGCGCCGTTTGCCAAGGAATATGGAATATAGCTTTTAGATTTCTTGAAACTTTATTACTATAGTTTAGTTGATATTTTCTTTATTTTTTGGATTTATTGTTTTTGATTTTTTTTTCCAGAAACTATCCTCCTTGGTATGCAACTACACTGAGAGGAAAGAGAACCATTGTTTCCCGAGATCCACTAATTAGAGCGTACCACTGGCAATATGAATCAAACTGGAAAAATGATGATTCTCTTGATCCGAAACACAAACATCCCAGCTCCGATTGACAAGTTCATGTTAAGTGTTACTGATGCTCCGTGAAACACCAACAAAGAGGGAAAAATCCCGCTCCACGGCCCCAGGGAATAATACAGAGGCTACGATAAACATACAGACTCCGATGGGCCACTTGTTGTCGCCTCCCTACCCACAGGCCCATGCTTGTGGTTTAAGGTTGTAGCCTGATGCAAAAATCTATTGCCAGAGGTTTGTTTAAGGCTACCCTTCGAGGATCCACTGCCCATATGCCTAAGGTAAGGGTAGTGTGTAAAAGTGTGGTAGTAGGCCTAATTTGGATTAGATGAATAGGGCTCGAGTGTTTCCGCTCGCACTGACGAGAGAGGCTGCTATATGGTTCCTGGCTCCCATACAAATCAATATTAACTTGGAACCACTAAGGGATGTTTTCTAGTACGCTATGACCGGTCTCCAAGAAACGAAATCACAAAGACAGAGGATAAACTTTATGGCACTCACCAGGAAGTCAGTAGTAGTTCTTGGGATAGATTCACCTCATTCTTGAGCAAAGTGTTCCAAATCACCGTTATCGATAATGAGTCATGAAGGAATTAGTTCTATCGGAGACAGGTGATAATAATAAAGCAAGGTTGGACACTATCGAAGGGATCTTATGGGGATGTCCTTATGCTAAAATTGCCGAAAATAAAAAAAACAAAAGAGAAGAAAATTCCGAATAATAAATCTTGGAGTACTAGGAAGTTTGCTTACAGGGGAGACACACCTTCGCCCAGTGCAAATCCACTCACAACCCAGCCACAGATGAGAGTCATGAAGGAAAGGCTCAGATGAGAATTGATCTGGGTCTGGTACTCAAACATGTCATTGGGGGTGCAGGAAAGATAAAGGCAGTCAACTACTGGCTAAACCACCACCTTCTAAGAATGAATGCTATTAATTGGGGTGGTTGTGGAAGGACACTTATGCAGTGAAATGAGCAGACGGGGGGTTTCAAAAAAACCAAGCGCCCAGGCTCAAATCAGGATTAATCTGGCGCCAAGGTAGGGGAACTAAGGTCGGAACTATGGTAACGATAACGTGAAGGGTCTTATGTCCGAGATGGAAAACTACAAGCGCGACAACAAACTCAACAGGGTAACTACGATAATAGAAATGATAGGAATGCGGAATATGGCCCTCCCCAAAGTCGTGAAGTTAATTCTTAAGGATCGTGGAGATAGTTATGCGAGGAGTTGGGATATATTGCACGAAAAATGATACAGGAGGTTCGATTGCTAGTGAGGAGCACATTAAATAGTTAAGGGTGATTAGCTAGGTTTTGGGCAACAAAGTTGATACAATGCATATGATTAAAAGATACATTACAAAATGGAACAATATCTACGACATGAAGACACGGCAACCCGCCGGCACTCTTCTAGAAACATGTCCAAAATCCAAAAAATGATGTGGATTGTTATGGAGATCACTACCGGGGTGCGTAAGACAAACAAGTGACCCACCATGTGGTCTGATGAGGGAAAAATTGTGAGAAAGGATTGATGTAAGTGGTAAAGGGGTAAGTTAAGAAAAGAAGAGAGAGAGCAATGGGAAAAGATGAAGAAGTCCCTATGAAGGTAATTCACAGCTAGAACCACCACCCCACCCTTCCTCAGATATTAGTGAAAAGAACCGAGGTGGTAAAATATCGGATGTTTGTAACCACAAGGGCCAAAGCAGCTCTAGTATCAATGTCCCTTGGTAGAAGCGTCTAGAAAAAAATGCCCGGAATGCCAAGTTTATGGAAGATCTCGGTCACAAAGAAAAGATCGCGGCACTTTTGAGGATGATGATAGACTGCAGCATTGTAAGGTTATTTCTACAATATCCCTCGTACAAATAAAGAAGATACGATGTGCAGTTCACTATTCTGGTACAGTTGGGTCATTACATTTGGGAACGCCATTATGTGATCTAAGGGGCAAGCAAAAGCCTACATGCCCCTCTCGCTCTACCAAGAAGTTGGGTTTGGGTGACCAAAAAACCACGTGCGATGCGCGGCCTACTGATGGCTGACTGGACAGTGTGAAGGGCCTATAGGAACTCCATGATGTGCTAGATAAAAGTGGAGTTGTTCATCTTTCCGGCTGGGATTTTGGTTATTCTTGATTGTGAAGTCGATTTTGAAGTGTCTATTATTCTTGGTAGGCCATTCCTTGCTACAGAGAGCATTAGTTGATATGCGAAAAGGGACAAATGAAATTTGGTGAACCATTGAAGAAGCAACATTCAAACGTGTGTAGGATATGAGGCAGAGTGGTGAGCTCCAAAGTATGTACATATCCCACAAAGAAAATTAGGAGAAGGAGAATGAAAAAAAAAAGTTCAAAACACAGAGTTTAGGGTTGAGGGATTGGTGGATTGTAGACAGTTCTGGGTCGCCCTGGTCTTCCGGGCAAGCTCAAGTCCAAATGGACCAGCACTACTGATTACCCAGTATTCCCTCATGGAGAGTTGAGTTAAAAGCAAGGAGGGAGGGTGGTTATTTTAAGATGAATAGAGATAGAATAATAAACTCTATTTTGGGCATAAAAAGAATCGTGGGGGGGGAATGACTGAAAGTCAAGAGGCATTACCATATTAATGAAGTATGAGTTAATCAAGTGTCCCCCAGGCAGCCGCGAAGTAATCAGGCGCTTGTTGGGAGGCAACCCATACTCATAGTCTTTTTAGTAATGGTACATTTTTCATACTAATGGGTTTTTAATTTGCGCCTGAGACGGACCATTGCGCCTGAAGAAAGCGGACCTCGTATGATTGTGTCCAGGGTTACGTCCTTTTCTGTTATCTCAAATTAGGGCACACACGCGGAGGCCCAACGAGGATCGTCACAAACTGAGACGGACCGTCGTCGGGAGTCATCGCGTCTTAATGAGTCGTTTACACGATCCGGCTGGAGGTCTTTTCAAAATCAACCGTTTAAAATTTAAAACCCAAACCCCTCAGTACCCCCATTCCTTCACTCTCCCCCTAGTTTCCCTCTCGTGGTGCAACTTCCCACAAGCGCGCCCGCGTATCAATGCAGATCATTGCCCCCCAAAATTCTCCACATCCCTACAAGTTAAACCTACTGGCGGAGTTGCTTTGCAGAGTGGGGGTTTTCCTGGTCACGAGTACTTGTCATCCTTATTTTCTCAATTCTAGGTATGTGGTCTTAATTTCTACTCATTATCCTGCATTTTTGTTTATTAATTAGTAGTAGCTTAGTTCTTTGCCAATTCTTTTATATAAGATCTCTGTCTAACCTAGGTAAAAAGTTCGAAATTGCCGTGTTTACAACCTAGACATAGGTGCTTGCGCATTGCTAGTTTCCTGGTAGTGGGTTAGACAAAGGTAGGTTTAAAACACTACAAGGTTATTTTGAGTTTCTCGGGGAATGATGGTACCCCCAAAGTTCTGTCAAATATTAAGAACGAGACCCAATGCGGACCACGTTAGGGGTCATTCCAAAAAGCCCTACAACCCAAATGTCCATTTTTTTCAAGGTCCCTTCAACGAACATGTGACGGGGACGTCCATTACCCACGACGGTCCCGTCCTGCACAAACGTTGTGCTAGTTATCAGAGACCCTCTGCTGAGTGTCTCTCACTTTTTTTAAGTGTCCTTCAACAGGACACATGGACGGGAACGTAGTACCACACGACGGTACATCCTACATGATGTTATGACGGTCAGAGACCCCTCTCTTAAGGGTCTCTCACTGTGTTCTAAGTGCACTTCAACGGACACGTGGTACGTGCTCTACCCACGACCGTCGGTCTCTGTAATGAACGTTATGACGCGTCAGGAGCCCCCTCTCCTAAGGGTCTCTCTTTTTTCTAAGTGGCCTATGACGGACACCTCGAGGACCGCAGTACCTGTGATGGTCCGTACTGCACATACCTTTCTACTAATCGGAGACTTCCTTCAGGGTTCTATATATCTACCTAGTCTATAGACACGAGGACCCCATGAACGGTCCGTTCTAGTCACGACGAGTCGTCACCAGGCCGTCGTGGTAATTGTTACCAATATGAAATGACATACTGTTTAATTTTTTTTGTTTGTGTTTTGTGATTGTATTGCTTTGCCAATTCTCGTACTAATATGATCCTTTACAGGTACTATTCTGACTTGGCACCCGCAAGATCGAATCTCGAAGCGGTGAGAACGAAAATCGTCGCCACGTCTGCCCGGATGGTCATGGCTCTGATGATTGAGCGTGACCCGAGTAATTGCCCCCAGGACTTCCAACCCTTCCCGTGCTACACGTGCTCCCAATGCCACCACCCAAAAAAGTGGCATACCGGCGTAGCACTTACCCTCCCGCGTCTGATTGAGGGAGCGCACCCCGCCAATGCCTGCAGGCCATCGGCCCTCATCTGATGAGGCGACGTTCAGGAAGAATCCACATCCGGTTTCCACCAGCTCAGGCCCCCAATCAGCTATTGGACCAGACCAACGGTGTGTGTGTCGACGGGCAATTTAAAGTCTCCGACACCACCAAGTTCCTTCACTGAGAAAGGAGATGACTCGAACACTAACCTTGGAGAGGGGGTCCTTACATTGAGTCTCCCGACGATTGCCTGAGTCCACAACTATTCTTACACAGCATCAGCATGGAGTGGCAGTACGTTCCTTGGGATGTTACCATGAAGAAATAGTCCGCGAGTTATGGCCTCTACCGAGCGAATCATGATACAGATAGATAGGCCGGGACTTGCCTCGCCAAACAGGACACCACTGGAAGCAGGTCAGAGACGGGGCGGGCAGTTGACATTTCCTTGACCTGCCATCGCGGCTTTATTACGACGCTTTGAGGTTTTTTGTTGATGATGTTGACTGTTATAGTTGATGCTTGTTTTCTTTGTAACTCGACCCCTCTAACGGCCGTCCGGAGTTTTTGGGACTATGATTGCCAAATATTAAAGATGGTTAGTTCCTTAGCGCCGAGCCATCACTGAGAAAGACCACCAAGAGGTGAATGGGACCTGAACTGTCAGTTGATGGGATGAGGGTTGCCTACTGGAGGATGTCGGAGCAAAAGGGGTCCCTCAAGAAGGCCAACATAACTTTCACGGTGAAGTTATTGTGGCTGATGTCCGCCACTAATTTCCCACACATCGTGATAATATTCATAACAGGGGATCTCGGAGCAGTGTTGATGGCGGCGATGATTAGAGGGTTCGAGGGGGATTAGTTTGGCTTCTATAGCCATTCATGCACTGAGAGGGAGTGCAACGCTCGGAACTAATACCTACCCTTCCGGGCATGATCTTTTATCTTTGCAGCTCAGCAAAGGTCTTGTTTTGTGCCAATATGGCACGTAGATCAGCTCAGACCCGCAAGGCACTGTTGACATCGGCTTCATTAGACGGATGTGGCCAATGGAGTTGCGCTCTACGCCGAGGGCCCCGTCCAGAGCGACCCCCACTTGATGATGATCTTGCCTTGATATGGTAGCCCAGGATCGCAAGCTACAAAGGCGGCATCCAACGGACCTTCCCCGGTGAGGCTATCCGGGTAGTAGACCTGCCCCAAGTCCTCTCCACAGCCCCTCTATCGGCGCTGGTCCGCTTGCTAGGTTCCAAAAAGTAGCGGCGCAAATGGCTACACTTCATATAGTCAGCTGGGTGAAGAAGTCTATACTGAAGTCGAGAGAGCACCTAGGTGCGGACAAAATGGAGTACTCTAGATATGAGGGAAGATCGCTTGAGTTTCACCAACGCTTTGGACGCCTTTGAGTTGAGGGTGCTAGCCGGGGCCAGCCCCTCCATTGGAACGATGTGTCGACTCTTCAGGCTCGGTTCGACAGCCTTTGTGCATAGATGACACACTTAGCGGTAGCGGTGCTGATGGCTGAGGACCATTCTATCGAGAATTGACCTTGGAAGACACAGATGTTGGCGGGCCCTATTTGCTACTATCGAGATCTCACCACCACCACTGAAAGAGAATGCCAAAAGGTGTTACTTTTGTTTTGTAGTGTCGAGCGAGGGACGAGGCGCAGCGCATTGAAAAAGGAGCGCCGAGAGATGAGGCTGCGAGGAGAGCCGTTTGTGTAGTACTTGATGAGGAGGAGGATGCATTGATGAGCGCATCGTAGTTAGCGGCTGGGGGGAGTTCTGCTCCCAACTGTGGAAGATAGCAGGAGGCCCTACATGATAGTGCGGTTTGTTTGTTGCTGAGGACACCACGAGGTTCGGGTCGTCCCAGATTCGCAGAGGACGTGGGTTTCCGGGAACCGGAACCACCACTTGCTAGCGGATGGCGCTTTGCGCCACAGGTATTGCTCACTACACTTAGTATTTAAAGTTTTTTTATGACATTGGGGAAGGAAAATTGAATGTTTTTTGTTGGGGGTGGGGTAGGTTAAATGGAAAGTGATGTTAGGGTGAATTGAAGTCTGAGTAGCCCAATTCACTATACCTCTTTTGGGGTTTCCTGAATGTGTTCTTTTTCCCCAAAAGACTGGCCTTTACTTTTAGTTGAAACCGAATTCCCATGTCTATATCTTTTGTACATAGTTATTCTGGAGCATGATGGGTAAAAATGATATCCGTACACCCCCATCCCCAAATTGGAAAATGATGCATGATAGGCATAGTAACTGATAATGTGTGGCTCTAAGCATGACATAGAGGTACCCATTGCATTACCCTAAGTCCGAAATTCGAACTAAGTGTTGATAATCTGGGAGAGTGATTGAGATGTCAAGTAGTGATTATGAGGAAGCTGGGAATGTCCACTATTTGTACTAAGCTAGAAATTGCCTGGGTTAGTCCTGCTAACAGTATAGCTATAATAGACCAATTAGAAAGTCTCATAGGCCCTCTTTATTCAATATAGGCCCATCCCACATTTTTAGCCTAAATAAAAGAAAAAACAATGAAAATCTATCCTTCTTTGATCCAAATGATCTGACTTAAAATGGGGAGACCTTTATTTTGTAACCCCCACTTGTTTCTTTTTGGGGAATAATGTGTTAGGCCCTGCGTCCCTCCTTGGATCTGTGACCTAAGGCTATTCCAAAAGCAATGTTGACGGTTTGGTGGTGGCAATGCAGTAGTCAAACAACCTTTGTTATGGCCCTGACCAACTTTGGGTCTTGGTACCTTGTTCATGGCAAGCAATGAGTTGAGGTGGCTATATGAGGGAATGCTCTGGAAAGTGGGGTGATGAAAAGACAAGAGAGGGAGGAAAGAACCAAAAGAAAGTGACTCAAGAATTAGTTGAAAGATAAGTAAGAAAAAGAAAAATATACAAAAATACAGCAAGAAAAGGAAGAGGTCACTTACACAAATGAAAAAAAGAAGAAGACAATGCAAGGTGAAAGGAATATGAGAAACTGGGCGAGATAAAATGATTTAGAAAGTGGAAGGTTGAGCCGATCTGTTCAAGGAGGGAAAAAAGTCACTAAAGTATACCTAAAATACCCTACCGACCCTGAGCATGTTACAAGCTAAGAAAAAAATATTATCGTGTTCTAAGGGTTGGATAGCAAACTTAAGGCATAGCAAAATAAGGGCCAAGCTTATGCATAGGTATGAATGAGTGTGATTTGTTCTGAGAGCGAGTGTTGAAAAGTAATACTTATACTCCAAACTGAAAAATTGTGTAAAAATGAGGGATTTTGTTTTTAAAGTGAGGGACACTAGCTTGCAAATACCGGAATTGTAGCACCTCGGTGAGAAATTAAGAGGATGGTCAGCATTCACGCCATGAATTTTGAGTCTGTGTCATGTTTGATCCCACATTAATTCAAGCCTAATAGTGATAGTATGCATAGGATTTGATGAGATTAATCGGGATTGATACCAAAATGATGCAAAGGATTAAAAACATGGATCATTATTGTACAAAGATTGGTATTGACTCATAGTGGTCTCGTGAGGACAAACAACGAATTATTTAGTTGAGGGTGTTGAGGTATACCGTGTTTTAATAGTATTATTAATACTTTCCTTAAGTTTAGTGTGTCCAAAAGCCTTTTGTGCAATGGTTTATAATAAGTTTCTCTTTTTTGCAGAAAATCTTTTTCAACGATGAAATCGTAGATTTTGACCGCGAAGAAATCAGAAGACGACCAACACTAGGACTTTGAGCTTGTGACGGTCCGTCGTACTTGTGACGGTCGTAGGGTGGTAGCATAGTGCAGCTGCGTGAAGGAAGATGGGGAAGTTCTGACCAAGTTGGGGCATTCGCAGATTGTGACGGTTCCATCGTGTCTATGACAGTCCTCCGGAAGTTCATCATGAAGTTAAGCAGAAGGAATCCTAGTCCCATATTCCAAGAGTTGAAGTGTTTTTGAACGAAGACCCTCAACGGACCGTTTTGCCTATGACGGTCCGTCAACTTACCGTCCAGGGTAATGAAGAGAGCAACAGAAGAAATTGCATAAGTATGGGAGTCCCTGACGGTCCGTCGGTGATCATTGACGATCCGTCGCGAGGTCCGTCGACCTCAGCCGCGTTTTTGGCAGTTTCCAGGGCCAAATAGACTCCGGTGTTTAATTAGTTTTTATTCTGTTGTATAAATAGTTTGTTGAAAAAACCCGTTTTTGCGGTTAGATCATTGTTGACTCCCGATTGTTTAGACACCTTTTGATTATCAGTAGACTTTTGTGAGAAGTATTGATTACTTGGAGAGTCTTGCAAGGATTTTGTTGATTAATCAGTAAACTTTAGGATTTACTCTTTATTCATTGAGTAAGTACATGAATTATTATTTAAATATTTTGAATATTGTGATTGATAAGGACGATGGGTAATAAACTCCATAACTAGGGGTGGGAACCATAGGCAAATAAGGAGATTAAAACTAACTAAAATAAAACATATAGAATGTGTCTGAATGTCTTAATACTCTTTTGTTTAGAAGTCTTTTTACGGATGGCCAACATAGTTATCGCCTTAATGCACTTGCCGGACCAAGCCAGGTAGATAATATAAAAAGGAATTATAACATACATTTAGTGTATACTAATAATAGGCTGGTATATTGGTTACGACGGGTAATAAAACTTAGCAAATATCGACATACGATGCTTTATAGCGAGGTAAAAGATATAGGGTTAGCGATAGCAACACACATAGCTGGACCAATGCGGATGTGAGGATTTTTCAGAATGCCGGAACCAAGGATTTAGAAATACATAAAGTATCACTTTGCATGCACGATACTAGGAAAGAATTGTTATATATAGAATTATTTCAAGTTAGAACGTGGGGAACACTAACCCTAGTTACTTTGATTAATTGATCTTAAAAATCCACATTCAAAGTTGTTAAGTGTCTCTTTTCAATTGAGTTAGTATTTCTCATTTAAAACTAGAAAACCCCCCTTTTATGTTTTTACTTTCCAAGGAAGTAATTGACTTAACAAAAAGTAATAATAGATGAAGTTAATTCTAGACTATTTTCTTCGGGAACGATCCCAACCTACTAGTTGGGTTGTGTTAATTGCCACGCCGCTTTATTTTATTTGAGAACGTAAGTTTTGAGCGATCATTGTTGACGTGGCCACTACATGATTATGATGGGGCAGCGGTTGAATAGAAAATGATATATTCACTCTTAGGGTTGTTAGTTTAATTCACCATAAAAATTGTTAAGGGTTGTATTTAATCGCCCGTGTAGTTTTAATTAAAAAAAAGTTGTGATGCCCAGCTTTTTTTTTGGGGGGTGGGCGGTAGGTATGTGATTTCTCTATTGAGTTAACTTTAAATAAAAATGAAGTCTTACGGGACCGTAAGTTCCAATTCTCGATGAATGTTTTATCCATTAAATATTGCAAAAAAAAACCTAAAATTCAAAAAATGAAAGGATTTTTATAAAAAAAGATTTTGTTAAATCTAGTTTTCTACTTTGGAAGTTAAAATCTTCTTCTCTACATTTTTTTTGTCAACTTTTGAGATGCAAGTATATTTTTTTAAAAAAATATTTATGTCTAAATTGTGATACATTTGATTCAATAGTAAAGAAAAAAAATTAAGTGCGCTTTTTTTTTTATATTGAGTAGGTCATACTGGTAAATGTTCCATAAGCACTTTCAAAACCTTGATCAATAAAAAGTCTAGTCCTTATTATTGTCATGGGTTTATTAATGAGTATTTGAACATCTCAAAACCATTTCAGTGTTGTAACAAACGTGTTCTGGGTAAGACAGGGAGAATAGGGTGAATTCATCATTTTCATCAAGACACGTATAAAGGTACAGTAGGTTTGGTCTCCAATTCGGTCTTTGATATCTAGGCCTTTATAGACGGAAATTTTGCCCTATGGGAGGGTTTTGGAGTTCATCCAAAGTGGGAAAAACGAGTGTATTAGGATTGGTGGTGTAAGACTTGGGGTTTTTATGACACTTTATATTATGTAATTAACGTAATTTATATGTAACAACTGTAACTGCTTATAGTTTTTAGGCAGTAAATTATGGAAAGCATGCATGTGGTCTTGGATTGCTATGCCAGGACTATTCCTTATCATGCCTGGTATTCCCCCGTTAGTGGGCAGGCGGCTTATAGTCACAGACCGACGGGGGGAACATCTCTTTTTATTGGGCTAGGCGGTGGTTGCTTCTGGGTGTGTTTAGTTAGTTGGCCCACATCAGAGAGATGTCAAGAGAGAGGGCCCTTTAGTTGCCTATGTTCATGTGGGTTAAGAGTATACATTATGTGTTCCTACAGATCTAACTGGCCTAACCTAGAGAGTGACATTGAGTTGCTATAAATTTGGAGCCTGGTACCCGTCCCTATTTCGATTCCGCCTTATCGATGGCTTTGCAGAGCTCAGGTTCACTTAAAGGACCTCCTAAGACAGGGATTCATTCGTTCTGAGTGTGTCGCCTAGGGGGCTCATGTTCTGTTGGTAAAAAAAGAAGGATGGGACTTAGAGGTATGTGCATTGACTACAGGCAGACTGAACAAAAGGTGACGGTGAAGGAAGACACGTTGACCCTATGCCTCGTATAGATTATTTGTTTTGATCGCTTCAGGGTGCCGCCGTATTTTCTAAGATTGGTTTTGAGTCCAGTACCATCAGTGAGGGGATTAGAGCAGCAGACATCCCTAAGACATATTTAGGACTCGTTACGGCCTTATGAGTTCCTTGTGCTGTCTTTGGGGTTGACTAATGCCCCAGCCGCCCTTTATGGAATTGAGGACACGGGTTCATGGCCATACCTTGATTCATTTGGTATCATCTGTCATTGATGACATAGTGGTATACTCGCCAGAGCTGGAGGTGAGATGAGCAGCTTGAGGATAGTGCTCCGGGACTTTGAGAGGAGAACAGCCGTTTATCGCCACGTTCTCAAATGCGGTTTTGTATTGATATTTGTAGATTATGTGGGGCACGTGGTGTTCCAAGGAGGGTATTATGGTAGATCTGACAAAATATTCAAGGTATTCGTGATTGACAGACCACTTCTGTTACTGAGGTTATAGCTTTGTCGGGTTCAGTTAGTGAGTTAACCAAGGCGTTTTGCTTGAGGGCTTTTCAAACTATTGCAGCTCCTTTGACTCGGTTGACTCGCCAGGACTTACCCTTTGTGTGGTCGGGAGGAGTGTTGATATGAGCTTTCAAGCTCAAAAGAGTTGCTTACGAGTGCCCATATTTGACTCTTCCGATTGAGGGCGAGGTTCACCAATTTATTTGTGAGCGTCTGGTGTGGGTTGGGTTTTGTGTAATGATGTAGCAGGGCGGTTAGTGTATAGCGTCGAGGCAGCTTAAGTCCATGAGCGCAACTACCCCACCATGGACTTAGACGTTGGCTAGCGGTAGTTTTCGCGATAAGATTTGAAGTGCATACTGTATGAGTTCTTGTGAGATCTATTACTAACCAAAGTCTTCAGTACATTCATGAAACAGCGGGACCTTAATTCGACGGCCCAAGCGTCGTTGTTTTGAGGCCTCCTGAAGGATTATGATCTGTCATGTTCTATCATTCGGGAACGGCGAACATGGTAGCAGCGCTTAAGTCGGAAGCGGGGTGTGGTTGGTAGTTGTAACTGGCTGTTCTAGCCTTCTTTTCTGCGGGTGTTGAAATGACAGGACCCCTGCTTTGGCATTCAGTTATTAGCAAATTAGCATGGTTTGAATAGATATCTCAGATCTAAGGTCTTTGGCTTATAGGGAGTTCAGTCTTCCTTGAATGATAGGATCTTGTAGTTGTCAGTTTGAGGAGAAGGCCCGGGTGGGGTCCCTTAGAGATCGAGTGTTTAGAGGGTAAGGTTGATAAGGCTACCTTAAGATCCTGATGGAGGTTGAGATTCGCCCGGTCGAATTTGTGTCCCGGAGACGTTGGAAATTTGATACATGATTACTTTCTGAGGCTTCATAGTCTAGATATTCTATCCATCCGGGTTGTTTTTGACAGCGAAAGATTTGTATCGTGATTTGAGACAAATACTGGTTGAAGTGGAATGAGATTGAGATACTGTGGACTTTGTTTTTGTGCTGTGCTGCCAGCGGTAAAGCTGAGAATTTGCTGCATGGTGGTGGTGAATTTCGGGAGTTACCCCATTCCGGAGTGGAAGTGGGACCGAATACTATGGATTTTGTGGTGGTCTACGAGATTCTAAAAGTATTTGATACGTATTGGGAGTCACCGTTGATCAATTGACCAGTCAGCACATTTCCTTCCGTTCATTTTCATTAAATGCGAGGAGGGTTGGCTCGTATCTACATTGGGAGGTGGTTCGAGTCATGGGGTGCCAGTTTTATATATTAGAGCGAGGTTCTCACTTCGAGTATAGATTTTGGAGGACCTTTCAGGATGAGTTGGGCACCCGGGGTTGACCTGAGCACAATCTTTCTCACCGTAGACTGATGTCCAGTTAGAGTAGAGCGCACTATACATGATCCTTGAGGAACCCATGCTACGGGATGTGTTTTGGAGAGTTTGGTGTGGGGTCAATGGTACAACGTTTTTGCCTTTGGCAGAATTTGGCATATAACAACAGTACCATTCTAGATTCAGAGGGCCCGTTTGAGGGGCCTTGTATGGAGGGCGTTGTAGATCTCCATGGGCTGGGTTGAGTCTAAAGAGGCCTAGGGCCGCGAGGTACAACTTTTATTCATGGTGGTTTGGAGCAGGTGAGAGTGATTGGATTACACTTAGGACAGCTCTGAGTAGGCCACCAGAAGTTATACATCGAAGCGCACCTTGTGATTCTCTTTGGTGATAGGGATTTCTCCGTGTGTCGCCCATGAGGGGTGATGAGATTAGGCGAGGCGGGGAAGCTTAGCCCCGGTACATTGGGCCTTTGAGATACCTTCGGATGTTGGGGAGATTACTTATGAGTGGCCCTACCTCCAGCAATTTTCAACCATCCACCAGTTTTCCATGTCTCGATGCTACGCCGAAATTCCTGATGAGTCCATGTGCTCACAGAGATGCAATTGGGTTGGATGATCATTTGGCATTTGTAGAACGATCCAGTTACCATCCAGACGAGATGTTAGGAAATTGCGCTCCGATAGCCATGCTATTGTTAGGTCTTGGAGGCATTGTTCAGGCGAGAGGCTACCCAGGGAGGGACCGAGCAGGAGATGCGAGAGGCAGTTTCCCGGCTGGTTTGAGCCTTAGGTACTTCTGAACACTTACTTTCGCGGAGGAAGGAAAGGTCTTTTTAGTAGTGGAATTGTACTGACCCTTTCCTTGTCATTTTTAGTGTTTTATCTTCGGTGCATCATTAGAGCGTTCCTATAAAGATTCAAGTCACTTATTGAATTGCTGGGATTGATAGATCGGTTCACCTGGGTATTCTTTGGTTATTGGGAGTTTAGTATTTTTGGAGGTTAGAAAACCTTGAAGATCATTTTCGATCAAAAGTTCAAGGAAGAGGACATCGGAAATACAATTATGACGATTTCCTCAGTTCTGGAAGGGTCATTTTAGGCCTGTAGCATTGTCGACATAAACTACAAATTTTCAGGGGAGTTGGTGTGCTAGCGTTTTAATTTAAAGTGAAAAGGCTAAGTTGACTTTAGTCAACTTCTATGATGTAACCGCGATCGGATGAGAATTCCGTCAACGCGCTAGCTCCGGAATGTCGAGTTTGAGTCTAGTTGAACTCTTTTCGGGTTGTGACGTTTTGATATTTTCGAGCCCTTTTGAGGTTTTTAACTTAAAATGGCCAATGGAAGTGGGACCCACATTTTATCAAGTGACTCTGATGAAATTTTCGCTGCGCCATTGAGTCGGGAATGTCGACTTGGAGGGGAAAATATCTGTTTCATTTTATTCAGGTTCACGAACGGAGGCGACGCACCGTCGGGACTTTAAAAAAGTTAGACAAAGCTTGAATATGGTGCAGCCCTTTAACGACCAGAAATTGGTTTTAACGACCAGATTTTGGGTTAATTAGCGATCAATTTTCGTCCTTATAAAAACCCAATTTTCAGCCTTTGTGTTTATCTTTAAACTTCACATATTTTGAGCTATAGAACTCCAATTGGGCGATTCAAAAGGTAAGTTGTGAGATTTTGTGAGGAAGTATTGGTGAGCTTGGAATCTGATTTGGGGACCCGATTCTGAGGTAAATTTTGTGTTTCTAACTGCTGTAATAGACATTTTCGAGGCCAACTTTTGGGAAACACACGTTAGAGCTGATCTTCTTTGCCATTTTAGGTCAAACTACGTAATTCAAGAGCCTATATTGTAGAGGTTTTTGTGACGGATTGTCGTGTGTGATTGATTTGGTTTGTTGAACTTCAATTTTTGTAAATCTTGTAAGAAGCTGCTGCCATTTGTTGCTGATTTTTTAGCGTAGAATTGGGGTTTTGTTGCAAGTTCATGTTAGAATGTCTGAGTCAATTGTGTTCCATTCTGGTACACAAGTCCGAGAGTTGTTTAGGACTGTTATTTGGGGTAATTCTGGATTTCTCAACAAGGATCCCACTTTAGTTTCATTTGAACGCGAATATGACCCGTTTCCGTTTCTGCGGATTTAATGTTTAAATGACGTCTAATGGTTGTACTCTTTTTTGATAGTGTATCACGTTTTGAGGCCTTTTTAGAGATGTAAAGATTAGGGGAAGTGAATTAGGGAGGAGCGCGTGATCTAGTTCACGGTAGGCTACGGTTTTTTAAGAGTGAACCGAAAATGTGAATGCATTTGATTAGGTGGGGATTGGGTGGGGTAGTTATTGGCTCCTGCATAGGTGTTACAAATCATATTTTTGGCGCTTTTTGAGAATTACGAGTAACTGTGAGCCTGTTTATTGTCTTAATTGAAGCTTCGCCCAAACCACTCTCACCCCCCATTTTGCCCTTGCTAAGGGATTACTGTAGGTTGTGAATATTGGTTATAAGAATATGTTGGCCCTTAGTTTAGATTGACTAGGGTTTCCTCGAAATGCATGATTCAAAGTCACGTATGGACTTAGTTTTAGCCCCGAGTTGCTCGCCGACTTAAATACTTGTAGACGATGTGGAAGAAGTGAGTCAAATAGTTAGTATTGAGCCCACCCCCCTAGACGATGAGCTTGCGTCCCGCGATAGTTTACTCTGATTTCGTCAATGTTACGGCTTCTCTAGTACGTTGAGTGACAATAAAATTCTGCTCCTTGATTCAAAGGTGAGTTTCGATGCGGCTTTAAGGAACTTACCTTGATTAAGCTAAAGTCTGGATAGGTGTTCCAAGGTTATATATGATTATGGATAGATAAAGACTCTTCAGTAGCTATATCGACAAATCTGGTCAGGGGTATCCAGGTTAAGGTCTGGCCCGAAATCAACATTATCTTATGTAGAGGCATCCGGTTAGAGGCCGGCCTTAAGTATGTAAGCATCCGGTTAGAGGTAGACCTCAGTTTTTACTTCATATTTGCAATTGCCTACTTGTGTAATTCTGGGCGCCGTCGGTCAAGGCCCCACCTCCTGTACTGTAAGTTCTATTGTGGTTCGGTTTGTTCTTGGCCTCTTAGGTCTATTTGCCTTAAGTTTTATAGTTATTTTGTGTACTCGTCGGGCGTATGGGACGGGCTGTCCGGTTTGATTTAAACTTCTTGCACACGAGTGTTACAATTCTGTGGCTGTTAAGGTGGGTCAAGGTTAGGATGTAGTTAGCTGAGTACATAATTTAGTATATCTTAGACTACGTCATGTGCATTAATGCTGTATCTAGCCTCCAGGTTACTGACTCTAGTTTTGTGATTCCGCTGTTGCATATGTGCTTTACTTTTTGTCCAGCGGCCTTGATGCTACTATGTACATGAATATTTGGCTACTCATGCTTCGCTCTACATCTATTTCCGTGATGCAGGCCGAGAGAACCAGTAGTCAGCGTTGATCGAGTTTGGAGCATTCGGTCTGAGAGAAAGGCGGTGGAACAAGGCGTTTTGTACTATTTCGATCTCCATCCTATTTATATAAAGACTTGTTCTTTTTTAATTTTCGAGACCGCTAGTTTTCGATGGTCCACCAGGATGTGGCGATTGTACCGTTGTGTGTAGCTCTATCATTAGTGATACGAGCTTGATACCAACTGTCACGACCCAATTTCTCGAGCCATGAAGCGCACCTACCTGATAACACCACCGTAGGTAAGCCAAAACCGTAACCAAAACAACAGTAATGGTATGAGGGTAGATACTACAAAGACTAAGCAAAATACTATAGAAAACACAAGACAATACCAAAACATAAATACAATAAAGATCCCTTCCGCGCTGATAAGTCACTTAACAAAGCTAAACACCACAAAACGAGTCCAAGTCCAAAAGGGGACCACGCAACTAGATGGTCTCGAAAACGTTAAAAGACAAGTTCTTTATATATAATATATGGAGACTGAAATTAGTACAAAATGTCGGGTGCTCACCACCTGTCTCCACAGTACCAGAAATGCTCAAACTCGATTCAACGCTGACTACTGGATGCTCGGACTGAATCACGGAAATAGATCCAGAGCGGTAGCAATGAGTACCAAATAACAGGTACCCAGTAGGCATCATAGGGCCGATGACTAAAAAAGTGAAAGGAAATATGAAAAGACGAAATCACAAAAACTAGAGGTCAAGAACGGAAGGCTAAAGTAAACAGTAAGCACAAGAGTGCATAAAGATCTAACAAACTATATAAATAAGCTAACGACAACTAACTGGTCCCACCCTCAAGCCAGAAGGTAAATCTGTGCGCAAGTTTAAATAAAAAACCAAACGAAACCCCTAAAGCCCGACGAGTTACACAAATAACTATAACGTTAAGAAGAATAGAACTCGGAGGCAAAGAACACCGAACCAAAAAGTAGAATCTGACGGTCATAGGAGTGCGGCCTTGAACGGACGCTCTCCAAAAAAATTTACGCAAGGAACCAATTGCCAAAATATAAAAGTAAACTTGCGAGGACCGGACCTTCTAACCAAGATGCTCACATACTTGAGGCCGGACCTCTAACCGAGCTTACATAAGTAGTGGATTGGTCGGGTCGGACTTAAATCCAGAACCCGACAAAAGATGTCGATATAGAAGCTGAAAAGCGTCTTATCTATCCCAGAATCAGATCCCGTGGAACACCATCAAGACTTAGCTAATCAAGGTAAGTTCTTAAAGCTGTGAAAACGAAAACTCAGAACTTGGAATTCACGGAGCGGAATTTATTGTTTATAACGTAACTAGAGAAGCCGAAACGAAGAAATCAGAGTTAACTATCGCTGGTGGAGGCATATCATCGTCTAGCTAGAATACTAAACTATCAGACTTCAAGTCTGCGACATCAGTGGCGAGGTTCTAAAGGATTTAAGTCGGATGGCAAATGCGGGCCTAACTAAGGCCTACTAACTTTGAATAATGCATTTCGAAGGGAAAACCTAGTAAACCTAACATAAGGCCCAACATCTGTATGATAACAGTATTTCAAACAGTACAAAGTAATCCATATAGCAAAGAAGAGGTCCAATTTAATAACAATAAAACATGCCACAGTACCCAAGAATTCAATGTAAAGTCCAAAAAATAGATTTTTAACACCTATCAGGATCCAATAAACTACCCAACCCAAATCACAACTAATCAACATGTTTGGGTGGATCCATGTTCGTCGTTCCATTAAGAAGCAAAATCAGTTAGCCTACATGAAACGAGATCACGCGTGCTCCGAAAATTCACTTCCCCAGATCTTGTTACATTCTAAAAGCCTCGAAACATTGATTTTACCCCTCAACAAATCCGAGTCACAACGTTTATTACGGTCATTTTAACACTAATCCAAGAAAGAAACGGAGGAGGGTTCAATTTCTACGGTCAAAATGAAAAAAAGGTGGATCCGCGTTGAGAAATCTAGAATTAACCCAAAATAAAAGTCCTAACCTAAATCTCGAACATTGTGTACTGATGGAACACACTTAAGGATTCAAGAAGTCCAACATGAAAACATGCCAACAAAAAACCCAAAACCTACGCTAAAAATCAGCAAACAATTGCAGCAGATCTACTTACAAAAGTTTAACAAAAAATGAAGGTCCCAAACTGCCAAACAATACACAACGACTTTTGAGTCCTCACGAAAAACCCCCAATCTAGTTGACTTGAATAACTAGATTCGGACCTTAAAATGGCAAAGAAATCACACTTCTAAAAGGTTTCCCAAAAGTTGAGTAGGAAAAGGGGCTATGAAGTAGTAAAACACAAAATTTCCCGTCAAATCGGGTCCCAAATCAGATTCCAAAGCTCATAACAATGCGGTTCCCTCGAATAAATCTCACCGCTTAGCCTTTTGAATCGCCCAATTTGGGAGTTCTATGCTCAAATATTTGAATTTAAAGTAAACACACAAGGCCTATGAAATGTGGGGGTTTATAAGACGAAGCAGTCGCTAATAAACCCAAAAATCGGGTCGCTTAAAATCCCAATTTCTAATCGTTAAAGGGCTGCGACCCGATTCGCTTGATGCCTAATTTTCTTTAAAGTCTCCGGCGGGTTGCTCGGAATAGCTTGGAACTGAAAAAAATCAAAGCAGAGAATGTACCTACCAAAGTCTAACATTCGGACAGTGGACGCAGTCGAAATTTCCATCAGAGGTCATCTGATAAAATGGGGTCTCACTTCCATGGCCATTTTAAGTCACAAACCACACAAAGGCTCGGGAAAAAATATCACCAAACTCAAAAACCAACAAGAAGGGTCAAAATTGACCCAAAATCCGAGATTCCGGAGCTAGCACGCGTGTACGGAATTCTCACCCAAGTACGTACCAGAAATTTTTGACTAAAGTCAAACTAGCCTTTAAACTCTAAAGTGAAAACGATCTATACTCACACCCATAACTCACACTGAAAACATTGGTGTCATGTTTACAAGCGACCTAGCCTAAAATGACCCTTCCAGAACTGAGGAAACATCAGAATTTGATTTGACTGTCATCTTCTTGGACTTTTGATCGGAAAATGCTCATTCATGGTTAATAAGACTCCAAAAATACTAAAGGCTCACACAATCGCAAATCGAATGACAGGTGACCGATCGATCAGTCAAGCAAGTCATAATATGACTTGGAATCGCTATAGAATACTCTAAACGATGCAAGAAGATAAAATACTAAACATGAAAGAAGGGTCATATACAAATCCACTACTAAGAAGGAAACTTCATACGCGAAAGTAAGGTCAAGAAGTTACCTCATGGCTCAAACAAGCCGGGAAACATGCTCTCGCATCTCCTGCTAGGTCTCCTAGGTTAGATTTCTGACTAAAACGATGCGCCAACGGACCTAAAATAGGGGAATGGCTCTCGAGCGCAATTTCCTCACATCTATAGCTGGACGGCAACTTGGCTATTAACAAATGTCAAAGTGTCATCCAACTCAATTGCATTCATACTGGATGCACCATGGGACTATAAGGATATTCGGTCGTTCTGTTTTCGTGAGCATCGAGACATAAGAAAACGGATGGAGGGATGAAAATGTTAGAGTAGGCGCCAACTCTCATAAGCATACCTCCAATGTCGAAGTATCTCAAAAGCCAAGTGTGTACCTGGGGCTAATCTTACCCCGCCCCCAAATCTCATCAACCACCGTCGATGGGAGGAGAACAGGATAAAAATAACCCGATATCACTAATAGAGAAATCCCTCAAAAGGTCGGACTCACCTCGTTCTCTTAACTCTGGGTACCTACTCTGAGGTTTGTCTAGGTGTATCCTAAAATTACTCTCACCGGTCTCCTAAGCCACCTGAGGTTGGATTAAAATTATAATATAGCGAATCTTAGTCACTAGATTTTATTTTGTACTTGTGTTAGAATTTAGACGCTAGGACAAATACGTTCACAAAAGGAGTCAACAGTATGTGAGTCGAACTTGCGTGTGAATAGTTGTTTGGTGCCCAAGCAAGCTTACACTGAACCAAGTAGTCATGGATGTCTTTTGATGCTAAACCTTATATTCTGGATATTAAATGTATAGCTCTTTGGGTACGAAGTTGGGGCAAATGAACATGTTTATAGTGCTGAATTACTAATGGCATTTTGCTTGTAGTGTTGCATTATGATTGTTGACTGGCTGTTTTTGTAGGGGTGTTAATTTTGTGGGTTGGTTGTTTCCATTTATGTTCCTGGGATTATTAACTGCTCATTAGTACAAATGGTAATGTATTGTTAGGGAGATGTGAGGATCTAAATTGAAATGTTACTGTTGTCATTCGTCATGCCAATAAATGCTTTTATTTGGGTTGTAAATGGGTCATTTATTCATTGTGATGGTCTGTATTGGCTGTGGAAATGCATGATAAAACTAATGGTTCGTCGATTGCAATTGGGTGTTAACATAATTCTCTTAATAGACTTCAGAAATTATATTGGTAAAAATTACTAATAGTCGCTCGAATACAAGACAGCTAGGTACATGTGATTGTTTGTCTGTTGGTTCCATGAGTGACCAGTTTACCTCTTCGTAGTGTATTCCAAAAAAAGTTCATGAGTGGTCAATATTTGTATTTAAATTAGGAGGTGTTCTTAAAATTGTAAATGATGTTTAGGAGTCTTGGTGTTGGGGTTATATAAAGGTGTGATGGAATCACATTGGGTGATTGTTAAGATTTTAATTATGTGTTCCAAGCGGTTGTAATTCGAGATATGATCAGGAGTATAATCTTCACAAACTTTGTAGTAGTTAGTCTACGGGTCTAGACATAATTGATACGGGGCTTTAGCAAGGTTTGATAAACGTCTTGTAGGTAGTGGTGGACTCAAAAATTTTACCAAATCAGTTCAACATCAAAAAAGAAAAAAACATAAATAAGCGAATAAATTAACAACAAAAGAAAGCATGATTGATCAAAATATTCATTACAATTATATTTTGCGAGTATTTCATTTCTTGTTCCTGTTCATAATATTATCTTCAGAAACAATATTAAATATTTTTTATTCTAAATAAGGCACAATTAAATCCTCTAAGTAGGTCATCTTCCACCAATTTGGCATTTAACTTTCT